>CM029018.1:119404783-120004783 GCA_016801055.1 Panax notoginseng
AAAGAGATGGCATATCAAGCTCAGAACGAGCTTGATGAGATGAAGATGCAGTTGCAGCAGCAGTGACCTTGGCTACATATATGGTTGCCATGAAAGATAAGCTTGAGGGAGTTACTAGAACAAGAGAAAAATAAGTTTACAGTATTGAGTATTGAGCATCAGGCGTTACACCTGCGGTTGACTTAGAGATCGCAGGCAGGATCCAAGTTGAGGATGCCTGGGTACGAGCAAGCGAGAAGAGTGGATCAATTAGAGGTTGAGCAGAGGCTGGATGGGTTAGGATGGATGTAAGACCCAACTTATTAATGAATAAAATTAAATTTTCTCTAAATATTATTGTGAATAATAAGGGGTTAATTTGATATAATACTTTGGTTAGGGGTGAAATGTACAAATTTTGTAAAATAAGCAAGTGGTTATAAAATTTTCATTTTGTCGGGGAATATTCGTTTGGTCGTGGAATATTCTTGCTGTCGGGGAATATTCGTTCGACGGCGCAGCCTTGTGTGGGCCCCATAACGGAAAGCGATTGGATGAAGAAAACGACAAGTATAAGTTATTTATAAATAACGGCGTAGTTGTTATCGTTAATACTGTTAGAATACCCGGTGGTTAAAATACAGTAGCACACGGTATTGCACCAATTATTGATTCTTACGTAAGAAGGCACTACTCAATAATTGTTACAGTAGTTATTGTTCAATATTTTATTTTATTGATTCAATAATTGTTGCGTTGATATTTTATATTATTGTTGTTTCAATAATTGTTGCTGTACAGTATTTCCATTATCAGATCAATAATTCATATTATTTGAATAATATTATTAGATAACATTATTGGCAATGTCTAGAAAGTTCTGTCTAAGGAGAGGTTTGGTCATCTAATTGCGCGTCAGTAAGGAGAAATCCTTATTGGAAAGCCCCCTCTTTCCTGGGAACGGCCTGGTTGTCATAAATGTGATTCTGTAATATTATTTGTGAATAATTAATTATTGATTCATATGATAAGGAAATATTTATTTTATGTGGATATAAATAAGGGATATATTTTTGTGGTTAAAAATGAAGGAGTTAATATTTAAGTTTTTATCAGTATTTTTGTCGGAATGGAGGTATTAAAAATCAGGGTTTTTAAGATATTTTGCGGGGTTATAATTTTTAATCGATCTTTGGATCGTGGTAATTTTTGGATATGTTATACATATATAAGTTGAGTATATGTCCACAAATTTTGAACCGTTAAAATGAACGTATGATTTATTATGAATTTTACGAGATGACTGGTTCAGAAATTGTTGAATTATCGGAGTTTATCATTTTGATGGAAAATTCTATAATTGGTGGGCCCCACTCTTGGTTGGTGAAGAAATATGCTGAGATTTTTATTCAAATGTGGTGGGTGGGAATAGTAGCAGGTAAAGCCATCAGGTTGCAGGTTAAGTCTGCTTCGGCGTGCTAACATTTTCCTATAAATAGAGGGCTAAGTTAGAATTGAAAATCACACCAGAAATAAGTTTTCTCTCTTTCTCTCTAGATTATTGAGTGTATTTTGTGAGTATTTAGATACTTTGAGAGTTTCTATTCATCAGAGCAAGTTTCTTTCAGCCTTATACCGGTATTCCGATCAGAAGTACTGATATTTTGAGGTAAGTGATATTATTTTCTTCTTAATGATATTATTTTCTTCAATATCATTATGCTGAAATATTGATATGAACTTTTTTTTATCAAATTTGGAACTTTTTGTGTCGGGGTTATTATTCACGTATACGTTACTATTCACGTATACGGCACTATTCACGAATACGACACTATTCACCGAAAAATAAAATTTTCCCTTTTTGTCTAAGATATCTATTATGGTTACTATCTTTGATTGTATCCATGTTTTGATCTTTATTTTTGAATTCTGCTTCACAATTGATTATTATGAAGTATTATTGATCTTGGATAAACTGTTATACGAATCCCTACTATTTGTCCTTCTGTCTCACTGGATTCGTTCTCTTTAAGATATTTTTCATCATCCTCAGTCCTAAATGATGATATTACTGAATATCTTTGGCCTGTAGTGCAAAGATGTATGATTACTTGATGAATATCTTTGGCTGTAGTGCAAAGATGAACAGGTGTTGAGATGAACATGACTGACAGGTGATACAAATGAATATCTTTGGCCTGTAGTGCAAAGATGAATATTTGGATAAAGATGATTATTAATTGATGTTACAGGGATAAAATATTGATGATGGACTTTTAAATCTTAGAAGATAGTAGAATTCATTCTCTACTTGACTCTTCTAATGGTTTGTTGTTTCCGCTGCAGTTGTTGATCTAAAACTTGTTGTCGATTATATTCTATCAGATTTTTCCCTGTTGAATACTAATGATAATTTGTTGTATATTATCTTAGTCATAATATTCTTTACTGGGCTAATTGAGCTCACCCTTTTTCCTTTTTGTTCCATTTTTCTTCTCAGGAGGTGAGAACATAGCTGGATCTAGTCGGGGTATGGAGTGATGGTTCTAGAAATATGTTTTAGCAGTCCTCACTATTTCTGTAAAATAGTGTTTGAATAATTATATTGAGGACTTATTTGAGTGTGGATATTGTCTAGAAGATAATATTTGTATTTAAACTCACAGTATGTGTTGTCGTATTTTGCACGATAATTGTATTATTGAAGTTGTAGTTTACTTTCTGTACCATGTATTTGGCGACTCAGAATGGGTGTTGTATACCTATTTTGGGGGCGTCACAGTTGGTATCAGAGCTTAGGGATATGATCCCTGGCTGAGATGTGAGACAACAACTAGGAGGGGAGAGACGGGGAATTCCTTCGCTAGTATGACCTGACTAAGTTTATTTGATGTTTATTTGGTCGGTCAGAGTATAGGGATAATATATGACATGACTATTAACCCTTGTTTTATGGCAGTATTTAAGAATGGCAGCTGAGAACGTTAATAATGGAGTAAATCAGACCGTGGAGACACCTTTGATCACCACTAAGGGGAACGTGCAATAGGAAGGCAATATTCCTCCTGTAAACAACGTTACCGAGCAAACGATGAATGATGGAATGTTTAGGAGCTTTTTACAGTTCATGCAAAATCAGACGAGGGAGACTCGTGTGCAGAATACAGGTGGAAATGATAACAACGCGCGGTTTGTCACAGCCAAGCAATTCAAAGAATTGGGACCACCAGAATTTAAGGGAAAGCCGGATCCGATCATGGCGAAAACGTGGGTCAAGCAAATTACCAAGATATTGATGTCTTGGGATGCACGGAGGAACAGAAGGTTCCATTCGCCACCTTTATGTTCCGCGGTGAGGCAGACTACTGGTGGGAGTCTGTGAAGCGTACCCAGCCTGAGGCACTCAACATGTCCTGAGAAACATTTCAAAAACTGTTCAATGACAAGTACTTTCCTGAAAGTATTCGTCATATGAAGGAGGTGGAGTTTATCAAATTGGAACAAAACAACATGACGGTGTCCCAGTACGAGGCGAAGTTTGCAGAGTTATCCAGGTTTACACCTCATTTGGTTGAAAATGCGGAACGAATGACAAGGATGTTTCTGAGAGGTCTAAAACCCGAGATTCGGCAATATCTTATCTCTCATAAATTTTCTTTATATTCAGATGTTGTAAACAGAGCTCAATTATTAGAACGAGATAATGAGTATGTGCAACCGAGGGACCACAACCAGGGTCATACCGGTGGCGGCAGTCATCGAAGCAATGAAAACCATCAGGGAGGAAAACATTCGGACAAAAGCGGTAACCACTCTGGTGGTAATCGTGGTCGTGATAATAGAAGGAGCGAGTCGGGAGGAGATTTCAAGAAGAGAAGGTACAACAATGAAAACGTGAAGACGTCAGCACAAACATCAACTGTTTCTAGGGGAGGAGAACGACCACCGGTCGTATGTTATAAATGTGGGAAAGAGGGACATATCAGCCCAAACTTCCCACAACAATCCAAGGTATGTTATAACTGTGGAAAGGAGGGTCATATAGCTCGAGAGTGTTCTGTAGCAAAACCAAGTTCAGCGGGGATGGTGACTCCAAAAGTTGTCCCGGATAAGTCGAAATCAGTGGTTCCTGGAAGGGCGTTTGTCGTGACTGGCCAAAACGCGAGAAACCCGAACGAGGTGATCAAGGGTAAGCTAATCTTGAATTTTTGCGAAGTTTATACTTTACTAGATACCGGTTCTACCCATTCTTTTATCTCTTCTGCTTGTGCTCAACATTTAAACTTGACTCCGGAGAAATTGGACTTTAACTTATCTGTTGAAACTCTGTTGGGTGAAACCTTCGTTACATCTACAGTTTATAAATCTTGCATGATCCAAGTTGGCACTATCACATTACCTGTTGATCTTATTTCTTTAAAGATACTTGCTTTTGATGTGATTTTAGGAATTGATTGGTTAACCACTCATTATGCTAAAATTGATTGTTTTCGTAAGGTTGTTAGTTTTCATATTCCTAACCAACCTGTCATACGAATTCAAACTACTAAACCACTAAAATCAGTCACTGTCATATCAAGCCACAAAGCTATTCGTTTATTGAAAAGCGGATGTCAAGCTTTCTTAGCCCATATTATGGATTTGAACAAAAACAAGTCAGATTTGAATAATATTTCTATTGTTAGAGAATTTCCCGATGTATTTCCTGAAGAACTTCCTGGTCTACCCCCAGAACGTGAGGTTGAATTCTTTATTGACCTTTAACCCGGTACAAAGCCCATTTCTAAAACCCCATATCGAATGGCTCCTATTGAACTTCAGGAGTTAAAAGTCCAACTACAGGAGTTGTTGGACATCGGTTTTATTCATCCTAGTACGTCTCCTTGGGGTGCTCCTGCTTTATTCGTAAAGAAGAAAGACGGGAGTATGCGACTTTGTATTGACTATCGAGAATTGAACCATGTCACCATCAAGAATAGGTATCCGCTACTTCGCATTGATGACCTGTTCGACCAGTTACAAGGAACACAATTTTTTTCAAAGATCGACCTTCGTTCTGGATATCATCAGCTAAAGATTAAAACTGAGGATATTCCAAAGACTGCCTTCAGAACTCGGTACGGGCATTATGAATTCTTAGTCATGTCTTTTGGATTGACTAATGCTCCTGCTGCCTTCATGGATATGATGAACCATGTATTTAAAGAATATTTAGATCAGTTCGTTGTTGTCTTTATTGATGACATCCTCATCTATTCCAAAAGCCGTGAAGATCATGAGCGCCATTTGAAGTTGGTACTGCAAAGGCTTCGTGAAAACAAGCTTTATGCCAAACTGAAGAAATGCGAGTTCTGGCTTGAGGAAGTAGCATTCCTTGGGCACGTGGTGTCAAAACATGGAGTATCTGTCGACCCGGAGAAGATTGAAGCCATACAAAGTTGGGAGCAACCGAAGTCGGTAACCGAAGTACGTAGCTTTCTGGGCTTAGCTGGTTATTATCGGAGATTTGTGGAAGGATTTACTTGAATCTCTACTCCGTTAACTCAGCTGACTCGGAAAGATACAAAATTCGTATGGAGTAAGGAATGCGAGAAGTGTTTCCAAGAACTCAAGAGGAGACTCATTTCGGCACCTGTTCTGACAATACCATCTGGTTCGGATGGATTTGTTATCTACAGCGATGCTTCAAGCAAAGGGTTAGGATGTATTCTCATGCAACATGGGAAAGTCATAGCCTATGCCTCACGACAACTCAAAGAATATGAGAGGAATTATCCTACTCATAATTTGGAGTTGGCAGCAGTCGTTTTTGTGTTGAAGATCTGGAGACACTACATGTATGGGGAGAAAGTGGAGATCTATACAGATCATAAAAGCCTCAAATATTTCTTCACCCAAAAGGAACTCAACATGCGACAGCGACGTTAGCTGAAGCTGTTGAAAGATTACGATCATACCATCCAATATCATCCTGGAAAAGCAAACGTAGTAGCTGACGCATTGAGTAGAAGATCATATGCGGGTACGAGTGCAATGTTGTTAACACAAAGGCCCATTTTATATGACTTGCAAAAGATGGAGATAGAGATGAAGGCTCCAAGTACCCACATGATGATATCAAATATACGAGTAGAACCGACTTTAATCGATAAAGTTAAAGCTGCTCAAGCTACGGACATGGAGCCGATGCGTATGAAGAAGAAAGTGCAAGAAGGTGCTATTCCAGAAGCAAGAATCGATGAAGAAGGAATACTTCGAGTCAACTCCAGACTTTGTGTTCCTAACGATTTTGACTTGAAGCATAGAATAATGATAGAGGCACACAGCACACCGTTTGCAATCCATCCTGGGAGTACCAAAATGTATCACGATCTTCGACATACATTTTGGTGGAGCAATATGAAAAGAGAGATTGCGGAGTTTATCTCGAGATGTTTAACTTGTCAACGTGTAAAAACGGAGCATCAAGTACCAAAGGGTCCATTGCAACCACTTGAGATTCCGAAATGGAAGTGGGAACATATTACTATGGATTTTGTTACGGGTCTTCCCAGGTTTCTCAAGGCATAGATGCGATTTGGGTTATTGTTGATAGAGTAACCAAGTCCGCTCATTTCTTGCCGATACGTGAGACTTATTCCATTGAACGTCTTGCTAGTATGTACGTGAACGAGATTGTGAGATTGCATGGCATGCCAGTATCCATAGTTTCGGATCGTGACCCAAGATTCACTTCACGATTTTGGGTTAGCTTGCAGAAAGCTATGGGTACGGATTTACGATTCAGTTCGGCATACCATCCTCAAACGGACGGACAATCAGAGAGGACTATTCAAACTCTTGAAGATCTATTAAGACTTTGTGTCCTAGATCTCAAAGGGAGTTGGGATAAGTACCTACCATTGGTGGAATTCTCCTACAATAACAGTTATCAGGCGAGCATAGGTGTGGCTCCATTTGAGGCGTTGTATGGAAGAAAATGTCGTTCTCCGGTATGCTGGGACGAGGTGGGTGAAGCAACATTGTTGGGTCCAGAGTTGGTACGCATTACTACAGAGAAGATCCAAACGATTCGACAACGTATACAAACGGCACAGGATCAACAAAAGAGTTATGCGGATCTTCACCGGAAGGACGTGGAATTTAATATTGGGGATCATGTATTATTACGTGTTGTACCATGGAAGGGAGTTACAAGATTTGGGAAGAGAGGAAAGCTCAATCCAAGATTTGTTGGTCCATTTGAGATTCTTGAGCGATTAGGAAATGTGGCATATAGACTCGCATTACCTCCAAGCATGTCTCGTGTTCATAATGTTTTTCACATATCTATGCTTCGTAAATATGTTAAAGACCCGAACCACATTATTGAGTTAGAACCAGACGAGATAGCTGAAGATTTAACGTACGAGGAGGTACCTGTTAAGATCTTGGATAGGAAAGAGCATGTCCTACGCACGAAGGTTATACCACAAGTTAAAGTTTTGTGGAGAAACCATGCTATTGAAGAAATGACCTGGGAGTTGGAATCAGAAATGAAAGCGAGGTATCCTCACCTTTTTGAAACATCAGGTACGTACGTCAATTTCGAGGACGAAATTTCATAAGGAGGGGAGGTTGTAAGACCCCAACTTATTAATGAATAAAATCAAATTTTCTCTAAATATTATTGTGAATAATAAGGGGTTAATTTGATATAATACTTTGGTTATGGGTGAAATGTGCAAATTTTGCAAAATAAGCAAGTGGTTATAAAATATTCATTTTGTCGTGGAATATTCGTTTAGTCGTGGAATATTCTTGCTGTCGGGAAATATTCGTACGACGGCGCAGCCTTGTGTGGGCCCCATAACGGAAAGCGATTGGATGAAGAAAATGACAAGTATAAGTTATTTATAAATAACGGCGTAGTTGTTACCGTTAATACTGTTGGAATACCTGGTGGTTAAAATACAGTAGCACACGGTATTGCACCAATTATTGATTCTTACGTAAGAAGGCACTACTCAATAATTGTTACAGTAGTTATTGTTTAATATTTTATTTTATTGATTCAATAATTGTTGCGTTGATATTTTATATTATTGTTGTTTCAATAATTATTGCTGCACAGTATTTTCCATTATCAGATCAATAATTCATATTATTTGAATAATATTATTAGATAACATTATTGGCAATGTCTAAAAGTTCTGTCTAAGGAGAGGTTTGGTCATCTAATTGCGCGCCAGTAAGGAGAAATCCTTATTAGAAAGCCCCTCTTTCCTGGGAACGGCCTGGTTATCATAAATGTGATTCTGTAATATTATTTGTGAATAATTAATTATTGATTTATATGATAAGGAAATATTTATTTTATGTGGATATAAATGAGTGATATATTTTTGTGGTTAAAAATGAAAGAGTTAATGTTGAGGTTTTTATCAGTATTTTTGTCGAAATGGAGGTATTAAAATTCAGGGTTTTTGAGATATTTTGCGGAGGTTATAATTTTTAATCCGACCGTTGGATCGTGATAATTTTTGGATATGTTATACATATATAAGTTGAGTGTATGTCCACAAATTTTGAACCGTTAAAAATGAACGTATGATTTATTATGAATTTTACAAGATGACTGGTTCAGAAATTGTTGAATTTTCGGAGTTTATCATTTTGATGAAAAATTCTATAATTGGTGGGCCCCACTCTTGGTTGGTGAAGAAATGTGCTGAAATTTTTATTCAAATGTGGTGGGTGGGAATAGTAGCAGGTAAAGCATCAGGTTGCAGGTTAAGTCTGCTTCGGCGTGCTAACATTTTCTTATAAATAGAGGGCTAAGTTAGAATTGAAAATCACACCAGAAACAAGTTTTCTCTCTTTCTCTCTCTAGATTATTGAGTGTATTTTGTGAGTATTTAGATACTTTGAGAGCTTCTATTCATCAGAGTAAGTTTCTTTCAGCCTTATACAGGTATTCCGACCAGAAGTACTGATATTTTGAGGTAAGAGATATTATTTTCTTCTTAATGATATTATTTTCTTCAATATCATTATGCTGAAATATTGATATGAACTTTTTATCAAATTTGGAACTTTTTATGTCGGGGTTATTATTCACGTATACGTTACTATTCACGTATACAGTTATTCACGAATACGGCACTATTCACCGAAAAATAAAATTTTTCCTTTTTGTCCAAGATGTCTATTATGGTTACTATCTTTGATTGTATCCATGTCTTGATCTTTATTTTTGAATTCTACTTCACAATTGATTATTATGAAGTATTATTGATCTTGGATAAACTGTTATACGAATCCCTACTATTTGTCCTTCTGTCTCACTGGATTCGTTCTCTTTAAGATATTTTTCATCATCCTCAGTCCTAAATGATGATATTACTGAAAATCTTTGGCCTGTAGTGCAAAGATGTATGATTACTTGATGAATACCTTTGGCCTGTAGTGAAAAGATGAACAGGTGTTGAAATGAACATGACTGACAGGTGATACAAATGAATATCTTTGGCCTGTAGTGCAAAGATGAATATTTGGATAAAGATGATTATTAATTGATGTTACAGGGATAAAATATTGATGATGGACTTTTAAATCTTAGAAGATAGTAGAATTCATTCTCTACTTGACTCTTCTAATGGTTTGTTGTTTCCGCTGCAGTTGTTGATCTAAAACTTGTTGTCGATTATATTCTATCAGATTTTTCCCTATTGAATACTAATGATAATTTGTTGTATATTATCTTAGTCATAATATTCTTTATTGGGCTAGTTGAGCTCACCCTTTTCCTTTTTGTTCCATTTTTTTTCTCAAGAGGTGAGAACATAGCAGAATCTAGTCGGGGTATGGAGTGATGCTTCTAGAAAGATGTTTTAGCAGTCCTCACTATTTATGTAAAATAGTGTTTGAATAATTATATTGAGGACTTATTTGAGTGTGGATATTGTCTAGAAGACAATATTTGTATTTAAACTCACAGTATGTGTTGTCGTATTTTGCACGACAATTGTATTATTGAAGTTGTAGTTTACTTTCTGTACCATGTATTTGGCATCTCAGAATGGGTGTTGTATACCTATTTTTGGGGCGTCACAATGGAGTCCTTGGGATGGGCTTTAGATGCAGCATATACTGGTCCCCAAGTAGGAAAAAGGAGGTCATACTTCGAGATTGGCGAGTCGAGTCGATCTGTTAGACGTTGACTTATGGATGGACTCATTCCACCAGAGCAAGAGCATGCAGGCACACCCTCTCCAGACGTGCAGTGATAGTTCAATAGTTTTCTATTGTATATAGATGCAGTAGAACCCCTTTTGTTTATTAGGGTTTTATGGTTGATGTAAACCTCTGACTGTGCGAGGTAGTATGTAAATATGATGTATCCCCATATTAGGTGTGTAGGGGAGTATGTCTTTTGATAGATCCCATCTTTGGATGTTAGGACTGGGATAGTTAGCATTTATAAAAATATATTAGGCATGTGTACGACATTAAAAAATAAAATTGGTATATGAATATAAATGCGTTATTATGACTAAATGTTTGATTAAGTAGATAAATATTGAGAATGAAGATAGTAAGTTATCTTTGTGATAATTGAAAGTTGTAATAAACTGAAAAGGTCATTTCGGCAAGCGAAAAAGAATATTTTAGTAAACTGAAATGGATAGTTCAGTAAGTTAAACATGAAGATAATATGATTGTTAGAGTTTAAATTACATATTATATTTTAAACACTTAGAAGATATATCATATAATTAAAACTCGATGCAATTAAGGTTTTGTTTAATTAGATAATGCCGCCAAGACGTCAAAATCGTAACCAGAGGGAGGAAAGATCTGTAAATAATGAAGAAGGTCAGGTATACCCAATGCAGAACTTTGTTGATATGTTAGCTCAGGCTATGCAAAATTGAGCACCAGCAGCTAGAGGTAGGCTAGATGTTGGATTGGCGAATTTTAAAGACTTTAAAGCAGTCGGACCACCAGAATTTAAGGGAACCATAGACCCTATTTAAGCTCAGGCCTGGGTGAAGGAGATGGAGAAAGCATTTATGATTGATAGAGTAGTAGAGGGGCAAAAGACAGCATTTGCTACCAATCTAATGAAAGGTGAAGCTAATTGTTGGTGGGAATCAAATCAGGCTAGAGCCGGAACAGCAGTGGTAACTTGGACAAGGTTTAAGGAGTTGTTCTTCGAGAATTATTTCTCGCCGGGCATGTAAGCCAGAATGGAAGTGAAATTTCTTGAATTAAAGCAAAAGAACATGACAGTTTCAGAATACGTAGCCAAATTCAACGAGCTAGCAAGATTTACACCACATCAGGTGGACACCGATGCAAGAAAGGCGCACAGATTTTAGAATGGATTGAAGCCTTGGATATACATTAAGGTGGCAGTTTTGCAAATTAATACATTTTCAATGTTGTTGGAAAAGGCTATTGTTGATTGATTTCGCAATCAATGAATACGTGCAAGTATACACGGTCAACAAGTAATGAAGTGAAAGTAGAGTATCGCTCCCACGAGGAATTATTTAATAAAAATTACCAAATACTAACTCTTAACCAAATCAATTTTATTTAAACAACCAATAATTGTGATTTCTAGATTTAAGAAAACTAAATTAAACAAAACAAAAAGATTATTCTAAAAGAAAGCAAATAAACAACTAAGAACTGATGGAATTCAGATAAATAAGAATTAAGACTCCAATATCCCCAATTATAAATTATAAATCAATTATTCAACTATCCCAATTATTATATCTACTGAATTGTTAATAGGAATTCTCAAATGCCAAAAGCCCTCTCTCGAGTGATCAATTGTCTTCTATTTAACCCAGACTAATTTTGCTATATCTCTATGCAAAACAATTGAATTAAACTCGCTACAAACCCAATTCCTCTTATGTTACATGCGGCAAATAGATATTCTCATTCTATTCACAAACCTAATTATTCACTGTGCAAATAACTAAGTCACATGTCACCGAACCCAGTTCTAACCCTAGAATTCATTTCCCAATTCCTTCTAGAGTAACAAGATAATTATTGATCAGATAATTAATCAATAAGCTCAAAGCAAGATGAACAATTCACCTCAACACAAATAATTGAAATAAATCAAATAACTAATTTATAGCCATAAAAAGTTCAATTGAAATCTAAATAAAAGAGTTAGTTCATAATTAATGAATTAAAACCAAGAATCCACAATTGAATAGACATTAAAAGATAAAAGTACGATAAGAGAAGATAATAGAATCTGTTGTCAGCAAATCTAATGTTCCCCTCTTCCTCTTGCTCTTTATCTTCAGTGTTCTCCAAGTTGTTTCAATCTCCAAAACTAAAAAGAACTAGGGTTAATGCCTAATCTAATGGAGTGCATATCTAATCTAAGCTATGTAATCCCCCTTTATTTTATGCCTCCCATCATGTATTTATAAGTTACAAGTCAAATTTTTAGGTTAGGAACATACCCAATCCAATTTGGAGTCAAAAAGATGTCAAAATTCGCCCAAAACGATTCCAGGCCGCACCAACCTCTTCCCCCAGCGCCCCAGCGTTGGGCTCGACGCTCAAACTCTGCCTTATAGCGCCCCGGCGCTGGAAATTCCCTTGAAATGGGTGCCCCGGCGCTGGTGCTTTTTTGGAAATTTTCTGCTCCGACGTCATTTGGGAAAATGGCCATAACTTCTTCGTCCGAACTCCGATTTCGACGATTCAAGATGTTCCGAAAAGAGGAGAAGTAGATATACAACTTTTATTCTTTAAGTTTTCCAAAATAATATATCGAGCAATACTCAAATTGGATCTTAAGTGACTACTATGTAAATGGCAAGCCGAAAACGCGAATCTAGCCACCCCAAACGTCGATCCAAGTAACTTTTGTCTCAATTCCTACAAAACAATATAAAACATGCATGAATAGACACAAACACTTAAAAACATCTAAAAGATTAAGTTCAAATGCACTCAATTATGAGTATAAAACTCACTCATCAAATACCCCCAAACTTAAACCTTTGTTTGTCCTCAAGCAAAAACACAAAAAAACTAAAAATAAATAACGTAAATTAACTACATGAATGCATGTGCATGATCTACTTCCTAATATACCTACAAACCCAGCAATAAATCAGCATGATATATAGCAACATGCCTCAAAGTTACCATTGGTACTCAAACAATATATCCAATAAAGTCAAAATCTATAACTCTAACTAATTAGTCAATCCAAACCTGTCATCACCCATGTTGTGTGTGTGTGTGCTTGTTAACCATTCTAACCAACCACAATTCAAGATAATCACATAACAAACTTCTTAGAAGGAAAATTTCAGTTCCAATTCAATTACTTTTGTGAACATGACAACTCCGGTTAAAACTAAGTAATTACCAAGTCTAAGGGTAAATACAAGATTTATTTATACTTTTATTCAACCACGAGGGCATTTTTGCTCTTTCTCGTGTTTTTTCATTTTTTTTCTCATGGCTGTGCAATGTCTTATTCCCTTAGGCTTTTCAGTGCTACCTTAACGAGCTTTCGACCAACGACTCCCAAGTCATTAAGACCTTAGGGCGCTAGGTGTAAAGACAATCCCCTCGGGCTTACTTACTCAAGTAACAAAGACCACAAAACTAGACAAGCATGCCACGGTGTTTATTCTCTTTTTTTTCTTTTTCTGGATTTTCTATTTTTTTTTCTTTTCATCTTTTCTTTTTTTTTTTCTCTTTTTTTTTTCATTTTCATTTTCATTTTGTATATATATACCCCATAGATTCCCTCAAACTCAAGCTTTTACGTCATTCCAACCTTTACCGCCAGTTCACTAATTTCCTTAAATTTTAACCAAGATTGTCCCTCAGAAACAAATTATGAAACCCTTGAATCAAGTGGATTAAAACAGTTAAACATTAAGTGCTAACCAGTTACATAAGTTTCAGACAGGCTCAGATTATCATCATGATTAAAATTGGAACTCATCATCAATTATCAACACTTTTTAAGTTAACATGCAAAACTAATCTTATCATAGGCCGAGCTAAGACCACACCAACCAATTACACAGATTCATGCAAAAAAATGCAATTATACTACATGAACACATACTAATGCAACACATATATGAATATGCAAATAACTACCATGTACTATATGCAACCTAAAAAAACACAATGCTAACACAAAAAAAAATGAACTACTATGCAGATAACTGACTATATGTAATACGACACTAAAATGCACCCAAACTTAAACTAGACATTGTCCTCAATGGATGAAATATAAAAAAGTAAAGTAGAGGACTTCCCTAAAAATATAGCAATCTTCCTCATTGTCCACTAAGTTTGGAGAATATGCTAGGCACATGGAATAAATTGGGCACCACTTGAATTTGACTTGACTAACCTGTAAACCATGATAGAAGCAATTTTATTAAATCCTAAATAAATACAAATTCAAAACTACTAATATAAAACCTAATAAAAACTAAAAATAAAAATTAAACTTGGGTTGCCTCCCAATAAGCGCTTGTTTTATAGTCTCAGCCTGACTTCTTCAATTCTCTATCTAATTCCTCTTCGAAAGTTGAGGAACCCTCCATCCATCGGAAATAATATAGCTTTTGGTAGGTTCCCATTTACGATAGCAATTGTATTAAAGTCACCTAGCATGCTTTGTTTAGATAAGATCACATTAAAGAACGTCCAACATCTAGGTGTTTTTTTCATTGTGTCTGCGAATAGATTCTGGCATTGAGGCTTGTCAGACACAACAATCTCTTCTTCTATCTTCTCCAACTCATTGAACCGTGGCTTCGAAGTTGTACTCGCTTTTACGTCACAAGGAGTATTGCCGACCACATGACTACCTAGCGGACATGGTTTTGCAAATCTAACCGGATTCTTGAACTTTGGTGGAGAAGGTACATGGGACACTATCAAAATTGGCTCATCTTCGTTGGTACTCAAAGTTAGATCTTTGCCGATCTCTTTTTGTTGGTCTCCAAGTCTTTCCTCTCTTTCAACATCTATATCATTTGGCACATCCGATTGCAGATTTGGTTCGAGCTCATCATCAGTCTCGTCATCCATGTCATAAAGCCAAGTGTATTGAGGACGGTTGTTCAACGCATGTGCTATCTGCCCCAATTGATTTTCCAGATTCTTTAACGATGCCCCTTGGCTTTGCAAATGCAACTCTATTTGATTCGTTCTTTTGTCTTGTTCCTCGTTCCTTTTGTTAGAAGCTCTAATGAATTTTTCAAAGGCTTCCTCCCAATTTGAATGTTCTTCCTGTTGTAGTGGAGGTGGACACGAGAAATCCGGTGGGTATGTTGGACTTGGAGCATAAAATTGATCTTGATTGTTACTCCATGAAAAATCCGGGTGATACCCCCAATCCTGATGATAGTTGTTGGGATAGACATAACTGTTGGGGTAATCACCACTATACTGTACCGGCTCGAAACTGATGGCGCATTGATGACTCATATGATTTCCAGCACAATAATCACAAGTAACCGCCACACTTTGACGACGTTGAGCTTCAAAAGTTTCAAGCATCCTCGAAAGGGTCTCCATCTGTGCTGACAATGCAGAAAGTTTCTTGAGTCTGTCAATCTCCGCTCCCCGTGGTTGAGTCATGTTCGTGTATGGACATTGATACGCAAAGTCATCCATGGTACCTAAAAAGAGAGAAATATAGGAAGAGAATGAGAAATAAAAATAAAAATAAAAATGTTTAAATTAAGACTAATTTGATTGAAATTAATATTGGTAAATAATTATTAAATTAATTCCCCGACAACGGCGCCAAAAACTTGTCGATTGATTTCGCAATCAATGAATACGTGCAAGTATACACGGTCAACAAGTAATAAAGTGAAAGTAGAGTATCGCTCCCACGAGGAATTATTTAATAAAAATTACCAAATACTAACTCTTAACCAAATCAATTTTATTTAAACAATCAATAATTGTGATTTCTAGATTTAAGAAAACCAAATTAAACAAAACAAAAAGATTATTCTAAAAGAAAGCAAATAAACAACTAAGAATTGATGGAATTCAAATAAATAAGAATTAAGATTCCAATATCCCCAATTATGAATTATAAATTAATTATTCAACTATCCCAATTATTATATCTACTGATTTGTTAACATGAATTCTCGAATGCCAAAAGCCCTCTCGAGAGAGATCAATTGCCTTCTATTTAACCCAGACTAATTTTGATATATCTCTATGCAAAACAATTGAATTAAACTCGCTACAAACTCAATTCTTCTTATGTTACATGCGGCAAATAGATATTCTCATTCTATTCACAAACCTAATTATTCACTGTGCAAATAACTAAGTCACATGTCACCAAGCCCAGTTCTAACCCTAGAATTCCTTTCTCAATTCCTTCTAGAGTAACAAGGTAATCATTGATCAGATAATTAATCAATAAGCTCGAAGCAAGATGAACAATTCACTTCAACACAAATAATTAGAATAAATCAAATAACTAATTTATAGCCATAAAAAGTTCAATTGAAATCTTAATAAAAGATTTAGTTCATAATTAATGAATTAAAACCAAGAATCCACAATTGAATAGACATTAAAAGATAAAAGTATGATAAGAGAAGATAATAGAATCTGTTGTCAGCAAATCTTATGCTCTCCTCTTGCTCTTGCTCTTTATCTTCAGTGTTCTCCAAGTTGTTTCAATCTCCAAAACTAATAAAAACTAGGGTTAATGTCTAATCTAATGGAGTGTATCTCTAATCTAAGCTATGTAATCCCCCTTTATTTTATGCGTCCCATCATGTATTTATAGGTTACAAGTCAAATTGTTAGGTTAGGAATAAACCCAATCCAATTTGGAGTCAAAAAGATGTCAAAATTCGCCCAAAACGCGTCCAGACTGCACCAACCTCTTCCCCCAGCGCCCCAGAGCTGGGCTCGACGCTCAAACTCTGCCTTATAGCGCCCCAGCGCTGGAAATTGCCTTGAAAAGGGCGCCCCGGCGCTGGTGCTTTTTTGGAAATTTTCTGCTCCGATGTGATTTGGAAAAATAGCCATAACTTCTTTGTCCGAACTCCGATTTCGACGATTCAAGATGTTCCGGAAAGAGAAGAAGTACATATACAACTTTCATTCTTTAAGTTTTCCGAAATAATGTCTCGAGCAATACTCAAATTGGCTCTGAAGTGACTGCTGTGTAAATGGCAAGCCGAAAACGCGAATCTAGCCACCCCAAACGTCGATCCAAGTAACTTTTATCCCAATTCCTACAAAACAATATAAAACATGCATGAATAGACACAAACACTTAAAAACATCCAAAAGATTAAGTTCAAATGCACTCAATTATGAGTATAAAACTCACTCATCAGCTATCATTGCAGAAGGTGGTACTGAAGCGGTGTCTAAGTACACTAAGGAAAAGAATAAGAAGAAGATGGAAGGTGGAAGTCAGGGTGCCAACAGTGGTTGCAGTAATAGCAAGAAAAGCAAGTGGAACAATAGTGGCAATGAATCAGGAACGTAACAAGGGAATACTCATCAGAAGAAGACAACATGTTCAAAGTGGGGAAAAAATCACTCATGAGTGTATAAAAGGGAAAATCGTCTATTATAATTGTGGTTAGGAAGGACATATTTCACCAAATTGTCCTAAGCCGAAGAAAGGTTGTTGTTTTTCTTGTGGAGAAATGGGGCATCGATTCAAGGATTGTCCATTGAAGAAGAATACAGATGGAGGAAGTGGAAACAAGAGCAGTTCTACAAAGTTATCCACTGGAGGATCAGTTCAGCAGAGCAAGCCGACAGCTCGAACGTTCAACATGACTGTGCAAGACGTAGTTGCATCAAAGGAGGTGGTGTCAAGTATTATTCCGACCAATAATATAAATGCCTACGTATTATTTGACTCGGGAGCTACTTGTTCATTTGTGTCTGATGAATTTGCTAGTAGATTAAACTTACCATGTGAAAAGTTAAAGAACCCAATGAATATAGAAGTTACAAACAAAGAAGTGATCCCTGTAGAGTTTATCCATAACAATTGTGGTGTGAAAATAAGGGGACATAAGTTAAGCGTGAATTTGATTCCGATATGCTTAGGAGAATTTGATGTTGTCTTAGGGATGGATTGGTTGTTTAACCATGAGGCAGTTATAGATTGCCAGAAAAAGAGCATACGGCATAAGACACCAGATAAGTCTAAGGTTATATTTTATAGTAGCAAGTCGCCAAGGCAAATAAGTTGTCTGACGATGATGTAGGACAGGAGGATGTTACAAAAAGGATGTGAAGGTTATTTGGCTCATGTAGTGGATACACGGGTTGTGAATTCGGACATGGGGTAGATACCTATAGTTAATGAGTTTGGGGATGTCTTTCCAGAAGAACTTTCGGAACTTCCTCCGGACAGAGAAATAGAGCTTGTGATTGATTTAGTACTGGGGACAGCGCCGATGTCGAAAGCGCCGTATCGAATGGCTCCGGTAGAAATGAATGAGTTAATGATCCAGCTACATGAGTTATTGGATAAGAAGTACATTCAACCTAGTGTATCTCCGTAGGGAGCACCAGTGTTGTTTGTAAAGAAGAAAGATGGTTCGATGAGATTATGTATGGATTATAGAGAACTGAATAAGGTGACAATCAAAAACAAGTTACCGTTACCAATAATAGACGATCTGTTTGACCAACTTAAGGGAGCGAGATATTTTTTGAAGATTGACCTGAGAACTGGTTATCATCATTTGAAGGTGAGAAAAGAAGATGTACCAAAGATAACATTTAGAACTCGTTACGGTCATTATGAGTTCTTGGTGATGTCGTTTGGACTGACGAATGCACCAACTACTTTTATGGACTTGATGAACAGAGTATTTAAATCGTATTTAGATAAATTTGTGGTGGTGTTTATTGACGACATTTTGGTGTATTCAAAGACTGAAGAGGAGCATGCCGAACATCTATGAATTGTATTGGAAACCTTAAGAGAAGAGAAGTTATATGATAAATTTTCAAAGTATGAGTTCTGGTTGAAGGAAGTTCAATTTCTGGGACATGTCATCAACAACGAGGGAATTTCTGTTGATCCAGCGAAAGTAGAAGCGGTGAAAAATTGGGGACAACTGAAGACACCGATAGAGATCAGAAGTTTCTTGGGATTGGCAGGATATTACCGAAGGTTTATTCAGGATTTCTCAAAGATAGCGACACCATTAACTAATGTGACGAGGAAGACTATTAAGTATGTATGGACAGAGAAGTGTGAACAGAGTTTTCAGGAATTGAAGAAAAAATTAAGTGAAGCACATATGTTATCTTTACCAGATAGTACAGGAGGTTTTACAGTGTATAGTGAGGTGTCACACAAGGGACTAGGTTGCGTGTTAATGCAGAATGGTAAAGTCATTGCGTACACGTCACAACAGTTAAAGGACTATGAGAAGGGATACACTACCCATTACCTTGAATTGGATGCGGTAGTATTTGCCCTTGAGATTTGGAGACATTATCTATACGGAGAAAAGTGTGAGATATACACAGACCACAAAAGTCTGAAGTATATCTTTACACAAAAGGAGTTAAACATGAGGCAGAGGAGGTGGTTAGAATTAATCAAGGACTATAATTGTGATATTCTATATCATCCCGGGAAGGCCAATGTAGTAGTAGATGCTTTAAGTAGGAAAAGTAGAGAAAAGTTGCTTGTATTGACGGACCAAGAAGAATTACTAAGAGAAATAGAGTTGGAGGTGAAAAATCTGAAGGATTCAGATAAAGTAATAGAAATGGAAGCAAGTCCGACTTTATTAGACAAGGTGAAAGAATCATAAGGGAATGATGAAGAATACGGTAACATAAAGAAGCGGTTGGCTGAAGGCAAAGAGCTGAAGTATAGGATCGACGGCAATGTATTGCTGAGATTTGAAGGAAGAATTTGGGTTCCTGCAGTACCAGAGTTAAGAGAAGAGATTCTTCAAGAAGCACACAATACGAGATACTCAATACACCCAGGAAGCATGAAGATGCATCAAGATTTGCGTCAACATTATTAGTGGCCAAACATGAACAGAGAGGTTGCTGAATGTGTCAGCCACTGTTTAACTTATCAAAGAGTCAAGGCAGAGCATCAACGACCAAGTGGACTATTACAGCCGTTGGAAATTCTGGAATGGAAATGGGAGCACGTCACGATGGATTTTGTGGTAGGACTTCCAGCAACACAGAAGGGTTATGACGCTATATGGGTGATTGTCGACCATCATACAAAGTCAGCACACTTTTTACCGATAGGTATACGTCGGATCAGTTAGCGAAGTTATATATAAAGGAGATAATTTCGACACATTGTGATAACCCAAAAATTCATAAAATCTTGAATGATTAGAATAAAGGTTAAAGAATAAAACCTAGATGAGAATTTGAAGATTTATTTAAAAAATTTTAAGTAAAACCTATATGGTTTGCTATTCAAATGAGAATAGAGAAAGTATAATTTACAAAATTTTAAAACCCTATAAATGAATTAATATGTACTTGAAGGAATATCAAGAATAAGGTATTATGATACCTATAAATTTGATGTGAACTGAATAGTCTAAGAAATGTTATATTAATACAGGTGGAATTTTATTAACGAAATAAGATTTCACAGGAAGAAAAGTTATGAGGTTATACGAAGATGAGTATATGTATAGAAATATATATATACTTAGTAAGGTGCTATATATATTTTAGCAAGAGGAGTGATGAATTAAGTTAATGATATAAGAATCAAGATAAAATTATGTTAGTAATTAACATAGTTTGACTGTTGGCTTTGACTGGCAAATAAGAATTCGAATAAGTATAAAGTCGTTAGTTAATATGATTAACAATAAGAATGGAGTAATTTAAAATTCAAAATTTGAGTTAGAGATAGAATTTTGAAGCACAGACTGTTCGGTTACGTCCGGAACGTCAAGTTTAGTCAGAAAAGACAATTAACACAAAATATGTAAGGGTTGACTTTTTGGTCAAAGTCAACAGTTGACTTTTAAAGAAAAAGGTCAAAATTAGAGTTATAAGTGAAATATGTTATGATTATGTGAATTATGTATATGATTAAATAAATATACATTATATAATATGAATACATTTATTTTGTATATAAAAGTGAATTAAGAATTAAGTTATGTAACATAATATATATATAAGGTGTGATAATTAAATAACCTAAGAGGCTATAATATGAGAGAATATTAGTATATAAATATATATACTAACATTAAGAGATTTATTTTATATATCTCAAATAATTAATTTTATAACCAAGTCTAATTGGGTTATGAAATTAAAAAGACATAAGTAAGGAATTTATTTTCAAGAATGAAAAATAAAAAAAAAACTAATTAAATGATTAGGGTAAAAGAGAATTAAAAATAATGGACTATAATAATATCTTAGCCTAATAATTTATTTAGAGTCCAAGAGAATTAGATTTAATGGACTTAGGAGGTTATATTATTTAAACAAGCCCAATTAATTAATTAAGCATGTAACTTATGGATAAAGTGATTAAGGGCGATTAAATTATTAATCTAGCCCAATATATTAGGTGTGGGACAAGTAATATAATGACCCAATTAAATTTTGGGTGAAAGCCCCTATTTATTTTGTTAGTAAGCAAAATAATAAAAGTGTTAAATCCAAACGAGCCCAATTGTTAAGGATAATGTGTGAGAATAATAATATTAAAAATTATATTAAGTCAAGAGATATATCTTTATTATCTCAAGTTTAATAATTTTATAACTTAATTAAAGTAAGTTTAATTTGGTTATAAAATTAAGTGTACAAGAGTAATGACTTAAATTCTAAATGTATGGAATGGATACCCTAATTAAATATTTAGAGTGGGATAAGATGGAAAGAAGTGGACTATGTAAATATTACATGGCCCAAAGATTTAATTTGAAAGTTCGAAAGATTAAATAAATTGTTAGGCCTAATTTTTAAACCTAAATTAAAGAAGGGCATATTGGACAATTGTTATAATAATAATAATAATAATAATAATAATAATAATAATAATAATAATAATAATAATAATAATAATAATAATGTGGCCATAAGGGGGCCAAATGATCGGCATTTAGAAAAAAGAAGAAGAAGAAGAAGAAGAAAGGAACGGATTTAGAGAGGAGAGGATAAGAAAAAATAAGAGATAAGAAGAAAGAGAAAAGAAAAAGAAGAAAGAGAAAGAGAAAGAGAAAGAGAAAGAGAAAGAGAAAGGAACGGGGAAAATCGTGAGGGAGGGAGGGAGGGAGAGAGAGAGATAAAGGGGCGGAAGCCATGGAAGGAGAGGAGAGAGAAGATTCTCCATGGAAGAAGAAGATGAAAAACAAAGGTATAAAATTACATTTTTCTTCCTAAGCTTTATTCTCTTTTTTTGTAATTTGAGAAAAAGGAGATTTTGATTTGGAAGTTCAAACTCCTATAATCTATGTGTTTTTTATGGATTCAAGTATGGATTTACCCATATTGGGTGTTGATTTGGTTGGAATCCAAAAGAAAAAAAAATTTTGTTTTGAAACCCTAACTTTTATATACTTTAAAAATCTACCGTTTTAAATCTATAACTCCATTTTGTGATCCATCAAAGAGGGGTGCTGGATATGTAATTTATTTAGTAAACCCAAGTGGTAACATTCAAAAATGTTGAGTTTGAAGGTGTAGTGACGGATTTACCCGAAATAGTCCCGTTTTTCTAACAAAAATAAAAACTGTTTTGGGGCAGTTTTTGACGGGGGGGCATTTTCGTCCTTTTCTGAACCTCAAAAATTTTGGAAAAATTTGAGATGATAATTTGATGAGTTTTCTAGTTTGTGTCCAAAAATGGCGATTTTTGGATGTATAGATTGAGAGGCATTGATTTTACGGGAAAAGACTATTTTAAAAGAGAACTGTTATAACTCCTTGTGGTGAAATCCAAAAATTGTGAAATTTATTTCGGGAGTACATATACATAACAGGAGCCTACCCTGTAAATTTCGGATTTTTTGGACAAAAGCACAGTTTATGATAAATGTCTCAAGATCCGGTAGTTTTGGCCATTTGAAAAATAGTAAATGAATTTTAAAAATTATAAGAAAAATATATGTTCAATATGGGACTATATTCTGTTAAATCCTAGAAAGAAATTTTTTTTTGGGACTAATTTGGTATTTTTCATGGAAATGGTTTAGTTACGAACATATGAATTAAATATGTTATGTGAAGTTAAAAAATTGGAAAATAGGATTTTATGGCTTGAAAATCCTATATAAGGTATATGCAGATTTTTGATGGAGGTTTTGATCATTTGTGATGAAATCTTATGTGTATGGTATTTTAGAATGATTAAATACATTTATTGTCGTTGTTACTCGTTTGGTTCATTATCGTTGTTACTCGTTATTCTTCTCCATTGATCGACTCTGGTGTTTATTATTGCTTCAAGTGAGTATTTTCTTAATAATTTAATGTATTATATATTAAAGTAGTTTACTAACATAATGGAGTATTCATTGTGTTGGTTTGTGTTGTTTTTATATTTTGTATAGAATGGTTGATATAAGGAAGAAGGATGGAAAGAGGAAAAGGATCGTGGAGGGTGATTCTGTTAAGAACTTGAAGAAGTTTGTTGTGCAGAGCAAGGGGAAGGGAAAGGGGAAGGATGTAGGTAATAAATCGAGTAAGAATTAAAGTAGTTTGGTGATACATAGTGATATCAAACATTCCGAAATGCAATTAGATTCTGATTTTGATGTTGCTGTTAAGAATGAAGCTCAAGTTCTTATCCAGAAGATAATTCCAACTCAACGAATTTTAAAGGTGTGTTAATTTAAATGTTGTTATTGTTTACTGTATAATGCTTAATTGGTTACTGTATAATGCTTAATTGGTTACTGCATAATATTAATGATTAATGATTGGTAACCACATGATTGGTAACCAATGCATTAGACAATAACCACCATGTTGCATGAAGGTAACCAAAACTGACTTGGTTAATGTCTTATGATGTATTGGTTACTGTCTTATGAGTGTATTGGATGCTGTCTAATGATGTCTTGGTTACTGTATAATGATGTATTGGTTACTGTCTTATGAGTGTCTTGATTACTGTCTAATGATGTCTTGGTTACTGTCTTATGATGTATTGGTTACTGTCTTTTGATGTCTTGGTTACTGTCTAATGATTTCATGGTTACTGTCTTATGTGTGTCTTGGTTACTGTCTAATGATGTCTTGGTTACTGTCTTATGATGACTTGGTTACTGTCTTATGATGTCTTGGTTACTGTCTAACCAGTATATTATCTAAAGCTGTATTGGTTACTGTGCAACATTGTATTGGTTACTGGATAATGCTGAATGGGTTACTGACTAATGCTGTTTTGGTTACTGCATAATATTTCTAAGTAATGATTAGTAAGCACATTGTTGGTAACAAATGTATTAGACAGTAACCAGCATGTTGCATGAAGGTAATTAAGACAACATTAATAAGTAACCAATTTACATTGGTTATGTTATTACAACATGCTGTTTACTGTATAATGTTGTCTTGCTTACTGTCTTGGTTACTGTCTAATGATTTATTTGTTGCTGTCTAACTATTATATTGTGTAATGTTGTCTTGGTTACTGTCTAATGCTGGATTGGTTACTGATTAATGATTCTTTGTTTACTGACTAAAGCTATATTGGTTACTTGTCTATGTTGTTTTGGTTACTATCATATGATTGGTTGGTTAACTTTGAAATTCTGATTTTGTTTACTTGCAGTTATGGGATCTTTATTACGAGGAATGTAACAGAAAATTCACCGAAAAAGTGATATACTGGTGCGACATGGAAGTCCAAGTATCATTGCAAATAAATTGAATAAGAGTCAGCTTGATAAATTTAAGGCAACATGTTTTGAGAATTTTCTTGAGTTTGGTGAGCACCAAATGTATTCCCAGATTATTCACCACGCTCTTGTGAGGGAGGTTCACCAGAGGGATGATGGTGAAATGTGGTTTTTGTTCGGAGAGAAAAGGGTCAGGTTCGGTTTTGCCTGAGTTTTGTATGATATCTGGGTTGAGATGGAAGGGCGACGATGATATAACTCCATATAAAGGTATGGAGAATATGCTTATTTCTAAGTTTTTTGGTGACGAAGCTGTGGCACGTAGTAGTATAGGTAGGATATATAGGAAGGCAGTTTTTGATGATAATGACGAGGCTATTAAGATGTCTATGATATTTTTGGTCTTTAATTTCATTATGTGCACATTTACTGAAAATTACGTTGATGGGGCAATGGTTAATTTTTTGTGTTATGGCGATGTTAGTAGTTTTCCTTGGGGGAAAGTTTCTTTTGAGATGACAAAGTACTCTTTGTGTAATGCTTTGAAGGGGCGTTATAGGAAAGGAAAGAATGGTGTTTCAACATACAATTTTTATATGGATCATTACACCAAATTGTACAAGTTGAACGGGCTTCCGTATGTATTCCAGGTTTTTATGTTTGAAATTATTCCGACATTCAAAAATCGTGGTATATGCAATGACGAGCATCCGTCGGATGTCCGTTTATTCAGATGGAAGGAGTTAATGAAGCCGCTTTCAAACGACAAGTTGAATGAATTAGTTTTTTGTTCTGGACAGGTATGCTGTTTTAATTTTAGTTATATACTTGATAAATGAAAATATTATGTGAAGTTTACTATAAACAAAGTAGTTAGTTACCTTTATATACACGTTTGGTTACTGATTATTTTATATGCATATGAACCAGACGAGTAACGAGTAACAACTATAATGACGAACAACTCAACGAGTATGCCGAACAACTAAACAAATATGATAGAGATGAAGAACGCACGAATAAAAATGAAGAACAATCACCGGAAACAAGGACCCTTACGTTTAGTCGCGACAGAGGAGAGAAACAAGGGTTTCAGCATGCAAAAGGGGTTTGGTAACTGCAGAGTCCCATACAAATGATAGGCGGTTATCACGCGATTCAAAAAAAACAACTTTTTGCTATGTCAGCCATTAATATTTATCCCTTAAATTAAGGACTCCTAAATATATTAGTATTGTAAATATATATGATGAAATGTTATATTTTTGTAATTATTTTATTAGTGTATGATTTTTGTAATTACTTTCATAAATGTACTATAATATGTAATTGTTCCGAAATTAATTTTATCTACAAGTCCCACACTAAAAATATAATTGCGCTTGTTTAATTTTTTTTCTTTCATTATTATCTCTTGAGCTTATGCTCATTATTATTAATATTCCCATATTATTATTCATTAAAAATATTAATTCACTTACATAACCCAATTAGACTTGTCTTATTCAAGTTTATTGAGTATTTAATTAGGGTTTAACACCTTACATCTATTTTCTAGATTATTAAAATACTTAGGTTAGTTCACTAACTTATTTAACTTATTAGTGAAACTTCCTTTAAATATTATAGCATTTTATTTACATAATCACTTAATCATCCATAATATATTATAGATTATTTAATATATTTATTTACAATGTACCACAAAAATTCTTGGTTATGACTTTCTCCCATCCTTATAAGAATTCCGTCCCCGGAATTTCATTAAGGTTACTCAAAAAGATTCGAATAATTCTTCCTCATCTTCTCTTCAAGCTCCCACGTAGCTTCTTCAGCATTGTGATTTCTCCATAGTACTTTGACAGAATGTATAACCTTATTTCTAAATTTTTGCTATTTCTTATCCAAGATTTCTATAGGAACCTCCTCGTACGATAAGTCCTTCTCGACTTGAATCGGCTCGTAGGATATCACATGCCTATAATCCGGCTTGTACGGACGCAACACTGACACATGAAATACATTGTGAATATGTTCCATTTCAGGAGGTAAAGCTACCTAGTACGCCATTTCTCTTATTTTCTTCAGTATTTCGAATGGTCCAATAAACCTTGGACTCAGTTTACCTTTCTTCCCAAATCTTATTTTACATTTCCAAGGAAACACTTTCAGAAATGCGTAGCTTCCCACTTCGAAATTTCTTTTCTTGCAATGAATATCTGCGTAATTCTTTTATCGATCCTGAGCTTCTACCAGTCGAGTTCTTATCACTTTGATGATCTCCAAAGTCTGATGCACCAATTCTGGCCCCAACAATCTTCTTTCGCCTACCTCGTCCCAACATAAGGGCGTTCTGCACTTTCTTCCATAATGGCTTCATACGGTGGCATTCCAATGCTTGCATGATAACTATTGTTTTACACAAACTCCACCAATGGAAGATGATCTTCCCAACTTCCCTTGAAATCTATCACACAGGCTCTGAGCATGTCTTCTAATATTTGAATCGTTCTCTCGCTTTGCTCATCTGTCTGTGGATGATACGCAGTACTCAACCTTAATTGTGTCACCATTCTTTCATAAAGACTCCTCCAAAAGTTTGACGTGAAGCGCGGATCTCTATCAGACACAATTGATATTAGCAATCCATGTCTGTAACATCCCCAAATCTAGGTACTTTATACCTCAGATCTGGTATATCATTTCTATAACTATTACGGAAGATATAAACATAAATTGTTTATACATTAAACTTTTACATATCATTTTCAAGGTCTACAACCTTAACTTAATACATACCTTCAATATCTAAAAAGGTTTACAATGTTATTTTCATCAGAAAATTTAATAGATCTAACTGTACCATAATTTAATCTTACACTTTCTCTTTGCTTCTGTCTTTACTCGAGCTTTCATCTTAATCTAAAAGTTTTTATCATGATATAGCAAGGGTGAGCAGCAAATTTGCCCAGCAAGTTTTAAATACAATGAAGATATATCATGATTAAAAAAATAAATAAGCTTTCAAGTTTTCAACAATATAATAATTGTGAAATAACATGAATCAAGTTTCAATAATTGCATGACTGAATCAATAATGTTTGAAGGTCAACAATGACCATAAATAATTTAACTGAACCTTATGGTAATGAAGGTGATCAGTCTTTCATACATGATGAACTTATGTAACATGCATTAAGTGCGAATCAATAATCAGTATAGACGCGAATAATCTATAATAATTATTCACTAACATGCTTTGAATTTACAACTCAAGTTTGAGTCAAGGAAACTTGCCTGAACCGTTGATTACCGCTAAGCAATCTAATTTAATCTCTCATGAAAGACCTATCAATTATAAGATTGATCTTTCAATTAGAATAACATACATGTTAGTTCATAATACTATTACTTTATCCATAGATTATCTAACACTTAATCAAATATTAAATAACATCTTAACACATCAGTATTATTATTTTCCTTTGATAATTTTTCAATCATTGTATCATATACATTATGATTTAACACTTAATCTTTCATACTATAAGTTCTTTTCTATAATCCAGTAGGCCAAATACTAATATTATAATCTGGATTATTTAAACATATCAATTCAGCAAACCTGTATTGAAACTATTCTTCAATTCAGCAACCTGGATTCAAACTAACTTATAATCCAGCAAACTGTTTTATAATTCAGCAAGCTGTTTTCACTAATTTAGCAAGTTGTTTTCCAATTCAGCAAGCTGTTTTCGTTTCCAATATATTAAATTTTCAATTCATCATACTCTACATTCAATATGACCTATTGAATGCCAAATTAACTTAACTCCTCTTTTAAACTCCATTTAATATTATTCATTATATAATAACATTAAATTCATTTACTAATATTATTAATCATTAAATAATATTTTAAATCAACGATTTAATAACACTTTAGTCCAAATGTTATCAATCACTTAATAATATCATAATTTAATATCATTAATATTTTAACAATATTTTAATCATTTCTTAAACTTATAAATAATTTATTTTCAATTGTTTACACTTTACTAATTAATGTATTTAATCATTCTAAAATACTATACACATAAGATTTTATCACCAATGATCAAAACCTCCATCAAAAATCTGCATATACCTTATATAGGATTTCCATGCCATAAAATCCTATTTTCTAATTTTTCAACTTCACATAACATATTTAATTCATATGTTCGTAACTAAACCATTTCAATGAAAAATACCAAATTAGTCCAAAAAAATTTTCTTTTCTGGGATTTAGCAAAATATAGTCCCATATTGAACATATATTTTTCTCAGAATTTTTAAAATTAATTTACTATTTTTCAAATGGCCAAAACTGCTGAATCTTGAGACATTTATCATAAACTGTGCTTTTGTCCAAAAATTCCATAATTTACAGGGTAGGCTCCTGTTATGTATATGTACTCCCAATAAAAATTTCATAATTTTTGGAGTTCACCACAAGGAGTTATAAGAGTTTTCTTTTAAAATAGTATTTTCCCGTAAAATCCATAACTCTCAATCTATACATTCAAAAATTGCCATTTTTGGACACAAACTAGAAAACTCATCAAGTTTTAAAAGTAGTCCCCGACCGTAAAATGCATAACTCTCAAATCGTATGGCCAAAAATTCTCAAAGTTTTACAGGAGCTACCTAACCTCTGATATTACCTCCTCAAATTTTCCTTCAATTTTTAAAGCAAATTAAGGGGACAAAATTGCCCTCGTGGCAGACTGGCCAGAGAGCTTTTTAAAGCTTTTTGTCCACTACGTGGACTGTTTTGAACAAAACTCATACCACAACTTCTAAACACGTGATTTTTATGTTCTACCACTTGGGTTAACTAGTTAACACATATATCTAGCACCACTCTTCAACGGATCTTGAAAAGAAGGTCTAGATTTAACATACCATTTGTTCAAAGGAAGCGAAAGCTAGAGTTTTCTGGATTTCTAGAAAACTAGTTTTATTTCTCTCCTTTTGATCCACTTTTAAATATTTAAACAAGTTAGATACATACATGAATCTACATAAAACACATAAATATGAGGGTCCTAACTTCCAAATCACAAAATCCTTTTCTGTGACGCCCCCAAATTCAGGTACTTGAAACCCGAACTTAGTGCTTCACGATACCATTTCTATGAGCGGAATAATACTAATAATAATAACAATAATTTAAATATCAAACTTAATTTACATAAATCAGAGTCTAAATCCCAGGTACGCGACCTTTAAAAATTCATTACATATTAGATAATAAATATCATTATCCTAATAAACTTTAACTATTACACAGAATATTATAAAACTCATTCGAACAGCTTTCATTTCCCCTTGTTCTTACCTGAGTCCTCGGGTTGATCATACTTAGCTGAAAATATTTAAATTTAAAGCAAGAATGAGCATTTGATTGCCCAGTAAGTAATAGCAACAATAAATATTAGCTGAAAGGATTAAATATTTTCTTTGAATTACACTTCTATAATGAATCAATAATTGTGAAGTAAGCTGAACCAATAATAACAACATATCAATTCTATATCAAATTTTTGAAACTACGTACTGACTATAACTGGAGATCAGTTGATAGACTATGAACATTATTTTTAATTTTCGATAAGGTTTAACAAAACTTTATCTGTAAATCGTCATAACTTACAGGCACGGGGGGTGATCAGCCCGTTATACCCTGTATTGATCAATACTACATGTAAGAATGATAATATCGTTCATCTTATCCACCTTAGGCGCACAAAAGTTTTTTCATATTCAGGATGTTCATAATTAGTCAAGAATGCGAACCAAAATAATCTGGTTGGATACAATAAAGTTCTATCTTGTTCAACAATATTTTCAAGTTTATGTCTAGCTAAATCCAATAGCTTAGACGACTTTTAAGTCATCGTATCCATACTATAAATGAATAAGTATGTATCAACATGTGATTAAATACAATGATTATCCAAGTGAGGACACTTGTATAACCATATTTGGAAATTTACGAACAGAATAAATATCTGTTACAATAATAATAAAATTCTAAAATATTCTTACTCATGTCCATTGCATGAAGTAAATGCAAAGGTAGGATACTTGTCTAGGCTGCTGCTTACAATAACACAACTTAGATTTATCTTTTATATCGAAACCTATCATTAATAAGATCATTCATTCAATTAGAATAATATATCGTATCACATAGTACTGCTATTTACAGTCAACACATAATCTAATCACATTGTCACATAAGTTTAACAGTCATTGATTCACAAACAAACACTTATCTAGTTCAATTATCTAAATCCAGATTATTTTTTAAAATATTTCGGTGTATCGACGGCTTTATCGGGTAATTATCGAGTCTAAAACTCTATTCTGTAGTTCAATATTCGTTTAAATAATTTAAATATCATACATATTAAATGATTTAAATATTAAGTAATTCTATAATCATTAATATTTAATTAATATTAAATTATTAATGAAACCATTACAAAAATATTAAAGTTATTTATAATAACTCAAAATATTTTTAAAACATTTTTATTACCCTTAAATGATTTTTAAAATATTTAAAATCATTTTTAAATACTTACTATTAATATTTAAATATTAATGTATTATTTATCAAAATATTAAAAGTCATTAATTATAACTTAAAATATTTTTAAAATATTTATATCCTCTTTAAATGATTTATATATTAATAAAACTATTTTTAAACTATTTATTTAATATAAGTATTAAATAACTCTAATATCATTAATAGTTAATAAATAATGAAATTTACCTTTAAATATTGAAAGTTATATTTTATAACTTAAAATATTTTTAAAATATTTATTTTCATTTAAAATGATTTTTCTAATATTAAAAATATTTTTTAAACTAATTTATTTAATACATTTATTAAATAATTTAATTATCATTAATGTTAATTTATTAATGAAATTCATCACAAAATATTAAAAGTTATTAAAAATAACTTAAAATATTTTTTATACCATAATATAATTTTAAATGATTTTTCAGGTATTAAAATCATTTTTAAATAATTTATTTAATATAACAATTAAATACCTTTAATATCCCAAAAATATTAATTATTTATGAAATATATTCAAAATTATTAAAAACTAATTTTTTAGGCTTTAAAATAATTTTTAGCAATTTATTATGTATTTTTAATAATTTAAAACTTATTTTTACTAATTATTTAATAAAATAATAATTTTCAAAAATTAAGTGTTGCTAAAGGGCCCTATAGCGACGAAATTGTCGCTATAGGTGTTCTTGAGCCTGCCCAGATCTTTATAGTCAGTTAATAAGGTACCATGTTTGACCAGTTGTAAGTTTTATGGGCTGCTAAAGTTTTAAGGATGTAGTATTCATGTAATACTACAACCACAAACTGATTTCATGGCCATAATAGATCACAACAAAGAGATATAATCTCTCAAAGTTGTTGTCAGAGGCTGTTCTTCATTTCTGGGTTACCTAGAAATGAAGAACATTTCATGTTTTAGGTCCTTATAACTCGCATTCTGTACCTTGTTTGTGCGATATAATGATTCCGGGTTGTAGACAACATGTCAATGAACAAATATATTACATAACACCATCATAACAATAACACCATCGCAAGATTTGAGCCAGTCAAACTACTGGGCAGAAAACTACCTTGGAAGATTTCTGGGTTGCCTAGAATCTTCATCCGGCAGTATGGTCAACCCAACTTTGACCATGATTAATTTTGTTTCTGTTTATGATTTTGATGTTACAATAGCATGGATAGATAGTCCACATATCAGTCTACACAAATCAAACACTAACATGACTAAATACATTAAACACAACAAGATCTAGCGTGACACCCACAAATTCAGGTTACCTGACCCCCGAGTTTGGTGCTCACGATCCACGATATAATAACATCTAATTACCCATTTATATAGAAATAGTAATATATAAGTCATTAACAGAGATTGTTAATACATTAGTCCCAGGTCCGCTAACCTTAACATTACAAACATACCCTTAGATATACAAAAAGGGTTTACAAATACAACATATTAATAATATAATTCAGTATACTAATTTATCACTATGCCTTTTCCTTTATTCTTCTTCGCAGCACCTTCTGCAACTTCGTCCCTAGCTGAAAAGTTTTATTTAGCAAGGGTGAGCAACAAGTTTGCTCCGCAAGTTAAGACATACGATAAAGGTATAAAAATTAATATCAAGCCTTCTCACATTCTACTCAACAATAATTCAATAATAAAAGAGTATAACGCTTTCAAGGTTTTCTATGATATTCAAATGAATAATCAAGAATTATATTTTACGAAATAGCAAAGTGGAATGTTTTCCAGATTTATGCTGAGCGATCCATTGGATCTTGAACTTCTCTTCTCGAGTAACTATCAACGTTATACTTTGATATATCCAGGTGTATCAGATAACCATAAAGATTAAATCATAACCCTCTGCAAGTATATAAAGTGATCAGCTTTAGTATGCCCTATATTATGCATAATACTTAATCGCGAGCATAGGCCGAATATACGACCAATAAAAGGTTCTCTTTATATAAAAGGTTGTTCTTCTCAATCTCAGAATCAAGATTTTGATTTAACAACGAAATACTGTGATTTCAAATTCTAGTTACTTCTCGATCTAGCCGAAATAATTGCCATCAATCTGTCAATAATAATTGAATTCTCTTCTCTAACCTATCATGTTCTAACAAATATTCGTCTAGCCAGAATGATTAGCTAAGACATTTCCCAACATAATTCGACAATAAATAGGAATTAGCTATACTCTCAATTCTATCTTCTACGGATATGAATATCCAACAATAGTTATTATACAAATGTATATTTTCCGAATCAGTAATTCAATTTGAATTATATAACATGAACTAACTGCGAATAATCAACAATAAATCCCTGGACGTAGTCTAATTAGCAATAATTAACCATCAATAATAATAAAACAATATTAACTCAAGGTTGAGTTAGGGAACTTGCCTCTTCGGCTGATTACAGCTACACAATAAACTTATCTACTTTTGAAAGACCTATAACCAATAATATTGGTCTCACAATTAGCACAATATTTCATAACACACAACACTGTATTCCACAGTCAAACTTCTTCTAGACACATTACCACATAGCCACATCAGTGTTTATAACATATATAAACACTTATCAAGTCTAACTATTTCGGTCTAGTTGGACTTCGGTCCATTCTTGGTGTTCTGGTCACACTATTCTACAATTAACACAGTTATTGTCAATTAAATTCAATTTCTAAGCTTCAATATTAATTTAGATAATTCAATTATCAATTATAATATTTTTCGGAAGCTTTTAATAATTTATAAGAAATTATTATAATTTATAATAATTTTTCAAACATCGAAACCATTTTTAAATGATTTAATTATCAAATAATCTTATCATTATTAATATTTAATAATATAAAAATATTAATAACATACTTGTCAAAATATCAAAGTTATTTTTAATAACTTAAAATATTTTTGAATCAACAATATTCTACTTAAATTATTTTTAAAATAATAAAAATCTTTATTAAATCATCACCATTAATATTTTAAATTTAATTAAATTATTATCCGAATATTAAAAGTCATTAATTATAACTTAAAATATTTTTAAATTATTTTTCTCAATTTTAAATGATTTTTAAATCAATAAATTTATTTTTAATTCATTTATTTAATTTAATAATTAAATAAATCTCATATCATTAATATTGATTTATTAATGAAAATTCTCCAAAAATATTGAAAACTATATTTTATAATTCAAAATATTTTCTAACACTTTATTCTTATTTAAAATGATTTTTAATTCAATAAAATTATTTTTACCTTATTTATTTAATTTAATAATTAAATAAATCTAATATCATTAATATTAATTTATTAATAAAAATTCTTCAAAAATATCAAACGTTACATTTTATAACTCAAAATATTTTTAAATACATTATTCTTATTTAAAATAATTTTTTATAATATTAAATCATTTTTCTCTAATTTATTTAATACACTAACTAAATAAATTAAATACCTTTAATATTTAAATAATTATAAATATTAAAGAAAAATATTTCAACTGGTCAAAAATTATTTTTCTTAATTTAAAATAATTTTTAAAACCATTTTTAATAATTTTTATAATTTATTTCTATTTTTAACTAATTTCTGGAAAATCAGAAATAAAATAAATGAAAACTGTCGCTAAAGCCTATAGCGACACTTGTCTGTCATCTTAGGTGTTCTTGGTGCTCAAGAACACTGTCAGACAGTGATCAAGGTGGCTAGTTTGACTGCCCTTAATTCTCATTGTAATCATGTTTTGGGCTAACTTATTCTTCAATCGTGTAGCACTCATGTAGTACTACCATTATCAACCATTAACTGAGTGATAACCTAACAATCTAGCAAGATCAGCCCCTTCAAAGTTACTGTCAGGCTTAATCAGGGTTTTCTGGGTAACTCAGAAACCCAGACAGTCGCGAGGTAAGACTTTGTGGCTCATTTTTAGTTTCGTTCTGATCATCACTTAAGTGATTTCTTAGTTCAAAGTTGTAGTCCGTATATCAAGGAAAATTAAAATAACAATAGATAAGTCCCACAATAACATATTCACAAATTACAGCTTGGTCAAAGGCTGTCAGAAAAATTGCTTCTACCATTTCTGGGTTTTCCAAAAACTGCAAATCAGGGTCTAGTTGCCTAGTTTGACCCCTTAATCCGATCATTATGTTGATGTTTTAAGAGTCCATTATACTGGCTACAACATGTATACAACAACATCCACAAAAAAACTTAAAAACTGACAGATCTTAAGCCCAGAAAATGTTGTCAGACGTTGATCAAGGCTTTCTGGGTTACCCAAATTTGGCCTGGTCAACGTCGGTCAACGAGTTTTGACCGTTAATAAAATGAAATCTAGTCATTCAATCACTATGATTCCACTTCCAGAGTGAAGACAACATAACAAGCTACCAATAAAAAACTTTAAAACAACAAATGTTATAAACGAGCAAAGATCTGTGACCACTGACATTTCTTGTCAGACCACTTTTCAAGTTCAAGAACAATTTATGAAAAAACACCTTTTTAAAGCCATTTGATACTATGGATCCATCATGAATCAACATAGATCAACTAAAAACATCTTTAAACACAAACATAAACACAAAAACACATAATTTTACTTAGCATATTGGATCAAAATAGGTTTTAGGTTTATACCTTCTTTATTCAAATCTTAGAACATGGCTCTCCAAATCTGATCTAGGTGATCAAGTGGGTGTTTAAGGGACTGGTTTACTCAAGGAATTCGGATTTTTAGATGAGAGAGAGTAGGTGAGAGCAAGATAGCAAAATGAGTAAATTTTGAGACTTTCTCTCTCTTTAATCTATATATATTGCTTATGTTGTTGCTAGATCTGATCATTTTCGGTTGTTAGCTGAGATTAATAAGTCACAAGGTCAACAAAGTGGTTCACCAACTAAAGTTGCTAGCATTTTTACTAGTTACCAATTACAGAAAATGAAAAAGGGCATTTTGGTCATTTGTAAAATAAATTTAATGGCATACTAGACATTTGCACAAACCCTTTGGGTTTAACCCTAAGGGTCTAACCCTTGGGTTTTAAAACATTAGTTTCTAAAATCTCCAATTAGGGTTTTAATAAAATTTCTAAATTACAATTATGGTTTGTAAAATAGAAATTAAGATAACTAAAATATAATTAGGTTTTTCTAGTCATATTAAAGTTTAATAAACACATTAGGCTTGCTAATTGGGATTAGGGTTTCCTAATTTAGGATTTAGGAATCTCATATATGAAATTAGGGTTTCTTGGCTTTCGATTAAGGTTTCTAACTGAGCATTAGGGTTTTTAATCTTGAGATTAGGGTTTCTAATCTCTTATTAGGGTTTATTAACTTTAACCCTCATCCGATCAATCATTGATCACAATCAACATACAGTACAAACACATTCTCATCAATATAATTATTTTAATTATATTTTCTATCGAATTCCTATCCAACAATTAGGGTTAGGGTTTCAAAAGCTGTTAAGCACAACTCTACTCTATTTTTATTAGTCAATACACAAATTGACCTTCTCGAGACACGTATCACAGATACACGGTACAATATTTGCAGTCAATGTCAATATAAAAAAAAATATTCGTAAAATTTGGATTATTCGAAATCTCGGGTTATCACATTCACCCCTCCTTAAAAGGATTCCGTCCTCGGAATCACCGCTTTCTTATTCTCTACAATCTTTTAAAGTTGTATCATCAATTCATTTTTATCAACACAATACTCATTTGTGTCTCAAATTCTAACCTGTGACTAGAATCTATACAAGAAAACAATTCACAGTAATTATCTAACTCAATTTACTCGCGTAATTAAATTTCTAAACGAAATTGTTATCTGTTGCCACCTCCTGAGTAGTTACTGCATCCTATGCCGTCATGTTGAATGTACGGGCTGTTGGTCTTCTTGGTTGTGCAGGCCCTCGACTTGCCAAGGTTCCGCCACTGGGTCCCTTGTTTCCACTTTCCTTCTCCGTATTCTTCTTCGGACAGTTCCGAACCAAATGATCAGTCGATCCGCATGCAAAACAACCTTGAATTTTCTATAGACTGGGACAATTGGGTGACATGTGCCCCTCTTGCCCACAGTTATAGCAAACTCCCTTCTTCTTCAGACAAACTACTGTATGATTTTTCCAACACGTTGCACATGGCTCCCTCCCTTGCTTGTTTCCTTCTATCTTGCTACTCGATTGGGTATTCTCGCTCCACTTTCTCTTGTTCGGGTTACTACCTCCACTACTTCCTCCGTTATTTGTCTTCTTCTTATCTTGATGAAATGGAGATGCAGCTTCGCTCCCTCCTTCAGCAATTAACGCCTTCTCCATCAAAGCCGCGAACGTATTGATCTGCAATACCGCTACCTTGTTGAATATCCCCGGCTTCAGTCCGTTCTCGAATCTTCTCTCTTTTATCGCCTCTGTGTCCTCCTGATGAGGTGCAAATCTAGCCAACTCGTTGAATTTGGCAGCATATTCAGACATCGACATGTTCTTCTGTTTCAGTTCTAGAAACTTAACTTCCATTCGAGCTTGCATACTTGACGAAAAAGTAGTTCTCGAAGAATAATTCCTTGAATCTTGTCCACATTACCACCGCTGTACCAGCTCTCGCTTGATTCATCTCCCACCAATAATTAGCTTCTCCTTTTATCATATAAGTTGCAAAAGTTATCTTTTGCTCTTCTACCACAGGCGCAATAATGAATGCTTTCTCCATCTCCTTCCCCCAGGTTTGGGCTTCAATCGGATCCGTGGTTCCTTTAAATTCAGGCTGTCCTACCGCTTTAAAGTCTTTGAAGTTAGCCAATATATCAACGGGTTGTTCTCTCGCTCTTCCTCTTCCTGCTAGAGCTCTTTTTCCCATAGATTCGGCTATCATATTTGCAAATTTTTGCATTGGGTCAGCTTGACCACCTTCATTATTCACCGACTGCTCCTCTCTTTGATTTCGATTATGTCGTCTAGGCGGCATGATTTGATTTAAATAAAAATCTTTCATTAATTCTCTTTCTCTACATAAATTCTTAACATAATAAGAATTCAACACATAATTCTCATATAATCGCATATTTATTCAAATAACACATATTACTTAACACATATTACTATCCCTTTTCAAATTATATCAGGATTAACAACACAACTTTACACAAAAAGTTGCAATTCTCCTTTTACACATAGTTATTCCCAGTTCATCAAACTTACCACACTTATGAGTTCAGGAACTTGCCAGAATTATATGAGTGTATGAACTTATCTTAGTCAGACCTTTGGCGTCCATTCGCTGAGGGGTTCAAAACATTTCATATAATTATGAGTCATTAACTTACCATAAGTATGAGTTTTAAGAACTCACAAATTATTCTTAATCTTATATTCATATAGAAAATAAAGATTTCATTCATCAAAACATATATATTTACATATGCTTATACATCATTCTCGATATTATAACTTTTAATATCATAAACTGCTACCAAAAGATAATATCACTTATATCTAAGTTATCTACCGACCACTCCCTTCACCAGTCTTCTTCTTGTTGGGACACTTGTTAAATCCGTGACCCGTTCTACCACATGAGAAACACTTCCTCATATTCGGCTTAGGACAATGCAAAGAAATATGTCCTTCCTACTTACAGTTGAAGCAAACGTTCTTCCACATCATGCATTCTCCCGCGTGAGTCTTTCCACACTTGCTACAGGCTTGCCTCTTCTTCGGGTTTGAATTTTCAGAGTTATCGCTGTCTTTGTCCCTCTTTCTCTTCTTCTTGTCTTTCTTGTTGGCTCCTTCAAATGATCCACCACCTTCAGTCTTCACCCTTTCCAACTGCGCCTTCAGCTCGTTTCGTTCTTCAGTCATTTTGTGTAACGCTCGCTCCGTTTTCCACAACTCCTCTAAAAGAAATACTTTGCTTCAGAGTTCCTGGACTTCTGCAGATAGCTGATCTTGTTCTCCAACTTTGGTCTTAGTCTCTTTCTCCTCCTTGACTTCTTCAAACTCCGCCTCCTCATCACCACTCAAATACATCTCGGGATAATCGTCATGATCACTCCCCTGATTAACCATAGGTTCATCTTTTCCCACTTCTTTAATTGACTCGCTTTGTGCTGGCACCTCAGCTACTGGCACTGGTACAACAGCCGCTGCCATTCCCGTACTCATCTTATCTTCTTCCGACATCCTATAATCAGTTTAAACAACTTGATTAGTACTTCATCTGTACAAACTTCTCACACTAAGTGTCCACATATCTCACTATCGATACGTTTTGGCAATCCTTCACTTAGTACTCTAAATGAGTATTCTCTATCTCGATTATGGTAATATTCCTAGGGTTTTCCCCACCCCACTTAAGGTTTATAACCTACAGCTTTGATACCAACTTGTGACACCTTGGTCACTATAGCTTTGATACCAACTTGTGACACCCCAAATTAGGGTTATCTGACCCCCGAGTTTGGTGCTCACGATCCACAATATAATAACATCTAACTACCCATTCATATAGAAATAGTAATATATAAGTCATTAACAGAGATTGTTAATACATTAGTCCCATGTCCGCTAACCTTAACATTACAAACATACCCTTAGATATACAAAAAGGGTTTACAAATATAACATATTAATAATATAATTCAGTATACTAATTTATCACTATGCCTTTTCCTTTATTCTTCTTCGCAGCACCTTCTGCAACTTCGTCCCTAGCTGAAAAGTTTTATTTAGCAAGGGTGAGCAACAAGTTTGCCCCGCAAGTTAAGACATACGATAAAGGTATAGAAATTAATATCAAGCCTTCTCACATTCTACTCAACAATAATTCAATAATAAAAGAGTATAACGCTTTCAAGGTTTTCTATGATATTCAAATGAATAATCAAGAATTATATTTTACGAAATAGCAAAATGGAATGTTTTCCAGATTTATGCTGAGCGATCCATTGGATCTTGAACTTCTCTTCTCGAGTAACTATCAAAGTTATACTTTGATATATCCAGGTGTATCAGATAACCATAAAGATTAAATCATACCCCTCTGCAAGTATATAAAGTGATCAACTTTAGTATACCCTATATTATGCATAATACTCAATCGCGCGCATAGGCCGAATATACGACCAATAAAAGGTTCCTTTTATATAAAAGGTTGTTCTTCTCAATCTCAGAATCAAGATTTTGATTTAACAACGAAATACTGTGATTTCAAATTCTAGTTACTTCTCGATCTAGCCGAAATAATTGGCATCGATCTATTAATAATAATTGAATTCTCTTCTCGAACCTATCAAGTTCTAACAAATGTTCGTCTAGCCAGAATGATTAGCTAGGACATTTCCCAACATAATTCGACAATAAACAAGAATTAGCTGTACTGTCAATTCTATCTTCTACGGATATGAATATCCAACAATAGTTATTATACAAATGTATATTTTCTGAATCTGTAATTCAATTTGAATTATAAAACATGTACTAACTGCGAATAATCAACAATAAATCCCTGGACGTAGTCTAATTAGCAATAATTAACCACAAATAATAATTAAACAATATTAACTCAAGGTTGAGTTAGGGAACTTGCCTCTTCTGCAGATTACAGCTACACAATAAACTTATCTGCTTTTGAAAGACCTATAACTAATAATATCGGTCTCACAATTAGTATAATATTTCATAACACACAACACTGTATTCCATAGTCAAACTTCTCCTTGACATATTACCACATAGCCACATTAGTGTTTATAACATATATAAACACTTATCAAGTCTAACTATTCCGGTCTGGTTGGATTTCGGTCCATTCTTGGTGTTCTGGTCACACTATCTGACAATAACACAATTATTTTCAATTAAATTTAATTTCTAAGCTTTAATATTAATTTAGAGAATTCAATTATCAATTATAATATTTTTCGGAAGCTTTTAATAATTTATAAGCAATTATTATAATTTATAATAATTTTTCAAACATCGAAACCATTTTTAAATGATTTAATTATCAAATAATCTTATCATTATTAATATTTAATAATATAAAAATATTAATAACATACTTGTCAAAATATCAAAGTTATTTTTAATAACTTAAAATATTTTTAAATCATCAATATTCTACTTAAATGATTTTTAAAATAATAAAAATCATTATTAAATCATCACCATTAATATCTTAATATTAATTAAATTATTATCCAAATATTAAAAGTCATTAATTATAACTTAAAATATTTTTAAATCATTTTTCTCATTTTTAAATGATTTTTAAATCAAAAAAATCATTTTTAATTCATTTATTTAATATAATAATTAAATAAATCTAATATCATTAATATTAATTTATTAATAAGAATTCTTCAAAAATATTGAAAATTATATTTTATAATTCAAAATATTTTCTAACACTTTATTCTTATTTAAAATAATTTTTAAATCAATGAAATCATTTTTATCTTATTTATTTAATTTAATAATTAAATAAATCTAATATCATTAATATTAATTTATTAATAAAAATTCTTCAAAAATATCAAAAGTTACATTTTATAACTCAAAATATGTTTAAATACATTATTCTTATTTAAAATATTTTTTCATAATATTAAATCATTTTCCTCTAATTTATTTAATACACTAATTAAATAAATTAAATACCTTTAATATTTAAATAATTATAAATATTAAAGAAAAATATTTCAATTGGTCAAAAATTATTTTTCATAATTTCAAATAAATTTTAAAACCATTTTTAATAATTTTTATAATTTATTTCTATTTTTAATTAATTTTCGAAAAATCTGAAATAAATTAATTGAAAACCGTCGCTAAAGCCAATAGAGACACTTGTCTATCGTCTTAGGTGTTCTTGGTGCTCAAGAACACTGTCAGACAGTGATCAAGGTGGCTAGTTTGACTGCCCTTGATTCTCATTGTAATCATGTTTTGGGCTAACTTATTCTTCAATCGTGTAGTACTCATGTAGTACTACCATTATCAACCATTAACTGAGTAATAACCTAACAATCTAGCAAGATCAGCCCCTTCAAAGTTACTGTCGGACTTAATCTGGGTTTTCTGGGTAACCCAGAAACCAAGACAGTCGGGACGTACCACTTTGTGGTTCATTTTTAGCTTGGTTCTGATCATCACTTAAGTGATTTCTTTGGTTCAAAGTTGTAGTCCGTATATCAAGGAACATTAATATAACAATAGAAAAGTCCCACAATAACAGATTCACAAATTATAGCTTGGTCAAAGGCTGTCAGAAAAATTGCTTCTACCGTTTCTGGGTTTTTCAGAAACTGCAAATCAGGGTCTAGTTCCCTAGTTTGACCACCTAATCCGATCATTATGTTGATGTTTTAAGAGTTCTAAAGACCCAAATCTATAGTCCATTATACTTGCTACAACATGTATACAACAACATCCACAAAAAAACTTAAAAACTGACAGATCTTAAGCCCAGAAAATGTTGTCAGACGTTGATCAAGGCTTTCTGGGTTACCCAGATTTGGCCCGGTCAACGGGTTTTGACCGTTAATAAAATGAAATCTAGCCTTTCAATCACTGTGATTCCACTTCCAAAGTGAAGACAACATAACAAGCTACCAATAAAAACTTAAAAACAACAAATATTATAAACGAGTAAAGATATGTGGCCACTGACATTTTTTGTCAGACCACTTTTCAAGTTCAAGAACAATTTTTGAAAAACACCTTTTTAAAGCCATTTGATGCTATGGATCCATCATGGATCAACATAGATCAACTAAAATCATCTTTAAACACAAACATTAACACAAAAACACCGAATTTTTCTTAGCATCTTGGATCAAAATAGATTTTAGGTTTATACCTGCTTTCTTCAAATCTTAGAACTTGGCTCTCCAAATCTGATCTAGGTGATCAAGTGGGTGTTTAAGGGACTGGTTTACTCAAGGAATTCGGATTCGGATGTTTAGATGAGAGAGAGAGTAAGTGAGAGCAAGATAGCAAAATGAGTAAATTTTGAGACTTTCTCTCTCTTTAATCTATATATATTGCTTATGTTGTTGCTAGATCTGATCATTTTCGGTTGTTAGCTGAGATTAATAAGTCACAAGGTCAACAAAGTGGTTCACCAACTAAAGTTGCTAGCATTTTTACTAGTTACCAATTACAGAAAATGAAAAAGGGCATTTTGGTCATTTGTAAAATAAATTTAATGGCATACTAGACATTTGCACAAACCCTTTTGGTTTAACCCTAAGGGTCTAACCCTTGGGTTTTAAAACATTAGTTTCTAAAATCTCCAATTAGGGTTTTAATAAAATTTCTAAATTACAATTATGGTTTGTAAAATAGAAATTAAGATAACTAAAATATAATTAGGTTTTTCTAGTCATATTAAAGTTTAATAAACACATTAGGCTTGCCAATTAGGATTAAGGTTTCCTAATTTATGGTTTAGGAATCCCGGATATGAAATTAGGGTTTTTTGACTTTCGATTAGGGTTTCTAACTGCGCGTTAGGGTTTTTAATCTTGAGATTAGGGTTTCTAATCTCTTATTAGGGTTTATTAACTTTAAACCTCATCCGATCAATCATTGATCACAATCAACATACAGTACAAACACATTCTCATCAATATAATTATTTTAATTATATTTTCTACCGAATCCCTATCCAAAAATTAGGGTTAGGGTTTCTAAAGCTGTTAAGCACAACACTACTCTATTTTTATTAGTCAATACACAAATTGACCTTCTCAAGACTCGTATCACAGATACACGGTACAATATTAACTGTCAATGTCAATATAAAATAACATAAAATAAATTTGTTCGTAAAATTTGGATTATTCAAAATCTCGGGTTATCACATCTAGGGTCTACCAAACGTTGTTAGAAATTTCTATGTTTTCTGGGGATTTCTGGGTTTTCCAGAAATCAACTTTTCGTGCTCGAACAATCTACTTTGACCATCCACTATATTCAATCTATTTGTGATTTAAGGGATATAAAGGCATGTATCCATAGTGCACATAACAGGCTACAACTTAGATATAACAACATAGACAAACGACTTAACATCTGACATATTCCTGCTTTGCAAAACCTTATCAGACATTGATAAATACTTTCTGGGTTACCCAGATTTGAAAAGTCATGCTCGGTTAACAACCTTTGACCATTAATAACTTGCAATATATACATGATTTTAGTTCCAGATCAAAGATATCATAGCATACAACAACTACAAACTTTCAAAACACAAAAATAATTAAAAATCATTGAGATCTAAGGTTTGACATTCATTGTCAGATAACAAAAATAAAATTTCCCAAATTTTTAAAAACTTCAAATCTGAGCCTCTAGATGTTATGGATCTAACATCTAGCAACCCAGATCATCAATATATACTACATACAACATGTTTTAACATGCCATTCAAGATCAGATTTCAAATTAGGTTTTTACCTTTGTATGAACAAGTTCTTGATTCTATGCTTATGATCTGCTAGAGGAAATGGTGGGGCTTGTTTTTGGAACTGAAATACCTTATATTTTCGGAGGTTTGGGAGAGAGAAAAGTTGTTTGAGAGCTGGATAGCCAAATGAGCAGCTTTAGTAACTTTCTCTCTCGTAATCTATATGTATAACTCGTATACAATGATCTTGGCTGGTTAAATGGCTAATAGCTGGAGTGTTATAGCTCATAGCGAGACTAGGGTGGTGACTTTCCAAGATTTGGCAACATTTTGCTAGCAATAATTCAAGAATGGGACAAAAAGGGTATAATGGTCATTTTGCTAGTAATTTTAAAGGTATTCTTGTCCATGGTGCTTGAATCTAGGGTTAAATCACTAAATTTTAAACCTTAAGGTGTCCCAGGTAATTTTTAGGGTTTGAAAAATTAAGTTTAAAGTTTAATAATAATTTAATTAGAACACACTAATTAAAATTATGGTTTTTAATAGAAAATTAGGGTTTTAAATAATTAGGGTTTCTTGATATTATTAGGTTTTCCAAAATTATGAATTAAGATTTCCTAATTCACATTATAATTTACTAACATAATAAATAGGGTTTCTAACTTAGCCATTAGGGTTTCTAATTAGCAAATTAGGGTTTTAATTTAATAATTAGGGTTATAACCTAAACTTAATTATAATAACATAGTTACATAACAATTTCGAACTCATAATTGAGTTTCAAAATAGGGTATAACAAATTGATATAAGGGTTTTGACATTATACACCATAATTGACCAACTATTATCAATACACACATACAATATATATTTATAACACTGAAAAATAATATTATATTTAATATAATATTATTATTCTCATTCATTGCTCAAAATCTAAAATTAGGGTTTGGATTTCATATCTGATTTATCTTTCATATATAACATTATTAATTAAGTTAAAATAATTACGCAATTAGTCTGAAATAAATTTATGTAATAAAATAATTATTATAATAAATCAATAATCATCTCATATATTATTTAAATAATATATAATCATATTTTCATGAAAAATAAATAGTAAAACATTTCTACTACAAAATTAATTACTATAAGAATATAATTTATAATGATTAATAATTCTAAAAAAATTTATTTATAATTATTCAGATAATAAATATATTTTCATTTATCACAAAAATACATACACTTTACTTGGCACATATTCCCATCTTAAAAAAATTTATATGCAAAATTTCTTATTTATTTATATAGAAAATATCGGGTTATTACATTCACCCTCCCTTATAAAGATTCTATCCCCGGAATCACCGTTTTAAAATTATACATACAAAGGTACATAGCATACACAATCATTGCAAATAGATCTCGATCATATTTGATCGAACTACACTTTAACTATTCAGCATAAAGCTTGTCTATCTAATTATATGAAATTTTGTTTTCTAAAAGAGCTCAAATTCCTCTTTCAAAATTTCTTTATAAAATAATTTGCTATATATAGGAAAATCATATATATACGAAAATAAAAGTTATTCGAATAATACCTGGAGTTTCATTCCCAGCTGCCACAGTATCCTAGACCGTCATGTTGAAGACTCTCGCGGTTGCTTTTGTTGGTTTGTTGGTTGAAGTCAGTCTTGTGATCGCCAGAGTCCCGCTGCCTTTTCCCGTGGTTACACTCCCTGCCTCCATTCTTCTTTTTGGACAATCTTTCATTTTATGCTCCGTAGACCCACACAGAAAACACCCACTGTTCATCCTTGGGTTGGGGCAGTTGGGAGAGACATGGCCCTCCTACCCGCACTTGTAACATACAAACTTTCCCTTCAGACACTCACCGGAGTGATTCTTTCCACAGTTCCCACACTGAACTACCCGCTTCTTTACACCTTCCTGTTTCGCTTGAATATTCCTAAAATTGTTCCCCTTTCTTTTCTCACCCCTATTTCCACTATTACTTTTCACCTTAACAGCACCTTCGAGCTTGCCCTTATTCCTTTTCTCCTTGTTGTAGAGGCTCATGGCCTCACTCCCTTCTTCGGCTATGATAGCCTTCTCCATGAGTGCTGCAAAAGTGTTTATCTGCAACACTGCCACTTTGTTGTAGAGCCAGGATTTTAATCCCAGCTCAAACTTTTTTTCCTTCCTAGCTTCCGTATCCACCTGGTGTCGAGCGAACCTAGCCAATTCATTAAACTTTGCGGCATATTTCGCAGCAGTCATGTTATCCTGCTTTAACTCCAAAAATTTCACCTACACCCTAGCCTGCATGCTAGCTGAGAGTTAGTTTTCAAAAAACAAAGTCTTAAACCCAGCCCAAGTTACCACACCTTCTCCGGTCCTCACTCGATTTGCTTCCCACCAAAAGTTCACCTCCCTTTTCATCATATAGGTGGAAAAAGCGGTCTTTTGCCCCTCATCTATCCTCGTAATTACGAATGCCTTTTCAATCTCGTTAACCAATGTCTAGTCTTCTATAGGGTCAGCTATTCCCCTGAATTCTTGTGGTCCTACTGCTTTGAAGTCTTTAAAATAGGCTAAGCGATTGTCTGGTTGGTTCCCTGCGGTTGGTATTCCCTGCTGCATAGCCTGAGCTACTATATTTGCAAAGTTTTGCATCAAGTCTGGTTGTTATCCCCCAGCGTTGTTGACAGATTCTTCTACCCTTTGATTTTGTATTCTACGTCTTGGCGGCATTATATGATAAAATCATAAATTTAATTTACATTCTAAACCTTAATGTATAAGTTTAACATGTAACACGAAGTTTTATGCAAAACTTATTCCATTAATCAAACATAGATTCATATTCATTCAACTAAGTCATAGCACTTTACATATCATAACACATACTGTTATCCCTTTGTGACCACAAAAGTCGGGATTCTCTACAACAACTTGTACAAAAGTTTGAGAATATTACAATACACAGACATACTTATTATAGAATACGCATAATCTAACAGTACTTATACTACTGGTTCACTACGCCCTTTTCTGGATCTTGGACAACCATTCTCCTGATGACTGTAACGCCCCCAAATTCAGGTACTTGAAACCCGAACTCAGTGCTTTACGATACCATTTTTGTGAGCTAAATAATACTAATAATAATAACAATAATATAAATATCAAACTTAATTTATATTTATCAGAGTCTAATCCCAAGTACGCAACCTTCGCTATAATTCTTTACATGATAGATAATACATATTATTGTCTTAATACAGTTTAACTATTACAAAAGATACCATTAAACATATTCTGTTTGTTTCCTTTTCACTTGTTCTTGGCCGAACCTTCTAGCTTTTCACACTTAGCTAAAAATATTTAAATTAAGCAAGGGTGAGCATTTGAGTGCCCATCAAGTAATAACAATTATAAGTATAATTAATTGAAAGAATTAAATATTTTCTTTATACATCACTTCTACAACGAATTAATAGTTGTGAAGTAAAATGAACCGATAATTATAACATAACAATTCTATATCAAATTTTTGAAACTACGTATTGACTATATATGGGGTTTAGTCGACATACTATGAACATTATTTTCAATTTTTGAATAGGTTTAGCAGAACTTCATCCGCAAACCGTCATAACTTACGGCCGCGAGGGTGTACATCCCATGGGCCTTGTATTGATCAATACTACATTGCAAGAACGATGTGATCGTTCACTCTGTCTGCCTTGGGCGCATAAAAGTTTTCCCTTTATCGGGATGTTTATACTTAGTCGGAAATCCGAACTAAAGCAATTTGATTGGATACAATGAGGTTTTATGATATTCAACGATATTTCTAAATCTGTGTCTAGCTGGTCAAATAGCTTACACACACACACACACACACACACACACACACACACACACATATATATATATATATATATATATATATATATATATATATATCAACATGTGATTAAATACAATGATTATCCAAGTGAGGACACTTGTATAACCATATTTCAAAATTAACGAACAGAATATATATATGAGTTATATAATATAATATCATGATGATAACAATGATCGGATATAATATATACGATAATAGGGTTAATAATCTAATACAATAATAATATAAATCTGAAACCTTCTTACTCAGGTCAATTGAATAAAGAAAATACAAATGTAGGATACTTACCTGGTCTGCTGCTTACAGTACGGAACTTAGTTTTTATTTTTTATACTAAAACCTATCATTAATAAGATCATTTGATCGATTAGAATATCATACAATAACATATAGCACTACTTATTGCAGTCAGCACATAACCTAATCACATTGTCACACATATTCAACAGTCATTGAATCACAAACAAACATATCTACATACAACTTATACTAGTCCAGATCAATTTCTGAAATATGTTGGTGTACCGACGGCTTTATCAAGTAATTATCGAGTCTAAGACTCTATCTTGTAGTTCAATATCTGTAAGTATCGGTCATATTATTTTTAAATAACTTATAATAATTTTTAAACATTTATTATAATAAATCATGAATTTTCAAACACCGGAATCATAATTAAATGATTTAAATATTAAACAAATCTATTATCATTAATATTTAATTAATATTAAACTATTAATGAAACCACTGCCAAAATATTAAAGTTATTTATAATAACTCAAAATATTATTAAAGTATTAATATTACCCTTAAATGATTTTTAAAAGAATTAAAAATCATTTTTAAATAATTATCATTAATATTAAAGTATTAATGTATTATTTATCAAAATATTAAAAGTCATTAATTATAACTTAAAATATTTTTAATTCATTTATATCCTTTTTAAATGATTTTTAAAGTAATAAAACAATTTTAAAACTATTTATTTAATATAATTATTAAATAAATCTAATATCATTTAATATTAAATTATTAATGAAATTTTCCTTTAAATATCAAAAGTTATAATTTATAACTTAAAATATTTTTAAACACTTTATTTTCATTTAAAATGATTTTTCTAATATAAAAAATATTTTTAAACTAATTTATTTAATATAAGTATTAAATAAATCTAATATCATTAATATTAAAATATTAATACTTTTCATGACAAAATATCAAAAGTTATATTTTAAATAATAAAATATTTTTATAACCTTTATATAATTTTTATATAATTTATAAATCATTAACTCTATTTTTCATCATTTATTTAATAAATTTATTAAATAACTTAAATATCATTAATATTAATTTATTAATGAAATTTCATCACAAAATATTAAAAGTTATCAAAAATAACTTAAATTATTTTCTTATACCATAATATAATTTTAAAAATAACTTATATATAGCTTAGACATATATATATATATATATATATATATATATATATATATATATATATATATATATATATATATACAAATACAATGATTATCCAAGTGAGGACACTTGTATAACCATATTTCGAAATTAACGAACAGAATATATATATGAGTTATATAATATAATATCATGTTGATAACAATGATCGGATATAATATATAAGACAATAGGGTTAATAATCTAATACAATAATAATATTAATCTGAAATCTTCTTACTCAGGTCAATTGCATAAAGGAAATGCAAAGGTATGATACTTGCCTGATCTGCTGCTTACAGTACGCAACTTAGTTTTATCTTTTATACTAAAACCTATCATTAATAAGATCATTTAATCGATTAGAATATCATAGAATAACACATAGCACTGCTTATTGCAGTCAGCATATAACCTAATCACATTGTCATACATATTCAACAGTCATTGAATCACAAACAAACACATCTACAGACAACTTATACTAGTCTAGATCAATTTATGAAATATGTCGGTGTACCGACGGCTTTATCGAGTAATTATCGAGTCTAAGACTCTATCTTATAGTTCAATATTTGTAAGTATCGGTCATATTATTTTTAAATGATTTATAATAATTTTTAAATATTTATTATAATAAATCATGAATTTTTAAACATCGGAATCATAATTGAATGATTTAAATATTAAACAATTCGATTATCATTAATATTTAATTAATATTAAACTATTAATGAAACCACTGCCAAAATATTAAAGTTAATATTTATAATAACTCAAAATATTATTAAAGTATTAATATTACCCTTAAATGATTTTTAAAAGAATTAAAAATCATTTTTAAATAATTATCATTAATATTAAAGTATTAATGTATTATTTATCAAAATATTAAAAGTCATTAATTATAACTTAAAATATTTTTAATTCATTTATATCCTTTTTAAATGATTTTTAAAGTAATAAAACAATTTTAAAACTATTTATTTAATATAATTATTAAATAAATCTAATATCATTTAATATTAAATTATTAATGAAATTTTCCTTTAAATATCAAAAGTTATAATTTATAACTTAAAATATTTTTAAACACTTTATTTTCATTTAAAATGATTTTTCTAATATAAAAAATATTTTTAAACTAATTTATTTAATATAAGTATTAAATAAATCTAATATCATTAATATTAAAATATTAATACTTTTCATGACAAAATATCAAAAGTTATATTTTAAATAATAAAATATTTTTATAACCTTTATATAATTTTTATATAATTTATAAATCATTAACTCTATTTTTCATCATTTATTTAATAAATTTATTAAATAACTTAAATATCATTAATATTAATTTATTAATGAAATTTCATCACAAAATATTAAAAGTTATCAAAAATAACTTAAATTATTTTCTTATACCATAATATAATTTTAAAAATAACTTATATATAGCTTAGACATATATATATATATATATATATATATATATATATATATATATATATATATATATATACAAATACAATGATTATCCAAGTGAGGACACTTGTATAACCATATTTCGAAATTAACGAACAGAATATATATATGAGTTATATAATATAATATCATGTTGATAACAATGATCGGATATAATATATAAGACAATAGGGTTAATAATCTAATACAATAATAATATTAATCTGAAATCTTCTTACTCAGGTCAATTGCATAAAGGAAATGCAAAGGTATGATACTTGCCTGATCTGCTGCTTACAGTACGCAACTTAGTTTTATCTTTTATACTAAAACCTATCATTAATAAGATCATTTAATCGATTAGAATATCATAGAATAACACATAGCACTGCTTATTGCAGTCAGCATATAACCTAATCACATTGTCATACATATTCAACAGTCATTGAATCAGAAACAAACACATCTACAGACAACTTATACTAGTCTAGATCAATTTATGAAATATGTCGGTGTACCGACGGCTTTATCGAGTAATTATCGAGTCTAAGACTCTATCTTATAGTTCAATATTTGTAAGTATCGGTCATATTATTTTTAAATGATTTATAATAATTTTTAAATATTTATTATAATAAATCATGAATTTTTAAACATCGGAATCATAATTGAATGATTTAAATATTAAACAATTCGATTATCATTAATATTTAATTAATATTAAACTATTAATGAAACCACTGCCAAAATATTAAAGTTAATATTTATAATAACTCAAAATATTATTAAAGTATTAATATTACCCTTAAATGATTTTTAAAAGAATTAAAAATCATTTTTAAATAATTATCATTAATATTAAAGTATTAATGTATTATTTATCAAAATATTAAAAGTCATTAATTATAACTTAAAATATTTTTAATTCATTTATATCCTTTTTAAATGATTTTTAAAGTAATAAAACAATTTTAAAACTATTTATTTAATATAATTATTAAATAAATCTAATATCATTTAATATTAAATTATTAATGAAATTTTCCTTTAAATATCAAAAGTTATAATTTATAACTTAAAATATTTTTAAACCCTTTATTTTCATTTAAAATGATTTTTCTAATATAAAAAATATTTTTAAACTAATTTATTTAATATAAGTATTAAATAAATCTAATATCATTAATATTAAAATATTAATACTTTTCATGACAAAATATCAAAAGTTATATTTTAAATAATAAAATATTTTTATAACCTTTATATAATTTTTATATAATTTATAAATCATTAACTCTATTTTTCATCATTTATTTAATAAATTTATTAAATAACTTAAATATCATTAATATTAATTTATTAATGAAATTTCATCACAAAATATTAAAAGTTATCAAAAATAACTTAAATTATTTTCTTATACCATAATATAATTTTAAAAATAACTTATATATAGCTTAGACATATATATATATATATATATATATATATATATATACAAATACAATGATTATCCAAGTGAGGACACTTGTATAACCATATTTCGAAATTAACGAACAGAATATATATATGAGTTATATAATATAATATCATGTTGATAACAATGATCGGATATAATATATAAGACAATAGGGTTAATAATCTAATACATTAATAATATTAATCTGAAATCTTCTTACTCAGGTCAATTGCATAAAGGAAATGCAAAGGTATGATACTTGCCTGATCTGCTGCTTACAGTACGCAACTTAGTTTTATCTTTTATACTAAAACCTATCATTAATAAGATCATTTAATCGATTAGAATATCATAGAATAACACATAGCACTGCTTATTGCAGTCAGCATATAACCTAATCACATTGTCATACATATTCAACAGTCATTGAATCACAAACAAACACATCTACAGACAACTTATACTAGTCCAGATCAATTTATGAAATATGTCGGTGTACCGACGGCTTTATCGAGTAATTATCGAGTCTAAGACTCTATCTTATAGTTCAATATTTGTAAGTATCGGTCATATTATTTTTAAATGATTTATAATAATTTTTAAACATTTATTATAATAAATCATGAATTTTTAAACACCAGAATCATAATTGAATGATTTAAATATTAAACAATTCGATTATCATTAATATTTAATTAATATTAAACTATTAATGAAACCACTGCCAAAATATTAAAGTTAATATTTATAATAACTCAAAATATTATTAAAGTATTAATATTACCCTTAAATGATTTTTAAAAGAATTAAAAATCATTTTTAAATAATTATCATTAATATTAAAGTATTAATGTATTATTTATCAAAATATTAAAAGTCCTTAATTATAACATAAAATATTTTTAATTTATTTATATCCTTTTTAAATGATTTTTAAACTAATAAAACCATTTAAAACTATTTATTTAATATAATTACTAAATAAATCTAATATCATTTAATATTAAATTATTAATGAAATTTTCCTTTAAATATCAAAAGTTATAATTTATAACTTAAAATATTTTTAAACACTTTATTTTCATTTAAAATGATTTTTCTAATATAAAAAATATTTTTAAACTAATTTATTTAATATAAGTATTAAATAAATCTAATATCATTAATATTAAAATATTAATACTTTTCATGACAAAATATCAAAAGTTATATTTTAAATAATAAAATATTTTTATAACCTTTATATAATTTTTATATAATTTATAAATCATTAACTCTATTTTTCATCATTTATTTAATAAATTTATTAAATAACTTAAATATCATTAATATTAATTTATTAATGAAATTTCATCACAAAATATTAAAAGTTATCAAAAATAACTTAAATTATTTTCTTATACCATAATATAATTTTAAAAATAACTTATATATAGCTTAGACATATATATATATATATATATATATATATATATATATATATATATATATACAAATACAATGATTATCCAAGTGAGGACACTTGTATAACCATATTTCGAAATTAACGAACAGAATATATATATGAGTTATATAATATAATATCATGTTGATAACAATGATCGGATATAATATATAAGACAATAGGGTTAATAATCTAATACAATAATAATATTAATCTGAAATCTTCTTACTCAGGTCAATTGCATAAAGGAAATGCAAAGGTATGATACTTGCCTGATCTGCTGCTTACAGTACGCAACTTAGTTTTATCTTTTATACTAAAACCTATCATTAATAAGATCATTTAATCGATTAGAATATCATAGAATAACACATAGCACTGCTTATTGCAGTCAGCATATAACCTAATCACATTGTCATACATATTCAACAGTCATTGAATCACAAACAAACACATCTACAGACAACTTATACTAGTCCAGATCAATTTATGAAATATGTCGGTGTACCGACGGCTTTATCGAGTAATTATCGAGTCTAAGACTCTATCTTATAGTTCAATATTTGTAAGTATCGGTCATATTATTTTTAAATGATTTATAATAATTTTTAAACATTTATTATAATAAATCATGAATTTTTAAACACCAGAATCATAATTGAATGATTTAAATATTAAACAATTCGATTATCATTAATATTTAATTAATATTAAACTATTAATGAAACCACTGCCAAAATATTAAAGTTAATATTTATAATAACTCAAAATATTATTAAAGTATTAATATTACCCTTAAATGATTTTTAAAAGAATTAAAAATCATTTTTAAATAATTATCATTAATATTAAAGTATTAATGTATTATTTATCAAAATATTAAAAGTCCTTAATTATAACATAAAATATTTTTAATTTATTTATATCCTTTTTAAATGATTTTTAAACTAATAAAACCATTTAAAACTATTTATTTAATATAATTACTAAATAAATCTAATATCATTTAATATTAAATTATTAATATAATTTTCCTTTAAATATCAAAAGTTATAATTTATAACTTAAAATATCTTTAAACACTTTATTTTTATTTAAAATGATTTTTCTAATATAAAAATCATTTTTAAACCAATTTACTTAATATAAGTATTAAATAAATATAATATCATTAATATTAAAATATTAATACTTTTCATGACAAAATATCAAAAGTTATATTTTATAACATAATTTTTTTTTATAATCTTTATATAATTTTTAAATCTTTAACTCTATTTTTCATCATTTATTTAATACATTTATTAAATAACTAAAATATCCTTAATATTATTTTATTAATGAAATTTCATCATAAAATATTAGAAGTAATCAAAAAGAACTTAAATTATTTTTCTATACCATAATATAATTTTAAATAATTTTTCATGTATTAAAATCATTTTTAAATAATTTATTTAATATTATAATTAAATAAATTAAATACTTTTAATATTTCAAAAATTTTAAATATTTATGAAATATATTCAAAATAATTAAAAACTAATTTTTGGATTTTAAAATAATTTTTAATAATTTATTTTGTATTTTTAATAATTAAAAACTAATTTTTCTATTTATTTAATAAAAATAATGAATTTTAGAAATAAACTGTCTCTAAAGGACCCTATAGCGACGAAACTGTCGCTATAGGTGTGCTCGAGCTGCCCAGAAATTCATTGACAGTTATCAAGGTACTGGGTTTGACCAAGCTTAAATCTTTGCTCGATGTGTTTCTGGGAAAGTTATTGATTGAATATTGTAGTTTTAGTGTAACACTTCATGATTCAACAACAATCATGACCATACTACAAAAAACGAACGAGATCTGGGCTTCAGAAAATCTTGTCAGAGGCTGTTCTTCATTTCTGGGTTTTCCAGAAATGAAGAACAGTCCGATTTGACCACTTATGATCTTCATAACTTGCAACACATGAACTACATATGTGATATGAAGGTTTCAGTTTGTAAACAACATGTAAGGGTAGAGATAAAAAACATAAAACCAAGAAAACATCGACACGATCGCTATATATTTCCGAGTCAAACTATGTCAGAAAGAACATTCATTCGGTTTCTGGAAATTCCAGAAACTTAAAAATCTGATCGAGAATGCTACTTTGACCATTAGTTACTTTCAATATCTTGTTTATCTCAGAGATCTAGGAGCATGAATCTGTAGAACACATAACCAGAAATAACCCTGATACACTAACAACATCAAAACATCAAACAAACGCAAGATCTGGGCCCATGAACTTGTTGTCAGACACTGATGAACAAGTTATGGGTTTCCCAGAAAATGAAAAGTCATGGTCGGTCAAAGCAGTTTGACCTTCCATAACTTGCAATCTAAACATGATATAAGTATGGTTTTAATTCCAGATCAAAGTCCTCCTTGTATACTACAAATACAAAACATAAAACACCCAAAATCATTAACAACCAAAGATTTAAAGGACCAGACATTTGGTTGTCAGACTCATTTTAAAATTTTTCCAAATTTTCAAAATCAACAATTTCGAGAACTTTGATGTTATGGATCTGGTATCTAACAACCCAGATCACTAAATAACATCTTATAACACAACATTAAACCACAAACAATAAGATCTAACATCAGATCATAAAAATTTTAAATTCTAGGGTTTATACCTTTATGCTTTGATTCCTTATTCTGGGCTTCTAGATCTGTTATGGTGATAGTGGGGCTTGAATATGGGACTGGTATAGTTTTAATTTTCGTGGGTTTGAAGAGAGAGAGAACTGCTTGAGCATATGATGAACAAATGGCTAAAATAATGGACTTTTCTCTCTCTTGCTCCTTATATAATTCATGGATGCAATGGATTTGGCTAGGATTTGCTGCTGATCAGTTGGTATTTGTCACAGGGGGTGGTTGGATTTGGTTACCAACTCACCTAAGGTCAAAACCTACATGTTAGCTTCAATTATGCAAGAGGGGTAATTTGGTCTTTTCGCTTTTATTTTTAATGTCAATCTTGTAAACATGGCAAACCCTTAGGGTTTGGCCCTTAGAATTTAGCCCTTAGGGTTTAACCCCAAGGCTAGCACAAAATTGTAGGATTTCTAATTTAGGGTTTGTAAAATAAAAATTTTAGTTTCTAAAAAATACAAAATTAAAGTTCCTTAATTAATTAGGTTTTTAATTACTTAGTACTTTGCTAATTAGGTTAAGATCTACTAATTAGCATTAAACTTTTCAATTTAACGATTAGGATTTATAATTTACAATTTAGGGTTTGTAATTTAAATATTAGGTTTTCTAGAAATTAATATTTCTAAATATTAATTAGGGTTTACCTAATCAATATAAAATTAAATAATACACACATAAATCGTATAACACTGTTATGTAATAGTCTTGAACTCATAATTGAGTTTAAAATTAGGGTTTTTAAAATAATAATTAGAGTTATAAATTTGTAATTAAGGTGTTTAATTAATTAGGTTTCCTAAATAATAATTAGGGTTTTCCTAATTAACTTTAAATTCTATATTACGCCATAAATCACATCACCCAATCATTACACAGTCTTGAATCTCCCATTTGAGTTTCACAATAGGGTTAGACAAATTAATAATAGGGTTTAGTCATGATGCAGTATAATTGCCCATCCATTATCGGTCCGCATATACAGTACATATTTATGGCACTGAAATAAAATTAATATTTATAATAAAAATCATTAATCACATAACATATTTACTAGACAGATTTTAAAATCTCATTTGACTTCAAAACTAGAATTTATCAGTAACATTGGGGTTTTGCAGGTTACAATAAAACTGCTCCCCAGATTAACCTTATACACATAACATACATATTTATAGCACTGAAAAATTAAAATATAATTAATATTATATTTTTATTCTTATTACTTGATCAAAATCCAAAATTAAGATTTGGATTCTATATCTGATTTATCTCCTATATATAACATTATTAAATAAGTTAAATAATTAGCTCAATTAATTCTTAAATAAATTCATATAATAAAATAGTTATTATAATAATTCTATAATCATATAATATATAATCATATTTTCATGGAAAATAATTAATAAAACATTTCTACTATAAAATTAATTATTATAAGAATATAATTTATAATAATCAATAATTCTAAAATAAAATTATTTATAAATATTCATGTAATAAATATATTTGTATTTACCACATAAATACATATACACATTATCTTGTACAAATCCTCATCATTAAAAAAAAATTATACGCAAAATTTCTGATTTAATTATATAAAAAATATCGGGTTGTTACATTCACCCTCCCTTATAAAGATTCCATCCCCGGAATCACCGTTTTAAAACCTATACATACAAGGGTACATAGCATACACCATCATTGCAAGTAGATCTCGATCAACTTTGATTGAACTGATCTTTAACTATTTATATAATCTTGTCTATCTGATTTAATGGAAATTTTATTTCTAAAAGAACTCAAATTCCTCCCTCAAAATTTTTTTATAAACCAATTTACTATATATAAGAAAATAATACATAAGAAAATAAATTTTGTTTGAATAATATCTGGAGTTGCATCCTCGGCTGCTACCGAATCCTGAACAGTCACGTTGAAGACTCTTGCGGTTGGTTCTGTTGGCTTGTTTGTAGAAGTTGGTCCCGTTGTCGCTAATATCCTGCTGCCTTTCCCTGTATTCGCATTCCTTGTCTTCCTTCTCCTTCTTGAACAATCTTTCACCTTATGCTCTATTAATTCACAAATAAAACAGCTACTGTACATTCTTGGATTGGGACAGTTGATCCTCTAAATCCTGGAGGTCCGATTGCCTTGAAGTCTTTGACGTTTGTCGTCCTATTATCTGGCTGATCTTTTCGCGGCTGGTATTCTGTTCTGCATAGCTTGATCGTCCATATTCACATAATTCTGTATCGGGTCTGGTTGTCCTCCAACTTTGCTGATAGGTTCTTATATCCTTGGGTTTCGTTTTCGTCTTGGCGACATTATCATAAATTATTCTTACATTCTAGTCCTTATCATATATGCTTAACATATAACACGAAATTTTCTACTCAAATAACCATTTATTCAAAATATTAGATTTTGAAAACTCGGTTTACTATATTAACCAGTGTTTAGATAAATATTTACTATCTTTATATCACTTATTACATTAATCCAACATAAATTCATACTCATAACACTTGACATACCATAGCACATTCAACTTTAAACATCTGATATCCCTTTGTGACTCAAAAGTCGGAAATCGCTGCTATAACTTATATAAAAGTTAAAAAATATTACCATATACAGATATACCTATCATATACCCAACATAGAATCATACATAGTAATATTACTGCTACTTATTTCTTACGCCTTCACTAATAATCAATTGCTTAGTAATCTATATAGTCCCATCATCCTCGATAATCCATTCACACCTAACTATACCTAGTTCATCCAACTTACCATACATTATGAGTTTAAGAACTCTGTTGGTCGATTTCGTAATCAATGAATACGTGCAAGTATACACGGTCAACAAGTAATAAAGTGAAAGTAGAGTATCGTTCCCACGAGGAATTATTTAATAAAAATCACCAAGTACTAATTCTTAACCAAACTAATTTTATTTAAACAACGACAAATTGTGATTTTTCTAATTAAGAAAACTAAATTATCTAATTAAACTAAATTGCTTTATGACTAAATTCAGATAAATAAAGATTAAGACTTCAATATCCCCAATTATGAACTATAAATCAATTATCCAATTATCCCAATTATTATGTCTTCTGAATTGTTAACAGGAATTCTCAAATGCCAAAAGTCCTTTTCCAAGTGATCAATTGCCTTCTATTTAATCCAGATTAATCTTGCTATATTCCTATGCAAAACAATTGAATTAAACTCGTTACAAACCTAATTCCTTATGCGTTACATATGGTGAAGAGATATTTCCATTCTATTCACAAACCTAATTATTCACTGTGCAAATAACTAAGTCACATGTCATCATGCCCAGTTCTAACGCTAGAATTCCTTTCCCAATTCCTTCTAGAGTAACAAGGTAATTATTGATCAGATAATTAATCAATAAGCTCAAAGCAAGATAAACAACTCACTTTAACATAAATAATTGGAATATAATGAATAACTAATTCATAGCCATAAAAAGTTCAATTGAAATCTCAATAAAAGAGTTAGTTCATAATTAATGAATTAAAACTAAGAATCCACAATTGAATAGACATTAAAAGATAAAAGTATGATAAGAGAAGAGAATAGAATCTGTTGTCAGCAAATCTGATGCTCCCCTCTTGCTCCTGCTCTTGATCTTCAATGATCTCCAAGTTGCTTCAATCTCTAATGGCTAATTAAGAACTAGGGTTTAGATTCTAATCTAATGGAGTGTTTTATCTAGTCTAATCTATGTAATCTCTCTTTATTTTATGCCTTACATCATGTATTTATAGGTTACAAGTCCAATTTTGAGTTTAGGAACAAACCCAATCCAATTTGGAGTCAAAAAGGTGTCAAAATTCGCCCAAAACGCGTCCAGGCCGCACCAAACTTCTTCCCGAGCGCCCCAGCGCTGGGCACGGCGCCGAGACACTGCCTCCAAGCGCCCCGGCGCTGGAAATGAACTACAAATGGGCGCCCCGGCGCTAGAATATTTTCTGACATTTTCTGCTCCGACGTCCTTTGGGAAAATAGCCATAACTTCTTCATACGAACTCCGATTTTGATGATTCAAGATGTTCCGGAAAGAGGAGAAGTAGATCTACAACTTTCATTCTTTAAGTTTTGCGAAATAAGGTCAGGAGCTATAGTAAAATTGGCTCTGAAGTGACTGCTGTGTAAATGGCAAGCCGAAAACGCGCATCTAGCCACCCCGAACGTCGATCCATGTAACTTTTGCCTCAATTCCTACAAAACAATATAAAACATGCATGAATAGATACAAACACATAAAAACATCCTAAAAGACTTGAGAATAACAATAAATTAAGCCCGAATGTATCCAATTCATGTGTATAAAACTCACTCATCAAATACCCCCAAACTTAAACATTTGCTTGTCCTCAAGCAAAAACACAAAAATGTTATGCAATGCAATGTAATGAAACTAATCTATATGCCTACGAATCCAACAGTAAAGACAGAAACAAGTCTATTCAACCGGCCTTAGAGAAATCAAGTAAACATGATAATACATCATATTAAAACAAATCAGTAATTTCCCAATCACTCATCAAATCTTAGACTGTTATCACTGATATAGTGCGTGTGTGCTCCAAAATAATGTTAACTAATATAAAATCAAATTTAACACATAATAGGTCTCTTTAAAGGCATCATACAGTGAAAACTCACAAAATTCACGAACAAGCTAGATCCAACTAAAGTTAAACATCCACCAAGTTCAAGAGTCCAATCCGGGATACTTATGCTTTACTTTTCATTACGGGGGCTTTTTGCTCTTTTCCCGTTTTATTGTTTTTTTTTTTTTTACTTTTTACTTTCTTTTTTTTTTAACCATGACTGTGCAATGCCTCATTCCATTAGGCTAACAGTGTCACCCCTTAGCGAGCTTTCGACCAACGACTCCCAGACCATATAAGACCTTAGGGCGCTAGGTTTTAAGATACCCCTTCGGGCGTACTTACTCAAGTAACAAAGGCCCCGAAACAAAACTAGCCACGGTAATTTTTTTTTTCTTTCTTTTTTTTTAGCGAAGCTTATATATCCCAAATTTTCCCCCAAACTTAAGTTTTTGTCTAAATTCAGCCATCTCCACCTATTCATGTCTTTCATTCCTTCACATTAGTATTATCCTTAAGAAATTTATTATGTATCAATTTAAACTTAATCAGTTAACATAGCTGTTATTAACGTGCTAACCTTAATTATACCAGTTTCAAACAGGAAAAGATTCAATTCATAACAAGAAATCACATCAAAGCCTGAATATTCAATACTATACTTATCTACTTAACTCCAGTCTCATCATTGGCCAAAATAGACTTTTACTATCTAACCGTTGGAATCATGCAAATATAAACTAACTGCAACAAACATAGTAAACTAACTACTATTTTTGCGATTTTTAAATTTTTTTTTTTTTAACAAAAAACTGAATGCAAAAACTAAATGTAAATAACCCGAAAATATAACGAACTACAATGTAAATAACTAACTATATGCAATACGACACTAAAATGCCCCCAAACTTAAACTAGACATTGTCCTCAATGGCTACAATAGAAAAAATTAAAGCAGAGGACTTTCCTGAAAATATAGCAATCTTCCTCCTTGTCCGCTAAGTTTGGAGAATAGGCTAAGCACATGGAACAAATTGGGCAGCACACTTGAATTTGACTTGAATAACCTGTAAAACCATGATATAAGCACTTTTATTAAATCCTAAATAAATGAAAATTCAAAACTACTAATATAAAACTAAATAAAAACTAAAAATAAAAATTAAACTTGGGTTGCCTCCCAATAAGCGCTTGTTTTATAGTCTCAGCCTGACTTCTTCAATTCTCTATCCAATTCCCCTACGAAAATTGAGGAACCCTCCATCCATCAGAAGCAATGTCTCTTTTGGGAGGTTCCCATTCACAAAAACCCTTGAATTGAAGTCACCTAGCATGCTCTTTGTAGATAGGTTCCCTATTAAGAACGTCCAACAACTAGGTGTTTTCTCCATTATGTCTATGATTAGATTGGGGCATTGAAGCTTAATAAACATAATGGAGTCTTCCTCTATCTTCTCCTTTTCATCCCACCATGACTCCACAACTGTACTAGCTCTTATGTCACAAAGAGCTTTGCCGACGACATGACTGCCAATTGGGCATGGTTTTGCAAAATTGCTCGGATTCTTGAACTTTAGTGGAGAAGGTACATGGGACACTAATGAAATCGGTTCATCTTCGTTGGTACTCAAAGTTAGATCTTTGCCGATCTCCTTTTGTTGGTCTCCAAGTCTTTCCTCTCTTTCAACATCTATATAGGTTGGCACATCCGATTGCAGATTTGGTTCGGGCGCATCATCAGTCTCGTCATCCATGTCATAGAGCCAAGTGTATTGAGGACGGTTGTTCAACGCCTGTGCTATCTGCCCCAATTGATTTTCCAGATTCTTGATCGACGCCCCTTGGCTTTGCAAATTCAGCTCTATTTGGTTCATTTTTTTGTCTTGTTCCTCGTTCCTTTTGTCAGAAGCTCTAATGAATTTTTCCAAGGCTTCCTCCCAACCTAGTTTCTTTTCTGGTTGTTGTTGAGTCTGATTTTGAAATCCGGATGCGTTTTGTTGTCTAGGTGCTTGAGCTTGATTGTTACTCCATGAAAAATTCGGGTGATACCCCCAATCCTGATGATAGTTGTTGGGATAGACATAATTATTGGGGTAATCACCACCGTACTGTACCGACTCGAAACTGATGGCGTATTGATGACTCATATGATTTCCAGCACAATAATCACAAGTAACTGTCATCCTTCGACTCCGTATGGCTGCGCAAACCTCCAACGTCTTCGAAGTTGCCTCTATAGAAGATGTATTAAGTCCATCAATCCCTGTTTCCCTTGGTTGAGCCAAGAACGTGTATGGCCATTGATACTCAAACTCATCCATGGTACCTGAAAAGAGAGAAATATAGGAAGAGAATAAAAAAAAATGTTTAAATTAAGACTAATTTGATTGAAATTAATATTGGTAAATAATTATTAAACTAATTCCCCGGCAGCGGCGCCAAAAACTTGTTGGTCGATTTCGTAATCAATGAATACGTGCAAGTATACACGGTCAACAAGTAATAAAGTGAAAGTAGAGTATCGTTCCCACGAGGAATTATTTAATAAAAATCACCAAGTACTAATTCTTAACCAAACTAATTTTATTTAAACAACGACAAATTGTGATTTTTCTAATTAAGAAAACTAAATTATCTAATTAAACTAAATTGCTTTATGACTAAATTCAGATAAATAAAGATTAAGACTTCAATATCCCCAATTATGAACTATAAATCAATTATCCAATTATCCCAATTATTATGTCTTCTGAATTGTTAACAGGAATTCTCAAATGCCAAAAGTCCTTTTCCAAGTGATCAATTGCCTTCTATTTAATCCAGATTAATCTTGCTATATTCCTATGCAAAACAATTGAATTAAACTCGTTACAAACCTAATTCCTTATGCGTTACATATGGTGAAGAGATATTTCCATTCTATTCACAAACCTAATTATTCACTGTGCAAATAACTAAGTCACATGTCATCATGCCCAGTTCTAACGCTAGAATTCCTTTCCCAATTCCTTCTAGAGTAACAAGGTAATTATTGATCAGATAATTAATCAATAAGCTCAAAGCAAGATAAACAACTCACTTTAACATAAATAATTGGAATATAATGAATAACTAATTCATAGCCATAAAAAGTTCAATTGAAATCTCAATAAAAGAGTTAGTTCATAATTAATGAATTAAAACTAAGAATCCACAATTGAATAGACATTAAAAGATAAAAGTATGATAAGAGAAGAGAATAGAATCTGTTGTCAGCAAATCTGATGCTCCCCTCTTGCTCCTGCTCTTGATCTTCAATGATCTCCAAGTTGCTTCAATCTCTAATGGCTAATTAAGAACTAGGGTTTAGATTCTAATCTAATGGAGTGTTTTATCTAGTCTAATCTATGTAATCTCTCTTTATTTTATGCCTTACATCATGTATTTATAGGTTACAAGTCCAATTTTGAGTTTAGGAACAAACCCAATCCAATTTGGAGTCAAAAAGGTGTCAAAATTCGCCCAAAACGCGTCCAGGCCGCACCAAACTTCTTCCCGAGCGCCCCAGCGCTGGGCACGGCGCCGAGACACTGCCTCCAAGCGCCCCGGCGCTGGAAATGAACTACAAATGGGCGCCCCGGCGCTAGAATATTTTCTGACATTTTCTGCTCCGACGTCCTTTGGGAAAATAGCCATAACTTCTTCATACGAACTCCGATTTTGATGATTCAAGATGTTCCGGAAAGAGGAGAAGTAGATCTACAACTTTCATTCTTTAAGTTTTGCGAAATAAGGTCAGGAGCTATAGTAAAATTGGCTCTGAAGTGACTGCTGTGTAAATGGCAAGCCGAAAACGCGCATCTAGCCACCCCGAACGTCGATCCATGTAACTTTTGCCTCAATTCCTACAAAACAATATAAAACATGCATGAATAGATACAAACACATAAAAACATCCTAAAAGACTTGAGAATAACAATAAATTAAGCCCGAATGTATCCAATTCATGTGTATAAAACTCACTCATCAAACTCACCACAAACAAATGATTTTAAGAACTCGACATTGATCTCATATTCTTTACTATACGTTACCAATCAGTTATACTATCGTTTCAGGGTTCGGTACTACATTTTTCAAAAATAACCACCTCATTGAGGTAGCTTTCAATGTGAGCCTCTATTTCAGCTATTGGCTTTGATATTGGCTCGGTTGTGGAGATCTGCTCTTTCTTTACGATCCGAGGGTATCCTAATTCTTTTCTATTTGACATCTACACAAACTATCTTGATTAACCAAGAATATGTGCACACATCAAATAATAGTTTTATATAAGTTATTTTTTATTTTATTTGACGATAAACTTATTCAATTCATTTCCTTTCTAAACTCTATACGAGTTATTTATATTTTCAACATTTCCCTCTGTTCTAAGGTTATAGCCTAAGGTCTAACCCACCTAAGGTTTCTAACCCTAAAGCTCTGATACCATGATGTAACGCCCCTAAATTCAGGTACTTGAAACCCGAACTTAGTGCTTTACGATACCATTTCTGTGAGCAGAATAATACTAATAATAATAACAATAATATAAATATCAAACTTAATTTACATTTATCAGAGTCTAATCCCAAGTACGCAACCTTTACTATAATTCTTTACATGATAATTAATACATATCATTGTTTTAATACAGTTTAACTATTACAAAAGATACCATTAAACATATTCTGTTTGCTTTCCTATTCACTTGTTCTTGGCCGAACCTTCTAGCTTTTCACACTTAGCAAAAAATATTTAAATTAAGTAAGGGTGATCATTTGAGTGTCTAGCAAGTAATAACAATTATAAGTGTAATTATTTGAAAGAATTAAATATTTTCTTTATACATCACTTCTACAACGAATTAATAGTTGTGAAGTAAACTGAACCGATAATCATAACATAACAATTCTATATCAAATTTTTGAAACTACGTATTGACTATATATAGGGTTTAGTTGACATACTATGAACATTATTTTTAATTTTTGAATAGGTTTAGCAGAACTTCATCCGCAAACCGTCATAACTTACGGGCGTGAGGGTGTACATCCCATGGGCCCTGTATTGATCAATACTACATTACAAGAACGATGTGATCATTCACTCTGTCCACCTTGGGCGCATAAAAGTTTTTCCTTGACTGGGATACTCATACTTAGTCGGGAATTCGAACCAAAGCAATTTGATTGGATACAATGAGGTTTTATCATATTCAACGATATTTCTAAATCTGTGTCTAGCTGGTCAAATAGCTTAGACATATATATATATATATATATATATATATATATATATATATATATATATATATATATATATATATTCTGTTCGTTAATTTTGAAATATAGTTATACAAGTGTCCTCACTTGGATAATCATTGGATTTAATCACATGTTGATATATATATATATATATATATATATATATATATATATATATATATATATATATATATATGAGTTATATAATATAATATCATGTTGATAACAATGATCGGATATAATATATACGACAATAGGGTTAATAATCTAATACAATAATAATATAAATATAAAAGCTTCTTACTCAGGTCAATTGCATAAAGGAAATGCAAAGGTAGGATACTTGCCTGGTCTGCTGCTTACAATACACAACTTAGTTTTATCTTTTATACCAAAACCTATCATTAATAAGATCATTTGATCGATTAGAATATCATACAATAACATATAACACTGCTTATTGTAGTCAGTACATAACCTAATCACATTATCACACATATTCAACAGTCATTGAATCACAAACAAACACATCTACAGACAACTTATACTAGTTCATATCAATTTCTGAAGCATGTCGGTGTACCGACGGCTTTATCGAGTCTAAGACTTTATCTTGTAGTTCAATATCTGTAAGTATCGGTCATATTATTTTTAACTGACGTATAATAATTTTTAAACATTTATTATAATAAATCATGAATTTTCAAACACCGAAATCATAATTAAATGATTTAAATATTAAACAATTCTATTATCATTAATATTTAAACAATATCTTGTAGTTCAATACCGACGGCTTTATCGAGTCTAAGACTTTATCTTGTAGTTCAATATCTGTAAGTATCGGTCATATTATTTTTAACTGACGTATAATAATTTTTAAACATTTATTATAATAAATCATGAATTTTCAAACACCGAAATCATAATTAAATGATTTAAATATTAAACAATTCTATTATCATTAATATTTAAACAATTCTATTATCATTAATATTTAATTAATATTAAACTATTAATGAAACCACTGCCAAAATATTAAATTTATTTATAATAACTCAAAATATTATTAAAGTATTAATATTACCCTTAAATAATTTTTAAAAGAATTAAAAATCATTTTTAAATAATTAGCATTAATATTAAAGTATTAATGTATTATTTATCAAAATATTAAAAGTAATTAATTATAACTTAAAATATTTTTAATTCATTTATATCCTTTTTAAATGATTTTTAAAGTAATAAAACTATTTTAAAACTATTTATTTAATATAATTACTAAATAAATTGAATATCATTTAATATTAAATTATTAATGAAATTTTCCTTTAAATATCAAAAGTTAAAATTTATAACTTAAAATATGTTTAAACACTTTATTTTTGTTTAAAATGATTTTTCTAATATAAAAATCATTTTTAAACTAATTTATTTAATATAAGTATTAAATAAATCTAATATGATTAATATTAAAATATTAATACTTTTCATGACAAAATATCAAAAGTTATATTTTATAACATAAAATATTTTTATAACCTTTATATAATTTTTAAATCATTAACTCTATTTTTCATCATTTATTTAATACATTTATTAAATAACTTAAATATCATTAATATTAATTTATTAATGAAATCTCATCACAAAATATTAAAAGTTATCTAAAATAACTTAAATTATTTTCTTATATCATAATATAATTTTAAATAATTTTTCATGTATTAAAATCATTTTTAAATAATTTATTTAATATTATAATTAAATAAATTAAATACTTTTAATATTCCAAAAATTTTAAATATTTATGAAATATATTTAAAATAATTAAAACTAATTTTTGGATTTTAAAATAATTTTTAATAATTTATTTTGTATTTTTAATAATTAAAAACTATTTTTTATATTTATTTAATAAAAATAATAAATTTTATAAATAAACTGTCGCTAAAGGACCCTATAGCGACGAAACTGTCGCTATAGGTGTTCTTGAGCTGCCCAGAAATTCATAGATAGTTATCAAGGTACTGGGTTTGACCAAGCTTTAATCTTTGATCGATGTGTTTCTGGGAAAGTTATTGATTGAATATTGTAATTCTAGTGTAACATTTCATGATAGAACAACAATCATGACCATACTACATAAAACGAACGAGATCTGGGCTTCAGAAAATCTTGTCAGAGGCTGTTCTTCATTTCTGGGTTTTCCAAAAATGAAGAACAGTCTGAGTTGACCACTTATGATCTTCATAACTTGCAACACATGGAACTGTATATGTGATATGAAGGTTTCAGTTTGTAAACAACATGTAAGGGTAGAGATAAAAAACATAAAACCAAGAAAACAACAACACGATCGCTAGATATTTCCGAGTCAAACTATGTCAGAAAGAACATTCATTCGATTTTTGAAAATTTCAGAAACTTAAAAATCTGATCGAGAATGCTATTTTGACCATTAGTTACTTTTAATATCTTGTTTATCTAAGAGATCTAGGAGCATGATTCTGTAGAACACATAACCAGAAATAACCCTGATACACTAACAACATCAAAACATCAAACAAATGCAAGATCTGGGCCCATGAACTTGTTGTCAGACACTGATGAACAAGTTCTGGGTTTCCCAGAAAATGCAAAGTCATGATCGGTCAAAACAGTTTGACCTTCCATAACTTGCAATCTAAACATGATATAAGTATGGTTTTAATTCCAGATCAAAGTCCTCATAGTATACTACAAATACAAAACATAAAACACCTAAAATCATTAACAACCAAAGATTTAAAGGGCCTGACATTTGGTTGTCAGACTCATTTTAAAATTTTTCCAGATTTTCAAAATCATTAATTTCGAGAACTTTGATGTTATGGATCTGGTATCTAACAACCCAGATCACTAAATAACATCTTATAACACAACATTAAACCACAAACAACAAGACCTAACATCAGATCATAAAATTTTTAAATTCTAGGGTTTATACCTTTATGCTTTGATTCCTGATTCTGAGCTTCTAGATATGTTATGGTGATAGTGGGGCTTGAATATGGGACTGGTATAGTTTTAACTTTCGTGGGTTTGAAGAGAGAGAGAGAGAGCTGCTTGAGAATATGATGAACAAATGGCTAAAATAATGGACTTTTCTCTCTCTTGCTCCTTATATAATTCATGGATGCAATGGATTTGGCTGGGATTTGCTGCTGATCAGTTGGTATTTGTCACATGGGGTGGTTGGATTTGGTCACCAACTCACCTAAGGTCAAAACCTACATGTTAGCTTCAATTATGCAAGAGGGGCAATTTGGTCCTTTTGCTTTTATTTTTAATGGCAATCTTGTAAACATAGCAAACCCTTAGGGTTTAACCCTTAGGGTTTAACCCTAAGGTTAGCACAAAATTGTAGGATTTCTAGTTTAGGGTTTGTAAAATAAAAATTTTAGTTTCTAAAAAATACAAAATTAAAGTTCCTTAATTAATTAGGTTTTTAATTACTTAGTACTTTGCTAATTAGGCTAAGATCTACTAATTAGTATTAAACTTTTCAATTTAGCGATTATGATTTACAATTTACAATTTAGGGTTTATAATTTAAATAATAGGTTTTCTAGAAATTAATATTTCTAAATATTAATTAGGGTTTACCTAATCAATATAAAATTAAATAATATACACATAAATCATATAACACTGTTATGTAATAGTCTTGAACTCATAATTGAGTTTAAAATTAGGGTTTCCAAAATAATAATTAGGGTTATAAATTTGTAATTAGGGTGTTTAATTAATTAGGTTTCCTAAATAATAATTAGGGTTTTCCTAATTAACTTTAAATTCTATATTACGCCATAAATCACATCACCCAATCATTACACAGTCTTGGATCTACCATCCGAGTTTCACAGTAGGGTTAGACAAATTAATAATAGGGTTTAGTCATGATATAGTATAATTGTCCATCCATTATCGGTCCGCATATACAGTACATATTTATGGCACTGAAATAAAATTAATATTTATAATAAAAATCATTAATCACATAACATATTTACTAGACAGATTTTAAAATCTCATTTGACTTCAAAACTAGAGTTTATCAGTAACATTGAGGTTTTGCAAGTTACAATAAAACTGCTCCCCAGATTAACCTTATACATATAACATACATATTTATAGCACTAAAAAATTAAAATATAATTAATATTATATTATTATTCTCATTACTTGATCAAAATCCAAAATTAAGATTTAGATTCCATATCTAATTTATCTGCTATATATAACATTATTAAATAAGTTAAATAATTAGCTCAATTAATTCTTAAATAAATTCATATAATAAAATTGTTATTATAATAATTCTATAATCATATAATATATAATCATATTTTTATGGAAAATAATTAATAAAACATTTCTACTATAAAATTAATTATTATAAGAATATAATTTATAATAATTAATAATTCTAAAATAAAATTATTTGTAAATATTCATGTAATAAATATATTTTTATTTACCACATAAATACATATACACATTATCTTGTATAACTCCTCATTATTAAAAAAAAAATTATACGCAAAATTTCTGATTTAATTATATAAAAAATATCGGGTTGTTACAATGACCTTCTATCCCACAATTAAAACATGCTCCTTGCTTAAGTTTGGGACAATGAGGAGAGGTAAGTCCCTCATGGCCGCAAATATAACATATCTTTTTCCCTTAGTTCTTATAAGGATTTCATAAGTCACGGTCTTTCATCTTTCTTTTCCCCTTCTTTCTCGGAGTTGCACACGATTTGTTTCTTCTGGCTCCCATTTGATCAATTTAGATTTTAAGCCTATCTTGTTCTTCCATAGTTTCTATTAACGCCTTCCGCAATTGGTTATTTAGTAGCCTTTCTATTTTCCACAACTTTTCTAGAGAAGAAACCTTGTTCTTCAGATTCTGCACCTCCGTTGATGCTTGATCAGCTCCAACCTTAGTGTCTGAATCACTATCTGTCAGTTCTATTATTTCTGGATCTAGTACTACGTTTTCTAATACCACAACCTTATCAAGGTTGCTTGCACTGTGACCCTCTATTTTAGCTATTGGCTTTGATAGTAGCTCATTCTTCATGATCTGAGGGTATCCTAATTCTTTTCCACCTGACATCTACACACAATTTATCCCGATTAACATATAGTATATACACACAGCAAACAATAGTTTTACAAAAGTTATCTTTTATTTTGTTTAACGATGAATTTATTCAATTCATCTCCTTTTAAACTCTATATGAGTTATTTATTTTTTCAACGTTTCCCACTGTCCTAAAGGTTATAGCCTAAGGTCTATCCCACCTAAGGTTTCTAACCCTAAAGTCTGATACCAACTTGTGACGCCCCCAAATTCAGGTACTTGAAACTCGAACTTAGTGCCTCACGATACCATTTCTATGAGCGGAATAATACTAATAATAATAACAATAATTTAAATATCAAACTTAATTTACATAAATTAGAGTTTAAATCCCAGGTACGCGACCTTTAAACATTCATTACATCATAGATAATAAATATCATTGTCTTAATAAACTTTAACTATTACACATAATATTATAAAACTCATTCGAACAGCTTTCCTTTCCCCTTATTCTTGCCCGAGCCATCGGGTTGATCATACTTAGCTGAAAACATTTAAATTTAAAGCAAGAATGAGCATTTGATTGCCCAGCAAGTATTAACAACAATAAATATTAGTTGAAAGGATTAAATATTTTCTTTGAATGACACTTCTACAATGAATTAACAATTGTGAAGTAAGCTGAACCAATAATAACAATATATCAGTTCTATATCAAATTTTTAAAACTACGTACTGACTATAACTATTGATCAGCCGATAGACTTTGAACATTATTTTTAATTTTCGATAAGGTTTAACAAAACTTTATCTGCAAACCTTCATAACTTATAGGCACGGGGGGTGATCAGCCCGTTATGCCCTGTATTGATCAATAGTACATGCAAGAACGATAATATTGTTCATCTTATCCACCTTAGGTGCACAAAAGTTTTCTCATGTTCAGGATGTTCATAATTAGTTGGGAATCCGAACAAAAATAATCTGGTTGGATACAATAAAGTTCTATCTTGTTCAACAATATTTTTAAGTTTATGTCTAGTTGAATGAAATAGCTTAGACGACTTTTAAGTCATCGTATCCATACTAGAAATGAATAAGTATGTATTAACATGTGATTAAATATAATGATTATCCACGTGAGGACACTTGTATAACCATATTTGGAAATTTACAAACAGAATAAATATCTGGCACAATAATAATAAAATTCTAAAATATTCTTACTCATGTCCATTGCATAAAGTAAATGCAAAGGTATGATACTTGTTTGAGCTACTGATAAGTAGGTTTTATACCTACTTATCCGATATCTGTTAATTAAATTAGTTGCTTAATCTCATGTTTCTTAGTTACTTTTCATGCATTTTGTGTTCGTTTTGTAGATTATATGCTTGGGAGCTGAAATCGTAAAGAATTGATATGAAATCGTAAAGAAAAATAATCCGGACATCATTTGGGCTTTCATATTTATTTCATGTTCTTTGCTTGGAACTTTGATTATATTGTAGAGTTTCTTCTTAGCTTTTCGGAACATCTTGAATCGTCCCAATCGGAGTTCGGATGCAAGAGTTATAATCTTTGTACCAACGGACGTTGAACTTCACTGTTTTGGGTGACCATTTACAAAATAGCCACTTCAGAGCCAATTTCAACATTGATCAAGCCCTTATTTCAAAAACTTAAAGCACGAAAGTTGTACATCTACGTCTTCTCTTTCCGGAACATCTTGAATCATCAAAATCGGAGTTCAGACGAAGAAGTTATGGCCATTTTTCTAAAGGACGTCAGAGCAGAAACAAGACCCTTGTCGGGGAGGGCTTTTTCTTCACAACACCCCTGCCGGGGCGAGCATACCAGCTGTAAAACAGTAGGGACCCCCACCGAGGTGGGTCCTTTATGCCTTATTACCCCCGCTGGGGCGGGTGTACGTGCAGGAAACTCGGTTTATGTCCAAATTTGAGTTCGAGAAGGATTGTTTCGATCCGATTGACTCAAGGACTTCCAAGAGGACTTAAAGACATATAAAGAGACTTATAAAAGGAGGAGAATCACATGGATTAAAGAAGAGATTAAGAGATAGAGGATTTCCATTAAATTATATTAGAGTAGATTAGGACCAAAACTCTAGTTCTTATGAGATTTGGAGATTGAAGCAACTTGGAGTCCATTAAAGATTTAAAGTAGGAGCAAGGAGAGAGCATCAAATCTACAGACAATAGATTTTACCTTCATCTTCTTCTATGTTTGTCTTTTAATGTGTATTCAAGTGTGGATTCTTAGTTTTAATTCGATGAACTAATTCTTTGTTTGAGATTACAATGGATCTTATTGTGTAGTTTATTTTAATATGCTTCGTTATCAATTATTATGTTCTATTATGAGGATTGTCTATTGTGATTTGGACTTAATTGTTTAATTGATTGGTCATCAATTACCGTGATAATCTTTATGAACTCGAGAGATGAAGTTTAAATTTAGATCCGATCATGATAGCATGCGTTTGTGATTTCTGTATAGATGGAATTCATGATTCGTGTTTAGGATAGAGATATGCCTTTACACAATATGTAATCTTATAGAGAACTTGTCCTTTAAATCCTTTTTAATTGTAATTTATATAGAGATATAGTGGATTAGTTAATTAAGGTGTCTTGCTTAATTCTATCATCTGTGGATTTAAGTGAGTATGGGTATTATGCATCGAGAGGTGGTTTTATCTATTTTAGTGTTCTTGATTAATAATTCATGATAGAAAATAATTGATGAGAAGTTTGTTAATTTAAATGAAGCAATAGGTGAAGTTGTGATCTTAAATCTCCGTAATCTAATTTTTAATTAGCGGTAATTAGAATTAGTGTAATTAAATAATTTAATTTATATAATTTGAAATTCATTCGTTTAAATAAGATTGAGTTGGTTATATGTTAGTACTTGGTAATTTTTATTAAACAATTCCACGTGGGAACGATATTCTACTTTCACTTTATTACTTGTTGACCATATATACTTGCGTGTTGTGCGTAACTAGATTTTACCCAACAAGTTTTTGGCGCTGTTGCCAGGGAATTAGTTAAAATAATTTTTGCCAATATTAGCTTCTATCAAATTAGTCTTAATTTAAACATTTTGTTTTCTTTTTATTTAATTCTCTCCCTATTTTTCTTTCTTTTCATGTACCATAGATGGATGCAATTATCAATGGCCATACACGAATATGACTCAGCCAAGGGACACAGGAATTGATGGACACAATGCCTTTTCTACATTCTCAGCACAACTTGAGACACTTTTGAGGAGGTTGGTCGTTGTTGTAGCCCAACGTATTCGAAGGATAGCAGTTACGTACAATTATTGTGCTTGTAATCATCTGAGTCATCAATGCACCATCAGTCTTGGGCCGGTCCAGTATAGGGGTAACGAGCTCAACCGGTATGCATATGATAATTATCATCAAGTTTGGGGGTATCACCCGGATTCTTCAGGGAGCTACATTTATGATGACCAATATTACGCTCCAAATCCATCATACACACCGGAATTCTCATATCCACCTCCATTGCCACAAGAAGAAAAGCAAAATTTGAGGGATGTAATATTGAAGGGTATAGCAAACCTAGAGGAGATGAGGATTATCCAAGAGCTGTCAACCCAAAATTTTAATAATCGGATGGAACAACTCATCACTACCTCAACCAATGGTCCTCAATACATGGCTTTCGAGGCAGAAACAGAAAATTCAAGGTTGGAGGAAATTTTGTCTAAGTTCATAGCTTCAAATGAGGAGAAGATGAGTAATCAAGCGAGGTCAATTCAAAATCTTACGGATCAGATAGAGCAAATGACCAAAGCCGTAAGCAACCTTCCTCCAAATACTTGGCTTTATGACATGGATGATGAAACTGACAGAGAACCCGAACCAAATCTGCGACTGGATGAGCAAAAAGATATCAAAAGTGTGGAGATAATTGGGGATAATGAAATAGAGGTCGATGAAGATCTAAATGGGCCTCCACCAAAGATCAAAGAGTCAGTCAGATTTGTAAAATTATGCCCACTTGGTAGTCATATCGTTTTCGAAGCTCTTGATGACATAAGAGCGAGTACAATTCTGAATCCATGGTGGGACGAGAAAGAGAAGATAGATGAAGAGCCCATTGTGCGTGACAAGCTTCCATGCCCCAAAGTGATCAAATACACAATGGAGAAAACACCTAGCTGTGGGACGATCTTGATTGGGATCATACCAAATCAGAGCATGCTAGGTGACATTGATGCATTGGCCATCGCCTATGGGAACCTCCAAAAGGACAATTTATTTCCGATGGATGGAGGGTTCCTCAGCTATCGAAGAGGAATTGGATAGCGTTGACTAGACAAAGTTAGGCTGAAAGACTATAATTCAAGCGCTAACTGGGAGGCAACCCAGGAATTTTTATAGTTATATACTTTACTAGTTTATTTAGTAGATAGGAATTAGTTTGCTTATTAAGTTCTCTTACCAATCCAAGTGTTATTCTAATCCATGTTGTCTCTCTTCATTGCAGGTATTGGAGGTTCAATGGACAGCCAAAAGATTATGAAAAGGTTATTCAAGTCCAATTCAAGTGTGGTGCCCAATTTGTTCCATGTGCCTAACCTATTCTCCAAACTTAGCGGACAAAGAGGAGGATTGCTATATTTTCAGGGAAGTCCTCTACTTTACTTTTTTCTATTTCAGCCATTGAGGACAATGTCTAGTTTAAGTTTGGGGGGAATTTTAGTGTCGTATTACATATAGTTAGTTATTTACATTGTAGTTCGTATAGTTACATTTAGTTTTTGCATTCAATTTCTTGAAATAAAGTTTTTTTTTTTGAAAAATTGAAAAAATAGTAGTTAGTTTACTATGTTTATATAGTATTTAGTACATCTTGCATGAGTCCAGCTGTTTGATATTTACAGTTTATTTTGGCCAATGATGATATTAGAATTGGGTAGACAAGTATATTACTGACTATTAAAGCTTTGATGTGATTTCTTGTTCTGAATTGAGTCTTTTTCTGTTTGAAACTAGTATAATAAGGATAACACAGTAAAAATAACTTGTTAATTGATTGAGTTTAAATTGATACATAATGAGATTCTAAAAGATAATGCTAGTTTGAATGAAAGAGTGATAAGAATAAGTAGTGATGGCTAAAGTTAGACAAGAACCTAAGTTTGGGGGAATATTTACAATATATAAGCTATAAAAAAAGAAGAAAAAAAGTATGAATAAACACCGTGGCGTGCTTGTCTAGTTTTGTGGCCTTTGTTACTTTAGTAAGTAAGCTCGAGGGGATTGTCTTTACACCTAGCGCCCTAAGGTCTTAATGGTCTAGGAGTCGTTGGTCGAAAGCTCGTTAAGGTAGAATTGAAAAACCTAAGGAAATAAGACATTGTATAGCTATGTGTATATAAAAAAAATGAATAAAACGGGAAATAAGAGCAAAAAACCCCCGTAGATGAAAAATAAAGCATAAGTATCCCATGTTGACCCTCGATATTGGTAATTATTTAATTTTAGTTGAATCTAGCTTATTTTTAAATTTTTTGAGTTTACACTGTATGATGCCTTCGAAGAGACTCGTTATGTGTTAAATTTGATTTTATATCAGTTATCATTATTGTGGAGCACATACACACTATATTAGTAATAACAGTCTAAGATTTGATGTTAGATTGGAAAGTTAATGATTTGTTTTGATATGATGTATTATCATGTTTACAAGATTTTTCTAAGGTCAGTTGAATAGACTTGTTTGTGTCATTATTGCAGGATTCGTAGGCATGTAGATTACTTGCATTGCATAGCATTGTTGTTTTATGTTTTTGCTTGATGACAAACAAAGGTTTAAGTTTGGGAGTATTTGATAAGTAGGTTTTATACCTACTTATTCGGTATCTGTTAATTAAATTAGTTGCTTAATCTCATATTTTTTAGTTACTTTTCAAGCATTTTGTGTTCGTTTTGTAGATTATATGCTTGGGAGCTGAAATCGCAAAGAAAAACAATCCGGACATCGTTTGGTCTTTCATATTTATTTCATATTCTTGGCTTGGAATTTTTATTATATTATAGAGCTTCTTCTTTGCTTTTTGGAACATCTTGAATCGCCCCAATCGGAGTTCGGATGCAAGAGTTATGATCTTTGTACCAACGGACGTTGAACTTCACTATTTTGGGTGACCATTTACATAACAGCCACTTCAGAGCCAATTTCAGCATTGATCCAGCCCTTATTTCGAAAAACTGAAAGCATGAAAGTTGTAGATCTACGTCTCCTCTTTCCGGAACATCTTGAATCATCCAAATCGGAGTTCAGACGAAGAAGTTATGGCCATTTTTCCAAAGGACGTCAGAGCAGAAACAAGACCCTTGTCGGGGAGGGCTTTTTCTTCACAAAACCCCCGCTGGGGCGAGCATACCAGCTGCAAAATAGTAGGGACCCCCACCGAGGTGGGCCCTTTATGCCTTATTACCCCCGCTGGGGCGGGTGTACGTGCAGGAAACTCGGTTTATGTCCAAATTTGAGTTCGAGAAGGGTTGTTTCGATCCGATTGACTCAAGGACTTCCAAGAGGACTTAAAGACATAAAAAGAGACTTATAAAAGGAGGAGAATCACATGGATTAAAGAAGAGATTAAGAGATAGAGGATTTCCATTAGATTATATTAGAGTAGATTAGGACCAAAACTCTAGTTCTTATGAGATTTGGAGATTGAAGCAACTTGGAGTCCATTAAAGATTCAAAGTAGAAGCAAGGAGAGAGCATCAAATCTACAGACAATAGATTTTACCTTCATCTTCTTCTATCTTTGTCTTTTAATGTGTATTCAAGTGTGGATTCTTAGTTTTAATTCAATGAACTAATTCTTTGTTTGAGATTACAATGGATCTTATTGTGTAGTTTATTTTAATATGCTTCGCTATCAATTATTATGTTCTATTATGAGGATTGTCTATTGTGATTTGGACTTAATTATTTAATTGATTGGTCATCAATTACCGTGATAATCTTTATGAACTCGAGAGATGAAGTTTAAATTTAGATCCGATCATGATAGCATGTGTTTGTGATTTCTGTATAGATGGAATTCATGATTCGTGTTTAGGATAGAGATATGCCTTTACGCAATATGTAATCTTATAGAGAACTTGTCCTTTAAATCCTTTTTAATTGTAATTTATATAGAGATATAGTGGATTAGTTAATTAAGGTGTCTTGCTTAATTCTATCATCTGTGGATTTAAGTGAGTATGAGTATTATGCATCGAGAGGTGGTTTTATCTATTTTAGTATTCTTGATTAACAATTCATGATAGAAAATAATTGATGAGAAGTTTGTTAATTTAAATGAAGCAATAGGTGAAGTTGTGATATTAAAACTCCGTAATCTAATTTTTAATTAGTGGTAATTAGAATTAGTGTAATTAAATAATTTAATTTATATAATTTGAAATTCATTCGTTTAAATAAGATTGAGTTGATTACGGGTTAGTACTTGGTGATTTTTATTAAACAATTCATCGTGGGAACGATACTCTACTTTCACTTTATTACTTGTTGACCACGTATACTTGTGTGTTGTGCGTAACTAGATTTTGCCCAACAGGTGCTGCTTACAATAACGCAACTTAGATTTATCTTTTATTTAGAAACATATCATTAAAAAGATCATTCGTTCAGTTAGAATAATATATCATATCACATAGTACAATTATTTTCAGTCAACACATAATCTAATCGCATTGTCACATAAGTTTAACAATCATTGATTCACAAACAAACACTTATCTAGTCCAATTATCTAAGTCCAGATCAATTTAGAAAATATTTCGGTGTACCGACGGCTTTATCGGGTAATTATCGAGCCTAAAACTCTATTCTGTAGTTCAATATTCGTTTAGATAATTTAAAAATCAGACATACTATCTTTTATAGCCTTATAATAATTTTTAAATAATTATTATAATTTATCATGATTTTTCAAACACTGGAATCATTATTAAATGATTTAAATATTAAATAATTTTATTATCATTAATATTTAATTATTAATAACACCATTACAAAAATATTAAAGTTATTTATAATAACTCAAAATATTTTTAAAATATTTTTATTACCCTTAAATAATTTTTAAAGCATTTAAAATTATTTTTAAATAATTACTATTAATATTTAAATATTAATGTATTATTTATCAAAATATTAAAAGTCATTAATTATAAATTAAAATATTTTTAAAACATTTATATCCTCTTTAAATGATTTATAAATTAATAAAACTATTTTTAAACTATTTATTTAATATAACTATTAAATAACTCTAATATCATTAATAGTTAATAAATAATAAAATTTACCTTTAAATATTGAAAGTTATATTTTATATCTTAAAATATTTTTAAACTCTTTATTTTAATTTAAAATGATTTCTCTAATATTAAAAATCATTTTTAAACTAATTTATTTAATACATTTATTAAATAACTTAATTATCATTAATGTTAATTTATTAATGAAATTCATCACAAAATATTAAAAGTTATTAAAAATAACTTAAAATATTTTCTTGTACCATAATATAATTTTAAATAATTTTACAGGTATTAAAATCATTTTTAAATAATTTATTTAATATTACAATTAAATACCTTTAATATCCCAAAAATATTAATTATTTATGAAATATATTCAAAATTATTAAAAAGTAATTTTTTAGGCTTTACAATAATTTTTAGTAATTTATTATGTATTTTTAATAATTTAAAACTAATTTTCTTTAACTATTTAATAAAATAATAATTTTCAAAAATTAACTGTCGCTAAAGGGCCCTATAGAGACGAAACTGTCGCTATAGGTGTTCTTGAGCCTGCCCAGATCTTCATAGTTAGTTAATAAGGTACCATGTTTGACCAGTTGTAATTCTTTGATCCTTAAGTTTTATGGGCTGCTAAAGTTTTAAGGATGTAGTATTCATGTAATACTACAACCACAAACTGATTTCATGGTCATAATAGATCACAACAAAGAGATATAATCTCTCAAAGTTGTTGTCAGAGGTTGTTCTTCATTTCTGGGTAACCCAGAAATGAAGAACAGTTCATGTTCATACTTTTAGGTCCTTATAACTCGCATTCTGTACATTGTTTGTGTGATATAATGATTCCGGGTTGTAGACAACATGTCAATGGACAATTATATTACATAACATCATCATAATAACAACACCATCGCAAGATTTGAACCAGTCAAAGTACTGGGCAGAAAACTGCCTTTGAAGATTTCTGGGTTGCCCAAAATCTTCATCCGACAGTATGGTCAACCCTACTTTGACCATGATTAATTTCGTTTCTGTTTATGATTTTGGTGTTACAATAGCATGGATAGATAGTACACATATCAGTCTACACAAATCAAACACTAACATGACCAAATATATTAAACACAACAAGATCTAGGGTCTGCCAAACGTTGTCAGAAATTTCTTTCTGGGGATTTTTTGGGTTTTCCAGAAATCAACTTCGTGCTCGAACAGTCTACTTTGACCATCCACTATATTCAATCTATTTGTGATTTAAGGGATATAAAGGCATGTATCCATAGTGCACATAACAGACTACAACTTAGATATAACAACATAGACAAACGACTTAACATCTGACATATTCATGCTTTGCAAAACATTGTCAGACACTGATAAATACTTTCTGGGTTACCCAGATTTGAAAAGTCATGGTCGTTCAACGACTTTTGACCATTAATAACTTGCAATATATACATGATAAAAACATGATTTCAGTTCCAGATCAAAGATATCACAACATACAACAACTACATACTTTTAAAACACAAAAATAATTAAAAATCATTCAGATATGAGGTATGACATTCATTGTCAGACAACAAAAATAAAATTTTCCAAATTTTTAAAATCTTTAAATCCGAGTCTCTAGATGTTATGGATCTAACATCTAGCAACCCAGATCATCAATATATACTACATACAACATGTTTTAACACAAAATCATAACATTTAACATGGCATTCAAGATCAAATTTCAAATTAGGTTTTTACCTTTCTATGAACAAGTTCTTGATTCTATGCTTATGATCTACTAGAGGAGACGGTGGGGGTTGTTTTTGGAACTGAAATGTCTTATATTTTCTGAGGTTTGGGAGAGAGAAAAGTTGTTTGAGAGCTAGATAGCCAAATGAGCAACTTTAGTAACTTTCTCTCTCTTAATCTATATGTATAACTTGTATGCAATGATCTTGGCTGGTTAAATGACTGATAGCTGGAGTGTTATAGCTCATAGCTAGACTAGGGTGGTGACTTGCCAAGATTTGGCAAGATTTTGCTTGCAATTATTCAAGAATGGGATAAAAAGGGTATAATGGTCATTTTGCTAGTAATTTTAATGGTATTATTGTCCATGGTGCTTGAATCTAGGGTTAAATCACTAGATTTTAAACCTTAAGGTTTTCCAAAATAATTTTAAGGTTTGAAAAATTAAGTTTAAAGTTTAATAAAATTTTAATTAGAACACACTAATTAAAATCAGGGGTTTTAATAGAAAATTAGGGTTTTAAATAATTAGGGTTTCTTGATATTATTAGGTTTTCCCAAATTATGAATTAAGGTTTCCTAATTAACATTACAATTTACTAACATAATAAATAGGGTTTCTAACTTAGCCATTAGGGTTCCTAATTATCAAACTAGGGTTTTTAATCTAATAATTAGGGTTTATAAGTAATAATTATGGTTTTCCTAATTATCATTAAATTCCAAAATACCTAAACTTAATTATAATATCACAATTACATAATAATCTCGAACTCACAATTGAGTTTCAAAATAGGGTTTAACAAATTGATATAAGGGTTTTGACATTATACACCATAATTGACCAACTATTATCAATACACACATACAGTATATATTTATAACACTGAAAAATAATATTATATCTAATATAATATTATTATTCTCATTCATTGCTCAAAATCCAAAATTAGGGTTTGGATTCCATAGTTGATTTATCTTTCATATATAACATTATTAATTAAGTTAAAATAATTACTTAATTAGTCTGAAATAAATTTATATTATAAAATAATTATTATAATAAATCTATAATCATCTCATATATTATTTAAATAATATATAATCATATTTTCATGAAAAATAAATAATAAAACACTTCTACTACAAAATTAATTCCTATAAGAATATAATTTATAGTGATTAATAATTCTAAAAAAATTATTTATAATTATTTAGGTAATAAATATATTTTCATTTATCACAAATATACATACACTTTACTTGGCACATATTCCCACCTTAAAAAATAATTTATATGCAAATTTTTTTATTTTTTTATATAGAAAATATCGGCTTATTACATTCACCCTCCCTTATAAAGATTCCTTCTCCGGAATCACCATTATAAAACTTATACATACAAAGGTACATAGCATACACAATCATTGCAAGTAGATCTCGATCATATTTGATCGAACTAAACTTTAACTATTCAGCATAAAGCTTGTCTATCTGATTATACGAAATTTTATTTTCTAAAAGAGCTCAAATTCCTCCTTCAAAATTTTCTTATAAAATAATTTGCTATATATAGGAAAATCATATATATACGAAAATAAAAGTTATTCAAATAATACCTGGGGTTCTATTCCCAGCTGCCACAGTATCCTGGACCGTCATGTTGAAGACTCTCACGGTTGCTTTTGTTAGTTTGTTGGTTGAAGTCAGTCTTGTGATTGCCAGAGTCCCGCTGCCTTTCCCCGTGGTTACACTCCATACCTCCATTCTCCTTTTGGATAATCCTTCACTTTATGCTCTGTAGACCCACATAGAAAACACCCACTGTTCATCATTAGGTTGGGACAGTTGGGAGAGATATGGCCCTCCTGCCCACACTTGTAACATACAAACTTACCCTTCAGACACTCACCGGAGTGATTCTTCCCACAGTTCCCACACTGAACTAACTGCTTCTTTACACCTTCCTGTTTCACTTGACTATTCCTAAAATTGTTCCCCTTTCTTTTCTCACCCATATTTCCACTATTACTTTCCACCTTAACAGATCCTTCGAGCTTGCCCTTATTCCTTTTCTCCTTGTTGTAGAGGCTCATGGCCTCACTCCCTTCTTCGGCTATGATAGCCTTCTCCATGAGTACTGTAAAAGTGCTTATCTGCAACACTGCTACTTTATTATAGAGCTAGGGTTTTAATCACAGTTCAAACCTTCTTGCCTTCCTAGCCTCCGTATCCACCTGGTGTGGAGCGAACCTAGCCAAATCATTAAACTTTGCGGTATATTCCGGAACAGTCATGTTATCCTACTTTAACTCCAGAAATTTCACCTCCATCCTAGCCTGCATGCTAGCTGAGAGATAGTTTTCAAAAAATAAAGTCTTAAACCTAGCCCAAGTTACCACACCTTCTCCTGCCCTAGCTTGATTTGGTCCCCACCAAAAGTTTGCCTCCCCTTTCATTGTATAGGTGACAAAAGTAATTTTTTGCCCCTTATCTACCCTCGTAATTACGAACGCCTTTTCTATCTCGTTAACCCATGTTTGGGCATCTATAGGGTCAGCTGTTCCCCTGAATTCTGGTTGTCCTACTGCTTTGAAGTCTTTAAAATTTGCCAAACGATTGTCTAACTTGTTCCCTACGGCTAGTATTCCCTGCTGCATAGCCTGAGCTACCATGTTTGCAAAGTTTTACATCGGGTCTGGTTGTTGTCCCCCAGCGTTGTTGGCAGATTCTTCTGCCCTTTGATTTCGTGTTCTACGTCTTGGCGGCATTATCTGATAAAATCATAAATTTAACGTATATTCTAAACCTTATTGTATAAGTTTAACATGTAACACGAAGTTTTATACAAAACTTATTCCATTAATCAAACATGGATTCATATTCATTCAACTAAGTCATATCACTTTACATATCATAACACATACTGCTATCCCTTTGTGACCACAAAAGACAGGATTCTCTAGAACAACTTGTACAAAAGTTTGAGAATATTACATTACACACATATACTTATTATGGAATACGCATAATCTAACAGTACTTATACTACTGGTTCAATACGCCCTTTTCTGGATCTTGGACAACCTTTCGCCTGATGACCTTCTATCCCACAATTAAAACATGCTCCTTGCTTAAAGTCAGGATAATGAGGAGAGGTATGTCCCTTATGGCCGCAAATATAACATATATTTTTCCCTTGGTTCTTATCAGGATTTCCTAAGTCACGATCTTTCATCTTTCTTTTCCCCTTCTTGCTCGAAGTTGCACACGATTTGTTGCTTCTGGCTCCCATTTGTCAATTTAGATTTTAAGCTTATCTTGTTCGTCGATAGTTTCTATTAACGCCTTCCGCAATTGGTTATTTAGTAGCTTTTCTATTTCCCACAGCTTTTTTAGAGAAGAAACCTTATTCTTCAGATTCTGCACCTCCGTTGATGCTTGATCAGTTCCAACCTTAGTGTCTGAATCACTATCTGTCAGTTCTATTGTTTCTGGATCTGGTACTACATTTTCCAATACCACCACCTTATCAATGTTGCTTGCACTGTGAGCCTCTATTTCAGCTATTGGCTTTGATATTGGCTCCTTCTTCATGAACTGAGGGTATCCTAATTCTTTTTCACCTGACATCTACACACAAATTATCCCGATTAGCATATAGTATATACACACAACAAACAATAGTTTCACAAAAGTTATCTTTTATTTTGTTTAACGATGAATTTATTCAATTCATCTCCTTTTAAACTCTATATGAGTTATTTGTACTTTCAACGTTTTCCTCTGTTCTAAAGGTTATAGCCTAAGGTCTATCCCAACTAAGGTTTCTAACCCTGAGCTCTGATACCAACCTGTGACGCCTCCAAATTCAGTTACTTAAAACCCGAACTTAGTGCTTCACGATACCATTTCTATGAGCGGAATAATACTAAAAATAATAACAATAATTTAAATATCAAACTTAATTTACATAAATCAGAGTCTAAATCCCAGGTACGCGACCTTTAAACATTCATTACATCATAGATAATAAATATCATTGTCTTAATAAATTTTAACTATTACACAGAATGTAAGACCCCAAATTATTAATAAATGAAATTTAAATTCCCTCTATTTATTATTTTGAAATAGTAAGGGTTAAATTGATTAATGAGGTTAGTTATGGGTAAAATGCGCAAATATTTCAAATAAGCAGGTCGTTATAAAATATTCATTGTTGTCGGGGAATATTCGTTTGATCGTGGAATATTCTTCCTGTCGGGGAATATTCGTACGACGGCGCTGTCTTTTGTGGGCCCCATAACGGAAAGCGATTGGATGAAGAAAACGACAAGTATAAGTTATTTATAAATAACGGCGTAGCTGTTACCGTTAATACTGTTGGAATACCCGGTGGTTAAAACACAGTAATACGCGTTGTTGCACAATAGCACACTGTATTGCACCAATTATTGATTCTTACGTGAGAAGGCACTACTCAATAAGGGTTACAGTAATTACTGTTCAATATTTTATTTTATTGATTCAATAATTGATGCGTTGATATTTTATATTACTATTGTTTTAATAATTGTCTCTACACAGTATTTCCCATTATCAGATCAATAATTTATATTATTTGAATAATATTATTAGATAACATTATTGGCAATGTCTAGAAAGTTCTATCTAAGGAGAGGTTTGGTCATCTAATTGCGCGCCAGTAAGGAGAAATCCTTATTGGAAAGCCCCCACTTTCCTGGGAACGGCCTGGTTGTCATAAAGGTGATTCTGTAATATTATTTGTGAATAATTAATTATTGATTCATATAATAAGGAAATATTTATTTTATGTGGATATAAATGAGGGATATATTTTTATGGTTAAAAATGAAGGAATTAAAGCTGAGGTGTTTTATCAGTATTTTGTCGATGTGGAGGTATTAAAAATCATCCGTTTATGGATTTCGGATATCTTATATTTGGAATTTGGAAAAACTTTCTTCTACAAAGTTGTAGAGAATTAAATTTTCTATGGAAACACGCGAGTTTTGAATTTTTTTGATAAAAGAGCTATTTTCTATGAATTATTGAAGTTTCGGAAAATAAAATGATTTTTATTAAATTGCGGGACCCACTTTTTGGTTGGTGGATTAAACATGTGGGCTGCTGGAATGAATTTCAGAATTGGCATGCCTTGACAAGTCTTGGTCTTGGCATACGTAAGGAAAATAAGAAAATATTAATTTATTATTTTACTCTCCTTTGGCGTTCTAGCATTTTCCTATAAATAGAGGACTAAGTTAGAATTAAAAATTACACCAGAAATAAGTTTTCTCTCTTTCTCTCTCTATATTATCGAGCGTATTCTTGTTAGTATACTTTGAGTGTTGCTAGACGGAGCAAGTTTCTGTCAGCACTATACCTGAAATTCAGTCAGAAGTACGATTATTTTGAAGTAAGGGATGTTATTTTATTCGAAAATGATATTATTTCTTCAATATCATTATGCCGAAATTTTGGTTGGAAATTTTTATCAAATTTGGAACTTTTCACGTCGGAGTTACTATTCATGAGTTACTATTCACGAGTTACTATTCACCGAAAAATGAAATTTTCTTCTTTTCGTCCAAAATATCAATTCTGGGTACTAGCTTTGATTGTATCCATGTTTTGATCATTCTTGAATTTTACTTCACTACGAATAATTATAAGGTATTTTTGGACATGGATAAATCGAAATACGAATCCTTAATATTTGTTATTTTGTTTCACTGGATTCGTTTTCTTTAAGATATTTTTCATCATCCTCAGTCCTAAATGATGATATTACTGAATATCTTTGGCCTGTGGTGCAAAGATGAATGATTAACTGATGAATATCTTTGGCCCGTAGTGCAAAGATGAACAGGTGTTGAGATGAACATGACCGACTGGTGATACAAATGAATATCTTTGGCCTGTAGTGCAAAGATGAATGTTTGATTAAAGATGGTTATTGATTGTTGTTACAGTAATAAAATATTGATGATGGACTTTTACATCTTAGAAGATAGTAGAACTCATTCTCCACTTGACTCTTCTAATGGTTTGCTTTTTCCGCTGCAGTTAGTGATTTAAAACTTGTTGTCTATTGTATTCTATTAGATTTTTCCCTATTGAAGACTAACGATAATTTGTTCTGTATTATCTTAGTCATAATGTTCTTTACTGGGCTAGTTGAGCTCACCCTTTTCCTTTTTATTCCATTTTTCTAAGGAGGCGAGAATGTAGCGAGTATTAGTCGGGGTATGGAATGATGGTTCTAGAAGTTATTTTAGTAGTCCTCACCATTTTTGTGAAATAATTTATCAACAATTGTAATAAGGACTTATTTGAGTGTGAATATTGTCTAGATGACAACATTTGTATTTAAACTCACAGTTCTTATGTTGTAACAGTAAAGATGTAGTTATTTCTGTACCATGTATTTTGGCAACTCAGAATGGGTGTTGTATACCTATTTTGGGGGCGTCACAGTTGGTATCAGAGCTTAGGGATATGGTCTCTGGCGGAGATCGGAGAATAGAACGAGGAGGGGAGAGACGAATAAATCTTTCGCTAGTGTGTCCTACCTAAGCTTATTTATTGGTCAGTCATAATATAGGGGTATTATGTGATTTGTTAATTTATTTAATTAACCCTTTTTTTATGGCAGTATTTGAGAATGCCAACTAAGAATGTTAACAGTGGAGTAAATGAGACCGTGGAGACACCGGTTCTTACCAACGAGGAGAACGTGCAACAGGCTGGCAATGTTCCTCATGTGAACAACACCAATGAGCAGATGATGAATGATGGAATGTTTAGAAGTTTTTTCCAATTCATGCAAAACCAGACGAGGGAGACTCGTGTTCAAAATACAGGAGGAAATGATAGCAATTCACGGTTTCTCACAGCCAAACAGTTCAAAGAATTGGGACCACCAGAATTTAAGGGAAAGCCGGATCCGATCATGGCGGAAACGTGGGTCAAGAAAATTACCAAGATATTCGATGTCTTGGGATGCACGGAGGAACAGAAGGTTCCATTCGCCACCTTTATGTTCCGTGGCGAGGCAGACTACTGGTGGGAGTCTGTGAAGCGTACCCATCCAGCCGCACTCAGTATGTCTTGGGAGACATTTCAGAAACTGTTCAATAACAAGTACTTTCCTGAAAGTATTCATCATATGAAGGAGGTAGAGTTTATTAGACCGGAGCAGAATAACATGACGGTGTCTCAGTACGAGGCGAAGTTTGCAGAGTTGTCCAGGTTTGCACCTCATTTGGTGGAGAATGAGGAACGTATGACTAGGATGTTTCTGAGAGGTTTGAAACCCGGCATATGTTAGTATCTCATTTCTCATAAATTTTCTCTCTATTCAGATGTTGTCAACAGGGCTCAATTATTAGAGCGAGATAACGAGTACGATCAACTGAGGGACCACAACCAGGATCATATCGGTGACAGCAGTCATTAGAACAATGATAACCAGCGGAGAAAGAAAAATACAGACAAGAACGGCAACCACTCTGGTGGTAATCGTGGCTATGAAAATAGAAGAAGCGAGTCGGGAGGAGATTTTAAAAAGAGGAGATTCAACAATGACAATATGAAGACGTCAGCACCAGTAGCAACTGGTTCCAAGGGAGGAGAACGACCACCGGTTATATGCTATAAGTGCGGAAAAGAAAGACATATCAGCCCAAACTGCCCACAACAGTTTAAGGTATGTTATAATTGTAGAAAGGAAGGACATATCGCTCGAGATTGTACTGTAGCAAAACCAAGTCCAGCGGGGATGGTGACTCAAAAAGCTATCCCAAAAAAGATAAAGTCAACGGTTCCTGGAAGAGCGTTTGTCGTGACTGGTCACCATGCGAGGAACCCAAACGAGGTGATCACGGGTAAGCTAATCATAAATTCATGCGAAGTTTATACCTTATTAGATACCGGTTCTACCCATTCTTTTATCTCTCCTGCTTGTGCTCAACGTTTAAACTTGACTCCGGAGAAGTTAGACTTTGATTTATCTGTGGAAACTCCGTTAGGAGAAATTTTCATCACATCTACTGTTTATAAATCTTGTTTGATCCAAGTTGGCACCATCACATTACCTGTTGACCTTATTTCTTTAAAGATACTTGCTTTTGATGTGATTTTAGGGATTAATTAGTTAACTACTCATCATGCCAAAATTGATTATTTTCGTAAGGTTGTTAGTTTTTATATTCCTAACCAACCTGTTGTACGAATTCAAGCAACTAAGCCATTAAAATCAATCACTGTTATATCAAGCCATAAAGCCATTCATTTATTAAAAAACGGATGTCAAGCTTTCTTAGCCCATGTTATGGATTTAAATAAAGACACGTCAAATTTGAATAATATTCCTGTTGTTATTGACTTTCCTGACGCATTTCCTAAAGAAATTCCCGGTCTACCCCCGGAACGTGAAATTGAATTCTTTATTGATCTTGAACTGGGTACAATACCCATTTCTAAAATCCCATATTGAATGGCTCCTATTGAACTTCAGGAGTTAAAAGTCCAACTACAGAAATTGTTAGACATCAGTTTCATTCGTCCTACTACATCTCCTTGGGGTGCTCCTATTTTATTCGTAAAAAAAGAAAGACGGGAGTATGCGACTTTATATTGACTACCGAGAATTAAACCATGTCACCATCAAGAATAGGTATCCACTACCTCGTATTGATGACCTGTTTGACCAGTTACAAGGAGCACAATTCTTTTCAAAGATCGATCTTCGTTCTGGATATTATCAGCTAAAGGTTAGAACTGAGGATATTCCAAAGACTGCCTTCAGAACTCGGTACGGGCATTATGAATTCCTAGTCATGTCTTTTGGATTGACTAATGCTCCTGCGGCTTTCATGGATATGATGAACCGAGTATTCAAAGATTATTTGGATCAGTTCGTTGTTGTCTTTATTGATGACATCCTCATATATTCCAAAAGCCGTTAAGATCATGAGCACCATTTGAAGCTGGTACTCCAAAGGCTGCGTGAAAATAAGTTATATGCTAAGTTGAAGAAATACGAGTTCTGACTTGAGGAAGTAGCATTCCTAGGGCACATGGTGTCAAAACAGGGAGTATCTATTGACCCGACGAAGATTGAAGCAATACAAAGTTGGGAGCAACCAAAGACGGTGACCGAAGTACGTAGCTTTCTAGGCTTTGTTGGTTATTATCGGAGATTCGTGGAAGGGTTTTCTCGAATCGCTACCCCGTTAACTTAGCTGACTCGAAAAGATATCAAATTCGTATAGAGCGAGGAATGCGAGAAGAGTTTTCAAGAGCTTAAGAGGAGAATCATTTCGGCACCTGTTATGACCATACCATCTGGTTCGGATGGATTTGTTATCTACAGTGATGCTTCAGGCAAAGGGCTAGGATGTGTTCTCATGCAACGTGGGAAAGTTATAGCCTATGCCTCGCGACAACTTAAAGAATATGAGAGAAATTATCCTACTCATGATCTAGAGTTGGCAGCAGTCGTTTTCGCGCTAAAGATCTGGAGGCACTATCTATATGGGGAGAAAGTGGAGATTTATTCAGACCATAAAAGCCTCAAATATTTCTTCACTAAAAAAGAACTCAACATGCGGCAACGATGTTGGCTCGAGCTGTTGAAAGATTACAACCACACTATTTAATACCATCCTGAAAAAGCAAACGTGGTAGCTGACGCGTTGAGTAGAAGATCATATGCAGGAACGAGTGCGATGATGTCAAGCATACACATAGAACCAACTTTAATTGATAAAGTTAAAGTTGCTCAAACCACAGACCTGGAGCTGATGCGTATGAAGAAGAAAGTGCAAGAAGGTGCTATTCCAGAAGCAAGAATCGATGAAGAAGGAATACTTCGAGTCCACTCCAGACTTTGTGTTCCTAACGATTCTAATTTGAAGTACAAGATCATGATGGAAGCACACAATACACCATTTGCAATCCATCCTGAAAGTACCAAAATGTATCGTGATCTTTGACATACATTTTGGTGGAATAATATGAAGAGAAAGATTGCAAAGTTTATCTCGAGGTGTTTAACTTGTCAACGTGTAAAGACGGAACATCAAGTGCCAAAGGGTCCATTGCAACCACTTGAGATTCTGAAATGGAAGTGGAAACACATTACCATGGATTTCGTTACGGGTCTTCCCACGGTTTCTCAAGGCATAAATGCTATTTGGGTTATTGTTGATAGATTAACCAAGTCTGCTCATTTCTTACCGATACGGGAGACTTATTCCCTTGAACGTCTTGCTCGTATATACGTAGATGAAATTGTGAGACTGCATGGCATGCCAGTATTCATAGTTTCGGATCGTGACCCAAGATTCACTTCAAGATTTTGGGTTAGCTTGCAAATATCTGTGGGCACAGATTTACGATTTGGTTCGGCATATCATCCTCAAACGGACGGACAATCAGAGAGGACTATTCAAACTCTTGAAGATCTATTAAGACTTTGTGTCCTAGATTTCAAAGGGAGTTGGGATAAGTACCTACCATTGGTGGAAATATCCTACAATAACAGTTATCAGGCAAGTATAGGTGTGGCCCCATTTGAAGTATTATATGGACGAAAGTGTCGCTCTCCAGTATGTTGGGATGAGGTGGGAGAAGCAACGTTGCTAGGACCAGAGTTGGTACGAATGACTACAGAGAAGATCCAAACGATTCGATAACGTATACAAACGGCACAGGATCGACAAAAGAGTTATGCGGATCTTCATCGAAAGGACGTGAAATTTGACATTGGGGATCATGTATTGTTGCGTGTGGCTCCATGGAAAGGAGTTACAAGATTTGAGAAGAGAGAAAAGCTCAATCCACGATTTATTGGTTCATTTCAGATTCTTGACCGAGTAGGAAATGTGGCCTATAGACTCGCGTTACCTCCAAGTATGTCTCGTGTTCATAATGTTTTTCATATATCCGTGTTACGTAAATATGTGAATGACCCAGACCACATTATTGAGTTAGAACCGGACGAGATAGCTGAAGACTTAACGCACGAAGAGGTACCTGTCAAGATCTTGGATAGAAAGGAGTATGTCCTACGCACGAAGGTCATACCACAAGTTAAAGTTTTGTGGAGAAACCATGCCATTGAGGAAATGACCTGGGAGTTAGAAACGGAAATGAAAGCGAGGTATCCTTACCATTTCGAAACACCAGGTATGTACGTCAATTTTGAGGACGAAATTTCATAAGGAGGGGAGGTTGTAAGACCCCAAATTATTAATAAATGAAATTTAAATTCCCTCTATTTATTATTTTGAAATAGTAAGGGTTAAATTAATTAATGAGGTTAGTTATGGGTAAAATGCGCAAATATTTCAAATAAGCAGGTGGTTATAAAATATTCATTGTTGTCGGGGAATATTCGTTTGGTCGTGGAATATTCTTCCTGTCGGGGAATATTCGTACAACGGCGCAGTCTTTTGTGGGCCCCATAACGGAAAGCCATTGGATGAAGAAAACGACAAGTATAAGTTGTTTATAAATAACGGCGTAGTTGTTACAATTAATACTGTTGGAATACCCGGTGGTTAAAACACAGTAATACGCGTTGTTGCACAGTAGCACACTGTATTGCACCAATTATTGATTCTTACGTAAGAAGGCATTACTCAATAATGGTTACAGTAATTACTGTCCAGTATTTTATTTTATTGATTCAATAATTGCTGCGTTGATATTTTATATTACTATTATTTCAATAATTGTCTCTCCACAATATTTTCCATTATCAGATCAATAATTCATATTATTTGAATAATATTATTAGATAACATTATTGGCAATATCTATAAAGTTCTGTCTAAGGAGAGGTTTGGTCATCTAATTGCGCGTCAGTAAGGAGAAATTCTTATTGGAAAGCCCCCTCTTTCCTGGGAACGGCCTGGCTGTCATAAAGGTGATTCTGTAATATTATTTGTGAATAATTAATTATTGATTCATATGATAAGGAAATATCTATTTTATGTGGATATAAATGAGGGATATATTTTTGTGGTTAAAAATGAAGGAATTAAAGCTGAGGTGTTTTATCAGTATTTTGTCGATGTGGAGGTATTAAAAATCATCCGTTTGTGGATTTCGGATATCTTATGTTTGGAATTTGGAAAAACTTTCTTCTACAAAGTTGTAGAGAATTAAATTTTCTATGGAAACACGCGAGTTTTGAATATTTTTGATAAAAGGGCTATTTTCTATGAATTATTGAAGTTTCGAAAAATAAAATGATTTTTATTAAATTGCGGGACCCACTTTTTGGTTGGTGGATTAAACATGTGGGCTGCTGGGATGAATTTCAGAATTGGCATGCCTTGACAAGTCTTGGTCTTGGCATGCGTAAGGAAAATAAGAAAATATTAATTTATTATTTTACTCTCCTTTGGTGTTCTAGCATTTTTCTATAAATAGATGGCTAAGTTAGAATTGAAAATCACACCAGAAACTAGTTTTCTCTCTTTCTCTCTCTATATTATCGAGCGTATTCTTGTTAGTATACTTTGAGTGTTGCTATACGGTGCAAGTTTCTGTCAGCACTATACCTGAAATTCAGTCAGAAGTATGATTATTTTGAAGTAAGGGATGTTATTTTATTCAAAAATGATATTATTTCTTCAATATCATTATGCTGAAATATTGGTTGGAAATTTTTATCAAATTTAGAACTTTTCACGTCGGGGTTACTATTCACGAGTTACTATTCACCGAAAAATAAAATTTTCTTCTTTTCGTCCAAAATATCTATTCTGGGTACTAGCTTTGATTGTATCCATGTTTTGATCATTTTTGAATTTTACTTCACTATGAATAATTATAAGGTATTTTTGGACATGGATAAATCGAAATACGAATCTTTAATATTTGTTATTTTATTTCACTAGATTCATTTTCTTTAAGATATTTTTCATCATCCTCAGTCCTAAATGATGATATTACTGAATATCTTTGGCCTGTGGTGCAAAGATGAATGATTAACTGATGAATATCTTTGGCCCGTAGTGCAAAGATGAACAGGTGTTGAGATGAACATGACCGACTGGTGATACAAATGAATATCTTTGGCCTGTAGTGCAAAGATGAATGTTTGATTAAAGATGGTTATTGATTGTTGTTACAGTAATAAAATATTGATGATGGACTTTTACATCTTAGAAGATAGTAGAACTCATTCTCCACTTGACTCTTCTAATGGTTTGCTTTTTCCGCTGCAGTTAGTGATTTAAAACTTGTTGTCTATTGTATTCTATTAGATTTTTCCCTGTTGAAGACTAACGATAATTTGTTCTGTATTATCTTAGTCATAATGTTCTTTACTGGGCTAGTTGAGCTCACCCTTTTCCTTTTTATTCTATTTTTCTCAGGAGGCGAGAATGTAGCGAGTATTAGTCGGGGTATGGAATGATGGTTCTAGAAGTTATTTTAGTAGTCCTCACCATTTTTGTGAAATAATGTATCAATAATTGTAATACGGACTTATTTGAGTATGGATATTGTCTAGATGACAACATTTGTATTTAAACTCACAGTTCTTATGTTGTAACAGTAAAGATGTAGTTGTTTCTGTACCATGTATTTTGGCGACTCAGAATGGGTGTTGTATACCTATTTTGGGGGTGTCACACATAATATTATAAAACTCATTCAAATAGCTTTCCTTTTCCCTTATTCTTGTTTGAGCCCTCGGGTTGATCATATTTAGCTGAAAACATTTAAATTTAAAACAAGAATGAGCATTTGATTGCCCAACAAGTAATAGCAACAATAAATATTAGCTGAAAGGATTAAATATTTTTTTTTGAATGACACTTCTACAATGAATCAACAATTGTGAAGTAAGTTGAACTAATAATAACAACATATCAGTTCTATATCAAAATTTTGAAACTACGTACTGACTATAACCGGAGATCAGTCGACAGACTATGAACATTATTTTTAATTTTCGATAAGGTTTAACAGAACTTCATCTGCAAACCGTCATAACTTACAGGCACAGGGGGTGATCAGCCCGTTAAGCCCTGTATTGATCAATACTACATGCAAGAACGATAATATCGTTCACCTTATCCACCTTAGGTGCACAAAAGTTTTCCCATATTCAGGATGTTCATAATTAGTCGGGAATCCGAACCAAAACAATCTGGTCGGATACAATAAAGTTCTATCTTGTTCAACAATATTTTTAAGTTTAACAGTCATTGATTCACAGACAAACACTTATCTAGTCCAATTATCTAAGTCTATATCAATTTCTGAAATATTTAGGTATACCGACGGCTTTATCGGGTAATTATCGAGTCTAAAACTCTATTCTGTAGTTCAATATTCGTTTAGATAATTTAAATATCAGACATATTATATTTTATAGCCTTATAATAATTTTTAAATAATTATTATAATTTATCATGATAGAGTAAAGGAATCACAAGAGAAAGATGAAGAGTGCGAGAAAATTAGGAAGATGATCACAGAAAATGAGGAAGAAAAATTTAAGGTGGATAAAAACGGTATTTTGAGATTCGAAAGGAGAGTGTGGGTGCCAACAGTAACCGAATTAAGGGAAGAAATTTTGCATGAGGCACACAATACGACGTATTCCATTCATCCAGGAGGCACAAAGATGTACTGAGATTTGAGGCAACATTTTTGGTGGTCCAATCTGAAACGAGAAATCGCGGAGAGTGTTAGCAGATGTCTTACGTGTCAACGGGTCAAGGCAGAGCACCAGAGGCCAAGTGGTCTACTCCAACTGTTGGAAATACCGAAATGGAAATGGGAGCACATTACGATGGACTTCGTGGTGGGACTTCCAGTCACACAGAAATGTTTTGATGCCATTTGGGTTATCATAGATCGACTGACGAAGACGACTCATTTTCTACCAATCAAGATCCGATATAGTTTGAATCAACTAGCAAACCTGTACGTAAAGGAAATTGTTTCACGACATGGAGTGCCGGTATCTATTGTCTCGGATCGAGATCCACGCTTCACGTCAAAATTCTAGAAAAGCTTACATGAAAGGATGGGAACATAGCTGAGGTTGAATACCGCTTATCATCCGCAGATAGACGGACAATGTGTTGACCAAAAAATTCGGGTTGTCCAGAATTTAAGTTTAAAGAATTAGTTATTAATAAAATAAATTTTTATTAATAATATTCAATGCTATATGTTTATTAATCGTTCTATAACCTAGAATGATTATAAGTCGGGAGGATTCTGGCTACGACCTAGATTGAACGAATAAGAATTTTCAGGACGAAAATAAAAATTTTTCGGGAACAAAAATATTTTCTGGGAAAAAGACGAAATAAGCACTATTCATCCGTTTCTGTTTGGAGATTGAATTTGAATTTCTGAGAAACGCGTAATGATAGAATTCTACGACGTAATGAAATATTTAATAATATTTCAGTTATGGCAAAAATAAAGTTTTCGCCTGCGGACTTAAAACCTAAGGGTTAGGAAAGTGAGTTCCGAGAATTTAATGATTTCGTATAATGATTAGGGTTATTATGCGTATGAAATACGAGTGTAATACTAGTTATTATACGAGTCTAGTACGAAGATTATTACGACGTATAATACGAATATCGTACTAACTATATACGAAGAGAATACGAGAATGAGATGCGTAGAATACGATTAGTCTTAATGGATAAGTAAAGGATAAGTTAAGTAATGACTAAGTAAATTTAATAGCTAAGTAAAGTGCTTATGCTTAATGGCTAAGTAAAGTGCTTATAAGTGATGAGTAAGTAAACTTAAGGGCTAAGTGAACTTAAGGGCTAAGTAAACTTAAGGGCTAAGTAGACTTAATGACTAAGTAAATGTGGAGGCTAAGTAAACTTAGTGCTTAAGACTTGAATAGTAAGGAAGTTTGGGGGGCGAAATGACTATTTTGCCCCTAGCTTTAAAAATCTATAAATAGGAAGCTAAATTAATTTGTTTTGGATTTTGAAAATCCTATAACACTTGAGAGAGAGAGAGAGAGAGTTCGGATGGGAGAAAAGAGGAGGATGAAAAGCTTGCTCGTGTGCAAACTTTGTCCGACGGAAGAAAATTAAAGGAGAACGGTAATCCGAAATCTAGTCTCTTATAAATTTTCTTTATGTTTCTATGTTTAAAAACATAACTTAATGAAGATAAGAAGTAGATAAGGTTAGAGATGATTTCATATGGTTAAAATCATGAGAAAAGAAGAAATAAGAAATTTGAAGTTTAGTAAAGCTGAGGTGTTTTATCAGTATTTTGTCGATGTGGAGGTATTAAAAATCATCCGTTTGTGGATTTCGGATATCTTATGTTTGGAATTTGGAAAAACTTTCTTCTACAAAGTTGTAGAGAATTAAATTTTCTATGGAAACACGCGAGTTTTGAATATTTTTGATAAAAGGGCTATTTTCTATGAATTATTGAAGTTTCGAAAAATAAAATAATTTTTATTAAATTGCGGGACCCACTTTTTGGTTGGTGGATTAAACATGTGGGCTGCTGGGATGAATTTCAGAATTGGCATGCCTTGACAAGTCTTGGTCTTGGCATGCGTAAGGAAAATAAGAAAATATTAATTTATTATTTTAGTCTCCTTTGGTGTTCTAGCATTTTTCTATAAATAGATGGCTAAGTTAGAATTGAAAATCACACCAGAAACTAGTTTTCTCTCTTTCTCTCTCTATATTATCGAGCGTATTCTTGTTAGTATACTTTGAGTGTTGCTATACGGTGCAAGTTTCTGTCAGCACTATACCTGAAATTCAGTCAGAAGTATGATTATTTTGAAGTAAGGGATGTTATTTTATTCAAAAATGATATTATTTCTTCAATATCATTATGCTGAAATATTGGTTGGAAATTTTTATCAAATTTAGAACTTTTCACGTCGGGGTTACTATTCACGAGTTACTATTCACCGAAAAATAAAATTTTCTTCTTTTCGTCCAAAATATCTATTCTGGGTACTAGCTTTGATTGTATCCATGTTTTGATCATTTTTGAATTTTACTTCACTATGAATAATTATAAGGTATTTTTGGACATGGATAAATCGAAATACGAATCTTTAATATTTGTTATTTTATTTCACTAGATTCATTTTCTTTAAGATATTTTTCATCATCCTCAGTCCTAAATGATGATATTACTGAATATCTTTGGCCTGTGGTGCAAAGATGAATGATTAACTGATGAATATCTTTGGCCCGTAGTGCAAAGATGAACAGGTGTTGAGATGAACATGACCGACTGGTGATACAAATGAATATCTTTGGCCTGTAGTGCAAAGATGAATGTTTGATTAAAGATGGTTATTGATTGTTGTTACAGTAATAAAATATTGATGATGGACTTTTACATCTTAGAAGATAGTAGAACTCATTCTCCACTTGACTCTTCTAATGGTTTGCTTTTTCCGCTGCAGTTAGTGATTTAAAACTTGTTGTCTATTGTATTCTATTAGATTTTTCCCTGTTGAAGACTAACGATAATTTGTTCTGTATTATCTTAGTCATAATGTTCTTTACTGGGCTAGTTGAGCTCACCCTTTTCCTTTTTATTCTATTTTTCTCAGGAGGCGAGAATGTAGCGAGTATTAGTCGGGGTATGGAATGATGGTTCTAGAAGTTATTTTAGTAGTCCTCACCATTTTTGTGAAATAATGTATCAATAATTGTAATACGGACTTATTTGAGTATGGATATTGTCTAGATGACAACATTTGTATTTAAACTCACAGTTCTTATGTTGTAACAGTAAAGATGTAGTTGTTTCTGTACCATGTATTTTGGCGACTCAGAATGGGTGTTGTATACCTATTTTGGGGGTGTCACACATAATATTATAAAACTCATTCAAATAGCTTTCCTTTTCCCTTATTCTTGTTTGAGCCCTCGGGTTGATCATATTTAGCTGAAAACATTTAAATTTAAAACAAGAATGAGCATTTGATTGCCCAACAAGTAATAGCAACAATAAATATTAGCTGAAAGGATTAAATATTTTTTTTTGAATGACACTTCTACAATGAATCAACAATTGTGAAGTAAGTTGAACTAATAATAACAACATATCAGTTCTATATCAAAATTTTGAAACTACGTACTGACTATAACCGGAGATCAGTCGACAGACTATGAACATTATTTTTAATTTTCGATAAGGTTTAACAGAACTTCATCTGCAAACCGTCATAACTTACAGGCACAGGGGGTGATCAGCCCGTTAAGCCCTGTATTGATCAATACTACATGCAAGAACGATAATATCGTTCACCTTATCCACCTTAGGTGCACAAAAGTTTTCCCATATTCAGGATGTTCATAATTAGTCGGGAATCCGAACCAAAACAATCTGGTCGGATACAATAAAGTTCTATCTTGTTCAACAATATTTTTAAGTTTAACAGTCATTGATTCACAGACAAACACTTATCTAGTCCAATTATCTAAGTCTATATCAATTTCTGAAATATTTAGGTATACCGACGGCTTTATCGGGTAATTATCGAGTCTAAAACTCTATTCTGTAGTTCAATATTCGTTTAGATAATTTAAATATCAGACATATTATATTTTATAGCCTTATAATAATTTTTAAATAATTATTATAATTTATCATGATAGAGTAAAGGAATCACAAGAGAAAGATGAAGAGTGCGAGAAAATTAGGAAGATGATCACAGAAAATGAGGAAGAAAAATTTAAGGTGGATAAAAACGGTATTTTGAGATTCGAAAGGAGAGTGTGGGTGCCAACAGTAACCGAATTAAGGGAAGAAATTTTGCATGAGGCACACAATACGACGTATTCCATTCATCCAGGAGGCACAAAGATGTACTGAGATTTGAGGCAACATTTTTGGTGGTCCAATCTGAAACGAGAAATCGCGGAGAGTGTTAGCAGATGTCTTACGTGTCAACGGGTCAAGGCAGAGCACCAGAGGCCAAGTGGTCTACTCCAACTGTTGGAAATACCGAAATGGAAATGGGAGCACATTACGATGGACTTCGTGGTGGGACTTCCAGTCACACAGAAATGTTTTGATGCCATTTGGGTTATCATAGATCGACTGACGAAGACGACTCATTTTCTACCAATCAAGATCCGATATAGTTTGAATCAACTAGCAAACCTGTACGTAAAGGAAATTGTTTCACGACATGGAGTGCCGGTATCTATTGTCTCGGATCGAGATCCACGCTTCACGTCAAAATTCTAGAAAAGCTTACATGAAAGGATGGGAACATAGCTGAGGTTGAATACCGCTTATCATCCGCAGATAGACGGACAATGTGTTGACCAAAAAATTCGGGTTGTCCAGAATTTAAGTTTAAAGAATTAGTTATTAATAAAATAAATTTTTATTAATAATATTCAATGCTATATGTTTATTAATCGTTCTATAACCTAGAATGATTATAAGTCGGGAGGATTCTGGCTACGACCTAGATTGAACGAATAAGAATTTTCAGGACGAAAATAAAAATTTTTCGGGAACAAAAATATTTTCTGGGAAAAAGACGAAATAAGCACTATTCATCCGTTTCTGTTTGGAGATTGAATTTGAATTTCTGAGAAACGCGTAATGATAGAATTCTACGACGTAATGAAATATTTAATAATATTTCAGTTATGGCAAAAATAAAGTTTTCGCCTGCGGACTTAAAACCTAAGGGTTAGGAAAGTGAGTTCCGAGAATTTAATGATTTCGTATAATGATTAGGGTTATTATGCGTATGAAATACGAGTGTAATACTAGTTATTATACGAGTCTAGTACGAAGATTATTACGACGTATAATACGAATATCGTACTAACTATATACGAAGAGAATACGAGAATGAGATGCGTAGAATACGATTAGTCTTAATGGATAAGTAAAGGATAAGTTAAGTAATGACTAAGTAAATTTAATAGCTAAGTAAAGTGCTTATGCTTAATGGCTAAGTAAAGTGCTTATAAGTGATGAGTAAGTAAACTTAAGGGCTAAGTGAACTTAAGGGCTAAGTAAACTTAAGGGCTAAGTAGACTTAATGACTAAGTAAATGTGGAGGCTAAGTAAACTTAGTGCTTAAGACTTGAATAGTAAGGAAGTTTGGGGGGCGAAATGACTATTTTGCCCCTAGCTTTAAAAATCTATAAATAGGAAGCTAAATTAATTTGTTTTGGATTTTGAAAATCCTATAACACTTGAGAGAGAGAGAGAGAGAGAGTTCGGATGGGAGAAAAGAGGAGGATGAAAAGCTTGCTCGTGTGCAAACTTTGTCCGACGGAAGAAAATTAAAGGAGAACGGTAATCCGAAATCTAGTCTCTTATAAATTTTCTTTATGTTTCTATGTTTAAAAACATAACTTAATGAAGATAAGAAGTAGATAAGGTTAGAGATGATTTCATATGGTTAAAATCATGAGAAAAGAAGAAATAAGAAATTTGAAGTTTAGTAAATAAATTTTTTAAGGAAGTATATGATTCGTAATAAATTAGAATGATCAGAGTGGATTATATGAATGAGTAGGTGAAAAAAGTAAGGAATGATGTTCTATAACATCAAATTCTAATAAAAAGTGAAATCGTAATCCAAAATATCGATTAAAATGATGAACGAGCGATGAACACGAAGAACACGCGAAGAACACGAAGAACGTTGTTGATGGATAAATTTAAAAACATCGTAGGATAATTGTGTTGATGGACAAGTTTAAAACCATCACGTATAAGTTAGATGCTTATTGCTTGGTTAGGAATGGTAGAAACGTTCATGAAGAACAGATTAAAACTTAGCTATAACAAAGTTATGGTAAAAATTTCGTGAAAGACAAACGAGAATTATAAAGTTAGTAAATGAACCCGAAGGTGTAGGGTTTCATAAGAAAATAAGAGAACATAGGAAACGTGAGTCATGGACTCAAGAACGAACGGGTTTTGAGTTCGGATGATCGAATTACGGATGAACGAACGAAGAACGTTAAAAGCGTAAAAATGAATGAAGGGTGAAGATCAAGCCAATCGAATGGCACTTTAACAGATTCATAATGAAGTTCTGTTTAAGGGGTATTGAAGTACGTAAGATAAGGAAGAGAATGACTTTGGAACAACCTCGTTTCAAGTTATAACGAAGAAAATACGAGATCGTAAAGTATGCGTCTAAAACTTGATTCAAGACTTCGAATTTTTCTAGGTTTTGTGCTCGGCGCCGCAGCGCCAGCTAAGCCTTGGAAGGCGGCATCGCAGCACGAGATCAAGCCATCAGCTACTGATGAGTGGCGCTGCAGCGCGAGAAAGAAAGAGGGGCTTGGCGCTGTAGCGCCAAACCAAGGAAGAAGATGACATAGGCTTGCACCACAGCGCGAGAGGAAAGGAAGAGAGTGGCGCCTCAGCGCCGGTGTAAGGAAAAAGACAGAGATGAGCTTTTAACTGTTCAACTTTTGGGGGAAATTTAAGGGAAGATAAAGAACATAATATCCAACTAATGTAACACTTAAGCAAGTGAATTAAACCTTAAATGAAGGTTGAACGGAAAGATTAAACGAGATTAAAAGACAAAGAATATAATTGCAGGTTACATAACCAATGTCCGGGAACCGTAGTCACGATGAACAAACGTGAGGGATTGCTATGGTTGTGATTCCTTAGACATTGAGCGATGAGGGTAATGAATAACATTTTGATGTTATGTCATGATAGTGAGAGATAAGTGTAAGCGTATAGACGCTGTGAATGCAACGTTGTTGCGAAGAACGATTGGTCTTAGCATACAACGATCAGTATGGCTTCGACACTAAGAACGAATAATGAACATGGGGTTCAAGTAATGGATAACAAAAGTATTAATTATGATACGAATGGTATTAAGAAAGCCGTAATGAACGGTAATAAGATTTATGAAAGCCGAAGGTGAGCCGTATAAGAATGAATCCTGAGGTATGGCATTTAGTTGCCAGAAAGCCATAAGGAATAAGAAATTATCTAAACGAACGTTATAGTTAATGGTTCAGATAAGTTACGATAAGTTTAGGTTGTGGTACAATCGTAACCTTTGATGGTTTTCATATGGGAGCTGGGCTAAATAATTCCTTTAGAGAGCGAAGGTATATACGAAACTGGCAACCGATCTAACTCACTGTGCTGGCAGTGTAGATGAGACATGAACTTGTTTGTTGGTTTTTTATGGGAAACCACTCAGAGTACCATATGGACTACTAGCAGAGAAGCAATGTGTTCTGAGTCCTAGAGGAGTTATAAGAAGAAGATAAGAATACAAATCATCAAAGATGATGAACATTTTGAGTAAGACATCTCCGTATGTCATGAAGCCGTAAACTGGTAAAGGAAGTTAGTCGCGTAAACTTATATTTTAAGAACGCGAACCCTAAGAAGTAAAGTTAAGTAAGCCAATGCGTAAGTTCTATATATGACTAATTGGTGTTTATGTTTTCTCTTTATGAGTTATATAGGAATTAGAATGATTAGTTCAACATAAGCTGTAGCTATGCGTAAGACAAGTTTCCTAACTTCATTCATATTCTAAATGAATGTTAGTTTCTTAAACTTCTCAGATGTTGAACTTGAGAAGTTCTGTCTATGTGCGAATGTGCGATATTTGTACAAGGTGGTAGAATGTATGAGGCCTTGTGCCACAATTTGAACACTTCGGTGTTTCTATGATGTGGACTGTTCTGTGATTGAGCTGTTCAATACAAGTATGTTCTGTTTATATATGAACCGTTATTGTTAAGTATGTGCTAATGATTCTAGCCAGACAAGATGTGTATGAAAAAGGTAGAGGAATGAAAGTATTTCAAAGAGAAAGTGACTGATGTTTTAAGATGATATGAATCAAGATTATTCCTATTATTCAAGCTGCTTCATAACCTTTGTTCGGTTATCGAAGTTCTAAAGAAATGTTTAAACTCTTGAAGTTGTTTGTTAACCTGTTATGACTTGCTGGGCAATTGAATGCTCACACTTGCTTAAATGAAAAACATTTTCAGCGAACGATGTTAGAAGAACTTAAGGATCCCGTAAAAATCAAGCTGACGGTATCCAGATGAAATGTCATGCAGAATGTGAATGAGCTAAAAGATCAAGTGAAGACTTGTAATGTAGAAAGATGAAATTGAACGATAGACTAGTTAATGAAGTGTTATGTATCCTTGGTAGGGGATAAAAGTCACTCTTGTAAGATAAAATGAATAATGTATTTATCATTATTTGTAATGAAAGAGGTTATAAGGTTTTTAGAACTTGGGTTTTGAGAAGGTATGTTGTTATATTTCAGTATATAATGATGTATGATGGATGAATGATGTACTCGTGACGTACGGAATTCGGGTGTGAAGATGGATTTCGGGGTGTTACAGACAAAGCGAGCGAACGATATAAATATTGGAGGACATGCTTAGAACTTGCGTGATGGACTTCAAAGGAAGTTGGGACGATCACCTACCCTTAGTAGAATTTGCATATAATAATAGTTATCATGTTAGTATAGGTATGCCACCGTACGAAGCTCTTTATGGGACAAAGTGTAGAATACTGTTGTGTTGGGATAAAGTCAGAGAACGAAAGATGCTAGGGCCGAAATTTGTTCAACAAACCGCGGATGTGGTAACATTGATAAGAGCTAGATTAGTAGGTGCACAAGATCGCCAGAAGAAATACGCAGACTTGCATCGTCAGGACCACAACTTTAAAGTTGGAAGTCACGTTTTCTTAAAAGCATCTCCCTGGAAGGGAAAAATACGATTTGGCAAGAAGGGAAAATTAAGTTCGAGGTTCGTAAGACCATTTGAGATACTGAAGCGAGTAGGCGAAGTTGCGTACAATGTTGCATTACCACCTAAGCTGGAGCACATCTATAACGTGTTTTACAGCTCCATGTTGCGTCCGTACAAGCCTGACTATAAACACGTGATTTTGTACGAGCCCCATTCAAGTGGAGACGAATCTGGCATATGAAAAAAATTCATGTCCAGATATTAGATAAGAAAGAACAGACGTTAAGAAATAAAATCATATCCTCTATAAAAGTACTTTGGCGAAACCATGACGCCGACGAGGCCACGTGGGAATTAGAAGATAAGATGCGAAAGGACTTTCCCTATCTATTCGTGTAACCTTGTACCAATTTCGAGGACTGAATTTTTATAAGGGGGGGGGGAGGATGTAAGAACCATGAATTTCATGAATAAATATTATTTTGATTAAATGAGAAAAAAAGGAATGTTTATTTGAATATAAATATTGATGTATTGTGAAATGAATAATTCAATTAATTTAAATTGAATTTATAAGAATTGAGAAAGTGTGGAATTGATTATGAGAATTGCCAGATGCCTTGTGTGGCATGAGAATGGGGATTTAAGTGAATTAATTTAAATGGTGAATGATTAATTATTATTACATTATAAATTAATTGTTATTGTGAATAATAAAATACATTACATAATTAAAGTATGTATTATCTATTTAATTGATGTGTAAGATATGTGTTAACATATAGTTCCTATATAAAAAGAAAGTGTATTGTGACACTTTAGTGTAACTATATAATATGTAGAAACTATATAGTAAAGTGAAAGAAATTATAAGTTACATAAATAAATGTTTATGTGACAATAAGTATACGTGGAAGTATTTGAGAGGAACTATATCAAAGAATTACAAATTATTTCAATAAGTGAGTCTAATTGGAATAATAAAGTTTTAAGGAGATATTAAATTATTAGTGACCAATTAAGTTGAGTGCACACGTGTTATAAATATTAATTAGACTGGATTGATTTACATGGATTATATGATGTGGATACATAAATAATCCCTAACTTTTCATTATGTAGTATCATTAACACATTAAAATTATATTTTGGGAGTATAAGAGAATAAACTAAGCATTATAAACACAATTGCTGAGATTTTAAACCCGTGTCCCATTTTAAGTGTCTTAAACAGTGCTGCACAGTGGCCAACTTCTTCATTGCGTAACTCCAGCTTCCTAGCAATGTGCAATGATGATAGCTATGGAGGTTGGCAATTGGCCAACTCTTTCTTATCCAATGTTTTCTCTCAATTTCCTTTGAATCAAACCATGGTGCAAGGCCATGAACTAGACAATCAATTCTCTATTTATAGTACCCTCCTCTTCTCATTCACTGTTGCTTGAAATTATCTGATAAGTTGCATTAGAGAGTTGAGTTGCTGAGCAATTGAAGGAGTTTAATCAGAGAAGTAAGTGAGTTCAATTAAGCTTCAAAGAGGTATAAATTCTATTTTTGTGTTCTTGAGTTGGGTTTTGTTAAAATCTTGCAATTGTTTGAATTCTCTGTTAATTGATATAGAATAGCATGACATAGTGTTGTTTGAGGTTGTATACATGTTTAGAAGCATGGTAGCTAGTCTTATTTTAGAATGGGCTATACATATGCTAAGGCTCTGCTGAAACAAAGCCATTTATTTTTTTTTCTGAACAAAGTGGCGCGACCGCGCCACTTCTTTTGCTTAATACCGTGCGGCCGTGCGGGGTGTCTTTCTCAGATACTACTTTAATGGTTCAGTATTGTAAGACCCCGAATTTTATGAAATAAAAGTATTCAATTTTTCATAGAATTACAATTCAGTAAATGGTTAAATTGATAAAAAGTTAAAGTTATGGGTGTAATGTGAATTTTTTTTAAAATAAGCAAGTGGTTATAAAATATTCATTGTTGTCGGGGAATATTCGTTTAGTCGTGGAATATTCTTTCTGTCGGGGAATATTCGTACGACGACGCAGCTATTTGTGGGCCCCATAACAGAATAACTGTTGGGTGAAGAAAACGACAAATTTGAGTTTTTACAAATAACGGCGTAGTTGTTACCATTAACACTGTTGGAATACCCGGTGGTTAAAATACAGTAATACGCGTTATTGCACAGTAGCACACGGTATTGTATATTATTTTTGAAATTATTGATTCTTACGTAAGAAGGCACTACTCAATAATTGTTACAGTAATTACTGTTCAATATTTTATTTTATTGATTCAATAATTGATACGTTGAAATTTTATATTATTGTTGTTCAATAATTGTCGCTGCACAATATTTCCCATTATCAGATCAATAATTCATATTATTTGAATAATATTATTAGATAACATTATTGACAATGTCTAGAAAGTTCTGTCTAAGGAGAGGTTTGGTCACCTAATTGCGCGCCAGTAAGGAAAAATTCTTATTGGAAAGCCCCCTCTTTCCTAGGAACGGCCTGGTTGTCATAAATGTGATTCTGTAATATTATTTGTGAATAATTAATTATTGATTCATATGATAAGGAAATATTTATTTTATGTGGATATAAATGAGGGATATATTTTTGTAGTTAAAAATGAAGGAGTTAATGTTAAGGTTTTTATCAGTATTTTTGTCGGAATGGAGGTATTAAAAAGCAGAGTTTTTAAGATATTTTGCGAGGGTTATAATTTTTAATCCGACCGTTGGATCGTGGTAATATTTGGATATGTTATACATATATAAGTTGAGTATATGTCCACAAATTTGTCACCGTTAAAAATGAACGTATGATTTGTTATGAATTTTACGAGATGACTGGTTCAAAAATTGTTGAATTTTCGGAGTTAATCATTTTGGTAAAAATTCTAGAATTGGTGGGCCCCACTCTTGGTTGGTGAAGAAATGTGCTGAGATTTTTATTCAAATGTGGTGGGTGAGAATAGTAGCAGGTAAAGTCATTAGGTTACAAGTTAAGTCTGCTTCGGCGTGCTAACATTTTCCTATAAATAGAGGGCTAAGTTAGAATTAAAAATCACACCAGAAACATAAGCTTTCTCTCTTTCTCTCACTATATTATGAAGCATATTTTGTGAGTATTTAGATACTTTGAGAGTTGCTATTCAGTGCAAGTTTTCTTCGGCTTTGCATTCCAGTCAGAAATACTGCACTTTTGAGGTAAGGGATAGTAAGGGATTTTAAGGGTTGTTATATTTTTCTATTTTGTAATTTTTTTGACCTTCAGAAAATTCTGGAAAAATTTGAAATGATATTTTGATGAGTTTTATTGATTGTGTCCAAAAATGGTGATTTTTGGATGTATAGATTAAGAGTCATGAATTTTACGGGAAAAGACTATTTTAAAAGTAACCGCTTATAACTCCCTGTGGTTAACTCCAAAATTGGTGAAATTTTTATTGGGAGAACATGTATATGATAGAAGTATACTCTGTAAATTTCGGAATTTTTGAATAAAAGTACAATTTTTGATAAATATCTAAATATTCGGCTGTTTTGGCCATATGAAAAATAGTAAATGAATTTTAAAAATTCTTAGAAAAATATATGTTCAATATGGGACTATATTCTGTAAAATTCCAGCAAAAAAAATATTTTTGGAACTGATTTGGTATTTTTCATGAAAATGGACTAGTTATTAGAAAATGAATTAAATATGTTATGTGAAGTAAAAAAATTAAAAAATAGGATTTTATGGCTTGAGAATCCTATATGAGGTATATGCAGATTTTTTATGAGGGTTTTGGTTATTGATGATGAAATCTTAAGAGTTGGCATTTTATGATGATTAAATGCATTAATTAGTAAAGTGTAAATAATTTAAATAAATTGTTTATAAGCTTAAGAAATATTATTCTTTCAATATCATTATACCGAAATATTGGTATATATATTATTTTGGAATTTCTATCTTTTTCATGTCGGGGTTACTATTCATGAGTTACTATTCACGAGTTACTATTTATGAGTTACTATTCACGAGTTACTATTCACGACAAAATTGGTTTTTTTTTTCTAACCAAATTATAGTTGATTTATGAATATTACTCTTGAGATTAAAACTATATGTTTTGATCATATTGTTTTTATTATCATATATAACATTTTTATAACCTTGATGTTGAAATTCTCTTTCGCTTGAGTGTAAAGATGGGTAAATTATTGGTATGATCATGACTATGGGTTCTCTTTGGCCAGTAGTGTAAAGTTGAATTGTTGACTGGTATGATCATGACTATTGAATTTATAATTGAATATCTTTAGCTTAAGTGCAAAGGTGAAATGATCGACATGGTTATAATTATTTTTTATATAAATTCTGAAATGATTATATATTTTTTTGAGATATTAATATATTTAGCCTGTAGTGCAAATATGAACTGTTGATGAATATATTTGGCCTGTAGTGCAAATATGAACTGTTGAGGAATATCTTTGGCCTGTAGTGCAAAGATGAATTGTTGATGAATATCTTTGGCCGTAGTGCAAAGATGAATTATTGATGAATATCTTTGGCCTGTAGTGCAAAGATGAACTGTTGTTGAATATCTTTGGCCTATAGTGCAAAGATGGTCTGTTGATGAATATCTTTGGCATGTAGTGCAAAGATGAACTGTTGTTGAATATCTTTGGTCGTAGTGCAAAGATGGATTTATTAGTATGATTATGAACAGGAACTGTGATTTGGTATAACCATGATCTTTGATGTTTCAGGTAAAGATAGGTGATGAAAATATTCTTCGTCCTGGGTGCGAAGAAAAATTTAGAATCACAATTATGATTATGAGTTATACATGTGATTGTGGACAGGAATTATTAATTGATGTTACAGGGATAAAACATTATTGGTGGACTTTTAACATGGAGAAGATAATAGACTTTATAGTCTATTTGACTCTTCTAATGGATTGCTCGTTCCGCTGCAACTATGGTTGAAAATTTTTATCATCTACCATATGTTCTAAATCTCTGATTTATTACTGATGAAGGCTATTGATAATTTAATTATCTTTAGTCATGATATTCTTTACTGGGCTAGTTTTGCTCACCCTTTTGTTTCACAATTCCTTTCAGGTAATAAGAGTGTAGCTGGGTCGAGCGGGGGTAACAGGGGAATAGAATGGTGGTCATCATTTAGTAGTTATATTTGGTGAATCGTCTAGGGTGAAGCGAACCCAATGTTGGAAGGGTGTTTTGCCACTATCATACAAGATGTCTAACGACATACAACCCGTGTCATCATAAGACAGGGATGTGCTCATCCACTTGCTGAGTATATATACGAGCACTACCTATATAATCTTGGTGTTTGTTTGAAGTATAATTCTCAATTAGAGACAGTAGAGATAATGATATGTCAAGAGAAGACTCACCATTGGGAAGAATATGATAGTAATCTTCTCGTTTTTCTTTGGGGTCTATTGGGTCAACCAAGGATAATTCTGTGGCCATATGATATCTATCACAACCTAGAAGCATGGCCTCCCATGTACGAAGGTTTCCTTGAGCACTTCCCAAAGATTCTAATTTCTAAAACAGTTTTTGACTATACCTTTATGTAAGGTGTCATTGTGAGGTGCTGTCCACGGTTAGGATAAGAGTCACAGTTAGTATATATTTGTATCCAAACTCACAACATATATGTTGTTTTATTTTGCACGACAATTGTTGTAATAAAGTTGTAGTTGTTTTCTGTACCATGTATTTGGCGACTCAGAATAGGTTGGATGGAATGAACCTATTTTGGGGGCGTCACAAGTATGATGATTAGCATGCTACTTGGGTTAGCATATGCACATAAACAACCTTAACTTGTGGACTAAGATTGCTATGTATATAGATGCCATGTTAGTTGTTTTAGTATGAACCTTCAAAGAAAATTTAAAGATTTGGAAAACTAGAATTTGTGAACATGGAGTAATATACTTTCTGATCTTATGAACATGTGTAGATAACATAGATATATACGTAAACAAGTCTAACATAATGCATAAGTTTGCTTCGGGTATAATAAGTTTTGCTAGCTTGATTTTTAAGGATTTTCTAAAGGAAAACTTGAAGTTTTGCAAAACAAAGCATGATGAACATTATGCCTTCAAATTCTGATCTTTCTAGCCAATGTAAATAACTTGAGTACGTGCACAAATGAGTATGGAAGCATGATGTAGATAATGTGGATTTATCTTGCATGTTTAAATAAGTTTTACTAATGGAGACCTTAAGTTTCAAATACAAACTTGATAAACTACATAGGAACTTGTGAGCATGCTATTATGTTCTAATATGTATATATGAGAGCATGATGTATAGTGAATGAAGTGACTTTGCATACTTGGTGGCTTAACATGAGATTTTCACAAGAAACCTTGAAAACTAGTGTTGTCAATAACTACGTTACAAGTATTCTAGCACTTGACATACAAGACTAATCTAATGCTAGCATGTGTAGTTTAGACCTACGAATCATATATTATGTGTTTAACGATCAAACGTAAGAAAATTGTGAATTGAACAATTAAAGTCTTGATTAAATGAGAATATATGATGACCTATATTAATGTTAGGATATAAGGTCAAACTTAGCAATTCACATACTAACATGTGTATCTTGCGTGATTATTCATCTATATGCAAGACGGGAGTACACTGACCTTCTGCAGAAGCAGCCATGTCTTGGTTTGCACCAGGAGCAGCGCGGCCGTGCCACTCCTTAGTATAAACCAAGCGCGGCCGCGCCAGTCTACAATAGGATAAGATTTCTGTTGTTGATCTGAGGGTTAATGTGACACCCCCAAATCCGGTACTTCCATTTCCACAGGATTTGGTGTTCACGATACAAATATCATCTATCTATCTACCTATAATAAATGCAAACCATGCAATAGATAGAAATAAAATCTTCCCCTTAAGGGTTACAACGTCTGAAAAATAATAATACAATCCCAGGATAAACTAACCTTAAACATCTGTGCGGAATCATAAACAAATAAGTCTTAAACAATAACATTAACTCAAGTCTTAAACAAATACATCATCATATAAAATAACAAGTCTTCGTCACTTGCTAACTTTGCCCTTGCCTTTACTAGTGGAAGGTTCATCAGTTCTTTCGTTCTTAACTGCAATGTCATTATTAAGGAAGAGTGAGCACAATTGCCCACAAGTATAATAATGAAATAATAGTATAATAACATGCGAATGAATCAAAGACATCTGAAATAAAGCTCAACTTTTGAATTAAGAATGAATAACAAGAATCAAAAGAATTTCTGAGGGTCATAAGACTTTAAACTATGTCCTAGGTTGTCAAGGGTTATACTTGAAACCTTTAACAGTCATAAGACTATGGACCTTTCTTCTCGTACTTAGGGGGATCAGCCCTTAGTACCATACTGTGCACAATATCTCAACGCTAAAGCGTAAATAATCCCTTATACAGGGTTGTTCATCTCAGTTTGACATTCGAGTCCTCACCAAAAGAAGTTTGGTTTAGATAATTCATCAAGGGTTCTAAAATTTAGAACGCTCATCAACTATGGACTAGTTGAATCATTAAGGGCTCACTAGTCTAATAAGGTTCAACAATAATTGATAACTTAATTGAATAGAATCTCAAAAGGTATACAATAGAATAAGTATTGTATAACAGCATCATGCTTGAAAGATTTATAAACTTTAATATACAAAACAGACTTGATCAATAATAATGAGAAATTGCTCAATGTAGAAAGGTGAATTAATCAACTTATATAATGATAACAAGTAGGGTTAGGAAACTTGCCTCATGCGTAGATTACACTTTAACTAAACTCGTTCTTTGAATTTAATCCTACATATCATTCACATTCACAATACCAGTTAATTATAACTTAACTAATCATCATAAACTCATTCTCTTTGTCTATTTTAATTATTGACTATACTTAGTCAATTTATCACATTTACTGCCACATAATATCACTTCACGAATAATAATCTAATTATGAATTCAATAATTCAATCCACATGTAATTATGTTATTTGCACGTTAAACAACTATTTTATCATCACATTATACTTCTAACATGTTTACATGTTCATTACATTAATTCACTAACACATTGTTAGGCTTAAACATTTTAAAAATCTCATTCTTGAACTTTCTGTAGAGTGGCGCTGCGGCGCCACTGTTATACATGACCTTCGCGCTGCGGCGCGATGGCGCTGCGGCCGGGCGCGATGGCACTGCGGCTTGAGACTTGGCGCTGTGGCGCGGTGGCGCTGCGGCGCGGGATTTCAGTTCTAGAGTTGGCGCTACGGCGCGAGACTCCAGACTTCGATTCCCAGTTCGCGAAGAACACAGAGTTCAGCGAAAAGGACACTAAATAATCCTTAATTTCACTAATTTAACATACCCACATGTTAGTATTCACATATAATCATTACCCAATATCTGCAGAGTAATTTTAACCCATTAAAACACATAATCATAGAATTAAAACATGTGAATTTCACTGACTTTGATGTTTATGAAGGTTTAGAAAATAAAACATGAAAATTGTCACTACGGATTCGTTATAACATCGAATCCGTTTATTTAAACTTTGGTCTCTTCGTATCAACATGCATAACAACATACAAGTGTAAAATTTAGGGATAACATACGATCATTACATAAAATATCACGTATAAGGCCATAAGGCCAAACCTACACTCTGTAATTTTATAGAAATATTATACGACATGTTTTCATGAATTTGATGATACGATTTGCATAATATATATAATTAAATACGATGTGATACATATTAATACATACATAACCCATAACATTACTCCTTTCTCAATTACAGAGGTTTTACAAAAGGTTTGAAAGCCATATTTCTATGAAAACTCAAAGACGTAAAAATAGAATTTGGAAAAGAATAGATTATCCTGTAGAGTATAAAAAGATGATTAATAATGATCCTTTCACAAGTATTTGATTGATTACACACTCATAATCTTTTATCAATCTCACAAATTCTCTCTGACTCTTAAATGCTCTCCTTCTCTATTTTCAGACTTAGACAAATAATGAAGAATAAAGAGAAGACGTATAATAATTAAACCAACTGACGCGTTGGTGGTCAGTTACCCAGTCATGGGTTAACTGGCCCCAAGTCCCTTTAGTACCATGTTTGGCTAGATTAACATAATACAAAACTATTTAATTTAATAAAGCTTTATCACATAGTTTAAAAATGTAACACTCCTTCATGAAATAAATCAATATCTTATTTATTTTACTTTAAATGAAATATAATAATTTCTCATAAATAAATAATGTCAACTTATTAAATCTCTAATTAATAATTAAATTAATTAAAATACCAATATGCTTATTAAATATTTCTTTTAATACAATAAGCTCACATAATCACATACTTTGATAATAAAAATTCTTCACATTAATTTAATAAATGTAACACATATAATGTAAATGTAACACATATAATTAAATTAATTTACAACATTTGCATCAAATAATTATTTAATCCAATAATTAAATCATTGAAAAATATTTATTTAATTTAATAAATATTAAAATTAAATTACAAAATTCTCGTTCGTCACAGTTAATGCATGTCTATGTTGTTACTTTAATCAGTAGTACATGTTTAGTATAATATACATGTGGGAATAAGTATAATAAAGGAAGAATACTATAACTACACCCTTAAGTCAAAATGTGATGGCAAACTATGTTGTCTAAATGACATAACATCTTAGAAACTGATTTTAGTGTTATGTGGTGATTTACGTATGAGATCATATGACTAAGAGAAGACTAGCAATATATGTTTAGTACCGATAAATTATGCTGGTGTATCATAGTAAGTTAAGATAACAGGTGTGTAGACACTCGAAATTTTTTGCACACCTGTTGCTGACATTACAGGAGGGCAGATTCGTCTTTTAGACATAACCCTGGAAGCCAGCTCACATCCAGTCCGGGTGCTATTGGTAGCTCAGTCTCAACCCCGGAACACACACCGGGAGTAACAGTTCCAACCTCGGTGGTAACCCCGAGGCCTGCAGTTTCAATACCGGAAATTCCACCGGAGAAGACCGATTTATCCCGGAGACAACCCCGAGATATTCCGTCTCAGTCCCAATACTGGGAGTAGCAGATTCCAACCTTGGAGATAACCCCAAGGAAGGCAGTTGCAGTTCCGGAGATAACCCCAGAAATGCTTATTTTAAATGCATGCAATTAGCTTCAATCTCGGCGCTTACACCGAGGCACTCAGTACAAGACCTGACAATAACACCAGGATGATAGGCAGACCTCAGAGATGAAACTGAGGACCTTCAACACTTACAGCAATCCAATCTCAGAGATAACCCTGAGCAACATTTACTTTATCAGCCCAAACTAGAGATAACCAGGGTGAGGGGTAAAGTCGTCATCTTGCCACCTCGACTCCACATCACGCCGTCTGAACATTTCAAACATACATTTCTATACATCAATGTCCCACAAGAGCTAAGGAAAACCAATCCCGAGTGACTATTACGTAAGATAACAGATAGAATTTGAAGCTTGAAGACCGGAGGGCATCGTCCCATCTTCATGACTTCGAACAACCTCTAATCCCATGTCATTGCGTAACTCTCGACAACGGCGGTCCGAAATAGGTCATACAAACCTCAGTCGGATGCCTGGATTGCAATTCTAAAAGTTCGAACGGACATCACGTTGCACGCGTGCACGTACTTCGTGACGACATAACCCGCGTAGCCCGGGGCAGCCGCTGGTACACCTGTGACCTGCTGCCTAGCCATAGGTACACCTGCAGCTCCCCCTTCTATAAATAGAGGGCTTGGGGTGGCCATTTTTGTTACCTCCGTTTTATATCTAACAAAAAGACTCTAACTCATGTAAGCATACATGGGTCAACAAGTAATACAGAGTAAGTAAAATATCGATCCACGGATAAAGGTTTCTAAATTAAACTATTATGCATTAACTATATCACTATTTTTATATGCTTAAACGAACACTATGATTTTGAACGAATATAAACTAAGTAATAAATAAAAGAAGAATAATAAAATGATAAATCAAATCTGGAAATAATGGGATCCTAACTTCATTTAATAGTTCATCTAACTATCACCATCATGCAAGATTATTCACGTACCATAGGAAATTAGCCAAGAGCACGTATGTAGACATAACCATTTTTCAATAAATTATGATCTGCTTACATATTATCCATCTACAATAGAAATCATGTAATCATCAATAAAACCAAAATCACTATATTTCTATGTGAAATTGCTGCCATATTGAATTTAAGCACAAGCCCTTATATAACTCAAACGATGAAGCAGTATATGTCTATCTGATTCACAAAGTATAAAGCTAAGCAACTCAACCCCATACATACATGCTATCATGATTACAACCATACTCACATGTTATTTTTCAATTCCATACAAGTACATAAAATGAATGGTGATTAAGCATTCATGCAATCAAATCAACCATAATAGAAGTTCATGATGATACACTAACAATCCAACAATCAAGCCATCAATTAGACTATATATTAAAATCCGCTAGAATCCCATAATGGAGTTTAGTTCATGTCTAAACCAAAAGCCATTATAGGATTAGAGTAACACATGAAAAATAATTAAACAATTGAAAGAGAAGACAAAATTGATCAAACCCAATTACAGATTATAATCCAAACGTGATGTTCAAGTCCTCAATACTCTCCAACAACATAACAGTGGTTCGTAGTCGATGATTTAATTCTCAAGAAGAAGTATAGAATATTAAGTCTATGCTTGGATCCTCCTTGGAATTTTTGTTTAAAGCGTCGAACCCTAGTTCTATATTATGAAAAAACTGATAAAACAAGAGATGATCGCGTCTGGTACCAACCAGAGTAGTTTATACCAACTCAAACACTTCAAATTTTAAAATTACAATAAAGTTAACAACTATAGTCGATAACCCGCGCGACCACGCGCGATCCCTTTATAAGGAAGGCGCGGGCACGCGTGTGTGCCAAATATGTTCCTTCCGATTGATGGTACGGGCGCGCGTGTTCCAGCCTATGCAGCTGCACGGCCGCGCAGCTCCTAAAATCTACAATCTTGTGTTCTGCTATTGCTGCTCCCTTGTCATGCTGCTACTAATTCTTTGACATGCTACTCTTCCTTCCTTGTCCATCAGTGCTCAGTTTCTTTTGTCCATTCGACCCTCTTGTCATGCCTTCACTGATCTCATGCCACCTACCAACGCCGAGCTATGCCATTTTCCTGCACTTTCACACCATAGGAGTTCTCAGTATATGCAATGCAAAATAATACAAAATTTAACTAAAAACACACTAAAATGTACTTGAGATGGTCATAGTTCTCATGAGTTGATATCCAATATGTAGGTATAAAACCCACTTATCAAATACCCCCAAACTTGAACTATTACTTGCCCTCAAGCAATGCACATGCCATTAAACACTGACAATGCAACTACATGCTATGCAACTAGATTATGATGCAAATGAGTCTCACATTCTCTAGGTATAACAGAATTTTTGTCCAAACTACCTCAGCAAATTATCCAGATTCAAGAATAGAAATTCAAACCAAACTATAGGCATAATATCATACACTCAAATAATTCATATATGCTATAAAGATGATGTGTGCGTGTGTGTGTGTTGTGTTCACCAAAACTTGATTAAAGCAAGAATACACATGCTAAACTGCTCAAAATAGAAAATTACAGTCTAAATCAAGATTCATGTATACTTATGCAACAAAGACTGTTCCAACATATCAAAATAAACTAAGGTTCAACAATGGATTTAACTGCTTTATTTATACTTACGAGGGCGATTTTTGCTCTTTCTCGCGATGTTTATTGCTATTTTTCTTTTTTTTTTCCACATGACTGTGCAATGCCTTATTCCATTAGGCTAACAATGCTATCCCTTAGCGAGCTTTCAACCAACGACTCCCAGACCATAAAAGACCTTAGGGCGCTAGGTGTTAAGACACCCCTACGGGCGTACTTACTCAAGTAACAAAGGCCCCGAAATAAGACTAGCCACGTTATTATTTTTCACTTTTATATATATATATATATATATATATATATATATATATATATATATAGCATATCCATGTATCCCCAAAACTTGATTATCAAAGTTTTTCATAGTCTAAGTTCATTTTCCACATAATTTTATTTTTAAAACCACATTTCCTATCAAGCAATACAACACATAACTCTTATGCCTACAAGCATTAGTGAACACGCCCGTGCAAACCGAAAACCTCTAAACAACATCATGAATTACCTCATGTAAAACATTATATCTAAGCTCATGTTATCCAAAATACTCAACAATCCTTCACAATTAACTTTTATCATAGGCTAAACATAACTTCCACAAAGCTAGAGCTATGAGACATGCAACTAAACATCAAATGCAACTAAACATATACTAACATAAATTATAATGACTAAAAACAGAAAAAATTACTGCAATTATTATCTAACACATAAACATGCAAAATTTAAACTAATCATGCGAACACTATATGCAACTACCCTACTACCTAATACCCCAAACTTAAAATATTCATTATCTCAAAGAATGAAGGTATAGGGTTATAGAAACTCCCCTATTGATCAGCTGCACCACCCTCTTCAGGTGGTGAATCCGGTGGTGGAAATGGCACGGTAGTCCCAAACTATGGCCACTCAAGCATAGTTCCCTGCTGCGCAAACGCCTCTATTAACGACCTCGTCAACCCCGTAGCGAATGCTACAAAATTATCATACATTTCATCGACCTTCTGCTCCAACCTTCGGAGCTGACGGTCCCCAGTAGCAGCAGTTGCTTGTGCCGACGTTCTCGCTTCAATTTTATGTGTAGGCTGTGGTGGCGGCACCGAGGATGCGGGTTAAATGATGAAACCTTTTCCCCTCGGATATGGTTCTCCTCCTGCCCAGTCCTTGAATTTTGTAATCGTCGCATGAGCGATATCTTGACTGGGCATTTGCATCTATTCATCATCCCACTGGACTCCTTGCTATGCACACAGGCTCGCAATCACAGACGCATGTGGGACACTCCCTTTAGTGCTCCCCCTCATGTATTTTCCTGTGATTATTCCCCACAAAATGATAGCCCTCTTAGTTATGATTTCATGCTGATGTGTTGAAGATACAAGTTTCGCACATACAAATAAATTCCAAGCCTTTGCATAGCGATTCAAAGCTGAGGCTGGGAAAGTGCGAGGCTCATTAGTTCCTGCCCTACAAGTCCATTACATTCCCGGAATGCATAATTCAGTGATAACTTCAGCCAAATCTGTCTCAAAATGGGCAGACTCGACCCAATTAGAATTCCCAGTCGATGGAGTGTCGAGTATTCTGAAAGTTACCCTGATTGATTGAAGTGTGTAATCTACTTGAACTCCTCGCACCATTGACAAACCACTCATGGTATCTTTAGCATTAGCATAAAATTCTCCCACAATACCCATGGGAACAGGCATAGGGGTTGCACAAAATCCTACCCATCCTCTTTCTCTAATCATATTCCACAGTTCACCATCCTGCTTCCCAGGCTTGACGCCTCGTTCTTTTACGAACGTCTTTATCACTATTCGATAATACTCTGTTTGTGCCTCCAGACTAAGAAACTTAGTATGATCCACAATGTCCTCATCTTGACTGCTGGAAGAAGATGATGATGATGGATCGACAGATCATGCACGCTTAGGACCCATTAAAGATTTAATGAAAAGAAGATGACTTGCCTTGTAAAATCGTGAGTGAAAGGTGAGGAAGTGAATAACCACCAAACTGATTTCGCACAACCACTCTAAAACCCTAGGTTTTATCAGTGTATTACTCGATCGTGGGTATGAGATCTGAAGCGACAATTAGTAGTGGAGAAGAGACGATATGGCTTCAATTTGTAACTGAGTAGAGATGAGGAAACGTGCATGTACTGGAGAGCAAAGGAATAGGACGTCAATAGAAGACAAGTGGGAGAACACGTCTTTAAAACTAAAAAAAAAATATTTCAACTTCCAGTGTCGCGCGCGGCTGCGCGAATTTTCATTGGCATATGACACGGCCGCGCGAGTGGAATTTTTACTCTTTCGCAGACATGCAGCACAGGCTCGCGGTTTTGTATTGCTAACATAGCGCGGCCGCGCGACCCTGAATCCTGCAATTCCAATTTGCATCATCCAATATAGCACACAGTGATTACTTCATTTCAATGCACCTACATAAACACCAATTGACCATGTCAATGGTTGAACTAATGAATATGCAACAATAACCATCTCATTATCATACTAATCTACACACTCCACTGCCAATTCAGCTACACACTTACGTATGCAAAACACATTAATCTATCACAATTAAAAAAATAATGAATATGAACTACAAAAACAACCTAAACTGAATAAATAAAAAGTAGAGATAGAAACAATGGGTTGCCTCCCATCTAGCGCTAAGTTATAGTCAATTAGTTTGACTGTCTCTGAATCTCATGTCAACAAAAGAATCGAGGTGACTTTTTGTCGGTCCACCTCGCCACCAAAGTAATGCTTCAGCCGCTGTCCATTCACTTTAAACAGCTCATTCGGAAACTTATCGAACACCTCTATTGCACAATGTGGGAGTCTTCACTGTAAATGGCCCTGACCATCTTGATTTTAGCTTCCCGAGAAAAAGTTTAAGCCTGGAGTTGAAAAGCAACACCATTTGTCCCGGCTCAAATGTTCTCTCTATGATCTTGCGATCATGCCATTTCTTCACCTTCTCCTTGTACAACTTTGAGTTTTCATACGCCTGTAATCAGAATTCGTCCAACTCATTAAGTTGGAGTAGGCATTTCTCTCCTGCCGCTTTCAAATCAAAATTTATATTCCGAATCGCCCAATATACCTTATGCTCTAGCTCCATCGAAAGATGACATGCTTTGCCATAAACTAGCTGAAAAGGTGACATGCCCAATGGAGTCTTGTATGCAGTCCTATATGCCCACACAACATCATCAAGCTTTAAAGACCAATCCTTCCTAGTGGGATTCACAACTTTTTCCAGAATTCTTTTAACTTCTCGATTTGACACTTCTGCTTGACCATTCGTTTGTGGGTGATAAGTTGTACCAATGTGATGGTTCACCCCATACTTAGCCAACAAAGCTGTAAATTACCTGTTGTAGAAATGACTGCCTTCATCACTAATGATGGCCCTAAGAGTCCCAAACCTTGTGAAGATACTTCTTTGTAAAAACCTGAGGACTACTTTGGCATCATTTGTTGGAAGAGCTGCCACTTCTACCAATTTCGACACATAATCCACTGCCAACAAGATGTAAAGATTTCCACATGAAGAAACAAAAGGACCCATAAAATCTATCACCTACACATCAAAGATTTCCACTTCGAGGATCGTATTCAATGGCATTTCATTTCTTTTCGAAATGTTGCCAACTCTCTGACATCTGTCACATCTCTGGATGAAACTGTATGTATCCTTCAAAATTGTCGGCCAGTAGAATTCTGCTTGTAGCACTCTAGCCGTTGTTCACTCTCCACCATAGTGACCCCCATACAAAGAAGAGTGACAATCCTGCAAAATCCCCTCGGTCTCGCTATATGGGACACACCTTCTTATCATTTGATCATCACATTGTTTGAACAAATATGGCTCATCCCATATAAACCATTTAACATCATGCAGGAATTTTTTCTTTTGATGACCCACCATGTCAGAAGGTACCCTCTTACTCACCAAATAGTTCGCGTAGTCAGCAAACCATGGTACTTCCCCTTTCACCACAAACAACTGCTCATCTGGAAAGGATTCATTAATTACAACTTTGTCGTCTGCCTCCCTTTTTGGATTCTCTAGTCGAGATAAGTGGTTCGCCACTTGGTTTTCAGTGCCCTTTCTATCCATGATCTCCAAATCGAATTCCTGCAACAATAATATCTATCTAAACAAACGGGGCTTTGCATCCTTTTTTGCCACTAAGTGTCGGATTGTTGCGTAATCTGTGTACACTATCACCTTTGTACCAATTAAATATGCTCATAATTTATCAAAAGCATACACAACTGCCAATAACTCTTTCTCTGTGGTGGTGTAGTTCAACTGAGCATATGTAAGGGTCTTGCTGGCATAATAGATAACATGAAAAATCATTTCCTTTCTCTGACCCAAAATAACCCCTACAGCATAATTACTGGCATCACACATCAACTCAAACGGCAAATCCCAATCTGGTGCCGTAATAACTGGTGCTGAAGTTAATTTCCCCTTTAAGTGCTCAAATGCTGACGCGCAGGCCTCGTTAAATTTAAACTGTGCATCCTTCTCCAATAAACTGCATAGTGGTTTGGTTATCTTGGAGAAATCTTTTATGAATCTACTATAGAAGCCTGCATGTCCCAGAAAATTGCGAACACCTTTTACTAAAGTAGGTGTCGGTAAATTCTCAATAGTCTTGAGTTTAGCCCCGTCCACCTCAAGTCCCTTCTTCGAAACCTTGTGTCCCATAATTATTCCTTCTTGTACCATAAAATGGCACTTTTCCCAATTCAGTACCAAATTTGTTTCAACACACCTTCTCAAGACCATCACCAAATTCTCAAGGCATAAATCACAAGAATCCCCAAATACTGAGAAATCGTCCATGAATACCTCCACATTCTGTTTCACCATATTTGAAAAAATAGCCATCATGCATCCCTGAAAGGTGGCAGACGCATTGCACAACCCGAAAGACATCCTTTTGAAAACAAAAGTGCCGTATGGACATGTGAAGGTTATCTTTTCCTGGTCCTCTGGAGCTATCACAATTTGGTTGTAGCCTGAATAACCGTACAGAAGGCAATAATACTCATGACCTGCCAGTTTATCCAACATCTGATCGATAAATGGCATTGGGAAGTGATCTTTCCTTGTGGCTTTGTTGAGCTTGCGATAGTCGATACAGACTCTCCACCCCGTCACTATTTGTGTTGGAATCAACTCATTATTTTCATTGGAGACCACGGTCATACCACCCTTCTTCGGTACACATTGCACTGGGCTCACCAATGTACTATCTGAAATAGGATAGATTATGCCTGCATCTAGCCATTTTAATACTTCTTTCTTGACCACTTCTTTCTTTATCGGATTAAGTCTTCTTTGTTACTCCACTGATGGCTTACTATCATCTTCCAGCAGAATCTTATGCATGCAAAACGAAGGGCTGATCCCTTTTATGTCTGCTATAGTCCATCCAATAGCTGACTTGAACTCTTTAAGGACTCGTACCAGTTTTTCTTCCTGAAAATATATTAGTACAGAAGAAATAATCACAGGTAGCTTTGAATCTTTATTTAAAAATGCATATGTAAATGATCTGGAAGTGGTTTCAATTCCAGTTTTGGAGGTGTCTCAAGAGATGACTTCAATTTTACTAACGTCTCTCCAGCTTTCTTCAATGGCTCAACAGGTGTTTTAAATTTTCTGAATTGTGGAGTAGTATCAAGAAATTGCACAAGTTCTTCAAATTCCTCATCCTCTAATTCTGAATTTTTAGCAATACCACTTATCAACGGTTCATGACCCATCACACTCTCTACTTCATCATTTAAGATCTGATCCACCAAATCAACCCGAAAGCATTCCTCTTCATCTGTCAGAAACTTCATCGCCTTATATACGTTAAAGGTAACCTCTTGATTATGAGAACGTATAGTGAATTCCCTTTTCTGCACGTCTATCAAGGTCCTTTCTGTGGCTAAGAATGGTCTCCCCAGTATGGTTAGTATATTCTTATCTTCTTCATAATCTAAAATGATGAAATCAGCAGGAAAGATGAATTTATCTACTTTTACCAGCACATCTTCAACAATTCCCCGTGGATAGGTGATGGATCTGTCAGCTAGCTGCAAAGAAATATTTGTCGGCCTTGGATCCGACAATCCTAACTAGTTGAATACTGACAAGGGCATCAAATTTATGCTTGCCCCAAGATCACACAGACATTTAGTGAAGCTCATCTTTCTGATCGTACGTGGAATTGTGAAACTGCCTTGATCGTTCAGCTTTAGAGGTAGTTTACGCTGAAGCACTATACTACATTCCTCTGTCAAGGCCACTGTTTAAATTCTTCTAATCTACTCTTCCTTGACAATATACCCTTCATGAACTTTGCATAACTTGGCATCTGTTCCAATGCCTCAGCGAAAGGTATGTTAATCTACAGTTTTTTAAAGACCTCCAAGAACTTGCTGAACTGCTTATCTTCCCTCTGCTTATTCAATCTCTGTGGATACGGAACCGGAGGGTGAACTATTGGTATTTGATTTACGGGCTTCTCCACTGAACATGCTTTATTATCCTCTTCCTGCTATTGCCTAGAACCTTCTTTGTTTTCTTTCTTTTCAACCAAACTTTCTGCCTCACACGGCCGTGCGTCCTCCCCTTGTAAACATGGTGCGGGCGCGCCTAGTTGATTTCCTACGCAGTGCTTCCCAGGCCTAAGTGTGATTACCTGACACTGTTCCTTCCCTTTTCTTCATGGATTTGTCTCTGTGGTACTTGGCAATGAACCCTGTGGCCTGCTGTTAAGTATACTCGCCATTTGACCCATTTGAGTTTCCAGATTTTTTATAGCCACTGCTTGGCTTTTAATCATCACTTCTGTGTGTTGCTATGTACTTCATCATCATCTCCTCCATTTCTGATTTCTTTTCTTGCTGAGGTGCAGCTGGAGTGTGATGTTGTTGTTGAGAAAATCCCGGTGGAAACGGTGGTCTTGGTGTAAACTGAGACTGAGCTGGCTGTGACTAAAATTAGTGATTCGGTTGAAAATGATTTTGTTAATTTCCCTGATTATTCGACCAACTAAAGTTTGGATGGTTACAGTTGTTGGAGTTGTATGTGTTCTGAAATTGACCTTGGTCCTTCCTGTAATTGCTCACATACTCTACTGACTCTGAGCTAATAGCGCATTGATCCATTGAGTGTGACCCTGCACAAATATCACACACAAAGGCAACTGTCTTCGCCTTGGTCTTTGTCAACGAATCATTTTTCTCCGCAATGGATGCCATCTGTGCTGACAATTGTGTGATTGCATCCACTTCTAACAAACCTACAACTTTGGGTTGTGGCATCCTAGCTGTGGGATTTTGAAAATCATTAGCTGCCATTGTCTCGATAAGGTTATAGGCATCTTCATAACTTTTGGCCCATAAAGCTCCTCCTACAGCTGCATCTATAATCGGTCTTGATTGCCATCTCAATCCATTATACAATGTGTTGATCACCATCCAATCTGGCATGCCATGATGTGGACACTTCCTTAGCATCTCTTTATATCTCTCCCAGGCTTCATATAAAGATTCACCCTGTTGTTACTCAAACTGGGAAATTACTTTCCTCATCTTCGCAGTCTTAGCCATTGGGAAAAACTTCGCTAAGAATTTCTATGCTAGATCCCGAAGGTAAAGTGTGAAGCCAACTTCTTGCTTTATCCCTCGGTGAAAATGGAAAAAGCCTTAGTCTGATAGCATCCTCTGTCACCCCGTTGTATCTGAAAGTATCACATATTTCGATGAAACTCAACAGGTGTTCATTAGGATCATCTGTAGCAGCACCCCCAAACTGTACTGAATTTTGCACCATTTGAAACGTGCCCGACTTTATCTCAAAGGTATTAGCTGCTATTGCTGGTCTGACTATACTTGACTGCAGTCCATTAATATTCGGCATAGAGTAGTCTCTTAAAGCCATGTGTTCCTCCCTTTGCTCGTCTCTTTGTTCCGCGGCTGCCATATTAGATGTTGTAATCTCTAGCTCTTCTTGTATATTTCTACGTGCTCTTGATTTCCAACCCCTACCGTTGATGTTATCCTATAAAGGTGTTAACTCGAGATTGGAGGATCGAGTGCGCATATAATATATACGAGTATCTAAAATAAGAAACAAAAATAGAAATGAGACAAGATTAGAATTGTCTAAGTCATACAATTTAGCTTAAAATTGATGATAATAATAATAAAATTAAACGCCTCTCCCCGGCAATGGTGCCAAAAACTTGTTGCCTCCTTTTTAGATCTAACAAAAAGACTCTAACTCATGCAAGCATACATGGGTCAACAAGTAATGCAGAGTAAGTAAAGTATCGATCCACGGAGAAAGGTTTCTAAATTAAACTATTATGCATCAACTATATCACTATTTTTATATGCTTAAACGAACGCTATGATTTTGAATGAATATAAACTAAGTAATAAATAAAAGAAGAATAATAAAATGATAAATCAAATCTGGAAATAATGGGATCCTAACTTCATTTAATAGTTCATCTAACTACCACCATCATGCAAGATTATTCACGTACCACAGGAAATTAGCCAAGAGCACGTATGTAGACATAACCATTTTTCAATAAATTATGACCTACTTACATAATATCCACCTACAATAGAAATCATGTAATCATCAATAAAACCAAAATAACTATATTTCTATGTGAAATTGCCACCATATTGAATTTAATCACAAGCCTTTATATAACTCACACGGTGAAGCAGTATATGTCTATTTGATTCACGAAGTATAAAGCTACGCAACTCAGCCCCATACATGCATGCTATCATGATTACAACCATACTCGCATGTTATTTTTCAATTCCATACAAGTACATAAAATGAATGGTGATCAAGCATTCATGCAATCAAATTAACCATAATAGAAGTTCCCGATGATACACTAACAATCCAGCAATCAAGCCATCAATTAGACTACATATTAAATCCGTTAGAATCCCATAATGGAGTTTAGTTCATGTCTAAACCAAAAGCCATTATGAGATTAGAGTAACACACGAAAAATAATTAAACAATTGAAAGAGAAGACAAAATTGATCAAACCCAATTGCAGATTATAATCCAAACGTGATGTTCAAATCCTCAATACTCTCCAGCAACATCACAGTGGTTCGTAGTCGATGATTTAATTCTCAAGAAGAAGTATATAATATTAAGTCTATGCTTGGATCCTCCTTGGAATTTTTGTTCAAAGCATCGAACCGTAGTTCTATATTATGAAAAAACTGATCAAACAAGAGATTATCACGTCTGGTACCAACCATCGTAGTTTATACCAACACAAACACTTCAAATTTTAAAATTATAATAAAGTCAACAACTGCAGTCGATGACGCGTCCGGCTGCGCGCAATCCCTTTGTAAAGCAGGCGCGGGCACTTGTGTGCTAAATTGGTTCCTTCCGGTTGATGGCGCGGGCGTGCATGTTCCAGCGTATGCAGCTACGCGGCTCTTGAAATCTACAATCTTGTGTTCTGCTATTGCTGCTTCCTTGTCATGCTGCTACTGATTCTTTGAGATGCTACTCTTGCTTCCTTGTCCATCAGTGCTAGTTTGTTTTTCCACTCGACCCTCTTGTCATGACTTCATTGATCTCATGCCACCTACCAACGCCGAGATATGCCATTTTCCTGTACTTTCACACCATAAGAGTTCTCAGTATATGCAATGCAAAATAACACAAAATGCAACTAAAAACACACTAAAATGTACTTGAGATGGGCATAGTTCTCATGAATTGATATCCAATAAGTAGGTATAAAATCCACTTATCAATTTTAAGAAGAGAAAAGGCGAGGAAGCCCTGTCCAATTTGCTCTGTGCACACCCCAAACTGAGTGCTTTCTCATTTTAATCACTTATAAGCTCATATACAGCTACTTTTTACCAGCGGGAGCCGAGTGTTCATCCATTTTAAGTTATTGAAGTCTTCTTTGGCAGCCCACTGTAAGCATTCTTACACACTTTAAAGCCTTTATCATCATCTTTGCACACACTATTCTTCACGTTGAGAGTCGTGTTGCGTGTGTAGGCCCGAACTTCGGTCCGTGGTTTCATTTCAGTTTGTATATATATATATATATATATATTCATATATGGACTAACATTATTGAGTTATGCCTCGATTGAGCCTAGACTTATGTCTGGAGCGTTTAATTGCTTTCGTATATATATATTTATATATATAAACTGTGTGTCGAACTCTGTTCGATGAGCCTAGACTTACGTCTGGTGCGTTTAGTTGCTTTCGTATATATATACTTATATATATGAACTGTGTGTCAAATTTTGTTCGATGAGCCTGGATTTTACATCCAGTGGTTACTGGTTTAATATATATATATATATATATATATATATATATATATATATATATATATATATATATATATATATATATATATATATATATAAGCATGTAAACGCACCGAATATAAAATTCAGGCTCATCGAACAAAGTCCGACTACAGTTCATATATATAAGTTTATATATATATATATATATATATATATATATATATTTATATTTCGTCCCGCTTGGAGTTTACTTCGTGGCGGTTGACCGTCTTTACAGCTTTCTGTACATTTCGTCCCGCCTGAAGTTTCCTCCGTGGCGGTTGATCGCTTTTACAGCTTTATTTACATTTCTAATCCCCTATGGAGGTGCTTCGTGGTGGTTGATCATGTCTATATATATATATATATATATATATATATATATATATATATATATATATATATATATAGCTTTTATATATATACCTGCTTATTGTGTTTATATCAATTGCGGCATCATGTGAGCCTAAGAATCATGTGATCACAGATTCAATCCATTAAATCTAAATTCGGTTCCCGTGATGGACATTTTTAGCTATAAGCAACTTGTAAATTTATTTGCGGTTTCTGAATTTCCTCAGATGGTTTCCATACCCATGAGGAGTTCGGCACTGTTTTGTACATTATTTTCTCGAAGATGATTCGCATCTCGAAAATAAATACAATCAAGCCGAACATTTAATAAAATAGAAGTATCAAAGGCCTCAATTACTATTGAGCACAGGGTTTGAAAAACCTCTTTTAAAACATCACTGCTATATCTTGTTAAAACTGATTTTTTACATAAATTCAAACCCTATGTATATAGGTACAAACGAGGCATAGCACTACTTCCAAATAATAGCACATTGACCCACACACACACATTCATATAACAGTTTATTGAAAAGTGGCGGTCACCGTGGCAACACAGATGTCAGGGGGTGCCTAACACCTTCCCTCCGCATAAGCAAGTCCCCGGACCCTAATGAATCTAGGGTTCACAGACCCATTTAGCAGTGTCATATCACTGGGTCAATGTGCAAACCTTTTCTCGGTTGTGTTGGTACAACCAGTTAAAAAATCAACTGGCGACTCTTAACAGTCCATCGTCGACATTATACATGTCGAACCTTTTTCACTTGTTTTTTCAAACAAATCTCAGCTAATATGAGAACACAAAAAAACATGTAACGGAAAGGGACAAATAAAAATCCCGACATCGACAGGTGGCGACTCTGCTGGGGACACCAGTAAGAGGACTTAAGCTACTATTACAACCTTTTTCAAAATTATTATATGCTTGTGTGTGGATGTTGCATTTACATTTATGATGAATGTGTACAAATGCATTTCTTTTTGCTGCACTGCAATATATCTATCTGTGATATTAGTGCTTCGTACATGTCATCATTTTCATTAATGGTGAGACACGTTGTATGTGAATGTATGTTGTGTGGTTCCTCCACCAGGAGGCTATCCTGTCGGTGTTTGATTATTGGACTCGTAGGAAGACTAATTCCAACGAGGCTCAGGAAAGGCACCACCCAAATTCGCTCCAGTTGAAAGACCGAATTAACTTCCCGTTGAGTAAATTGCGATGATTTGGAAACCTTCATGCCAAAAAGCCGTGAGAGAAACCTAAGATAGGTCAGCCTCTGATAAACCAAACGCGGAGGAAAGTCTCTTCATGCTTTCACATTTCAAATTACTTGTAAAATCAATTACTTGTAATTTACCTTCCATATTCTTCTCTATGTAATGAGAAATATGAAGAAATATGTGCATATACATATTTAAACTAACATGCTATCCTGTATTACAAACAGCTAACATCCGTTTTGCAGGATCATAATCCTAAAATGGACATATCACATAGCATGTAAACATTTACACAATCCCTAAAACGAAACTATGCAAATTTTGTCGCAGGGAAGCATTCAGACCTGTTACCCGGTCAAAGTCTAAAAAGGCCGCATGCCTACAGCCAATTATGTTTTCATCTGACCAGTCTAATCCAGTTTCTCGCGAAGAATTTGACGGATTAAGTAAACAAATTATAGATTTGGATGTTCTGCTTAAAGAACTACATCAATCTACTCAAGGTCCAAAGATACCCATACATGTTGAATCCTCTGCAATGCAGTTGGATACGACCAATAACAGCCATGATGCCACCTATCTTACAGGAGATCCAAACACCGGTGACATCAGAAAGAAAGTTCTTCAAATGGAAGAAACTCTTCGTTCTATCAAAGGAATTGGAGCACACGTGAGTGTCTCTTATGCCGATCTTTGTATATTCCCTGGTGTTCATTATCCAGAGAATTTCAAAACTCCTGACTTAGAAAAATATGATGGGTTAGGACACCCTTACACCCATTTGAAAGTGTTCATTGGAGAACTTGGATCTTATGTAGAGGACGATGAACTCAGAATGCAGCTGTTCCAAAAGAGTCTGACTAGAGAAGCCCGTTCATGGTATACCAGATTAGACACCTCAAAGATCTATAGTTGGGAAGAGCTAGCTCACGCCTTTCTCAGAAAATATAGTTTCCAGTCTCTGATGGCTCCTGACAGGTACCAAATTACCAAGGTCAAGAAACAGTCCAATGAGTCTTTCAGAGAATATGCTCAAAGGTGGAGGCGCCTTGCTGCTCAGGTGATTCCTTCTATGACAGAGTAAGAGATAGTTATGACCTTTATCGACATACAAGAAGCTCCTTTCTATGAAAGAGTCCTAGCTGGCATTGGTAAACAATTTTCTGAAATGATCAAACATGGAGAAATGGCTGAGATGGGATTGAAGTAAGGAAAGATTCAAGACCTAACCGCTCTTAAAGCTATTGCTAAGCACATCCAATCTAGAAATTATGGAAACAACCCCCGGAGGGTCCATAAAAAGAAAGAGGAGGATGTTTCCCTGATACTACAGGGTCAGAAAGGCAATTAGAATATGCATATCCAACGGAAAAATTACAATCCTTTTCAAGCATAGTCTTTAAACCCTCCAATGCCAAAAGGTGGAGAAGTCAAATGCCTTCGAGTGTTCACACCCCTAGGGGATTCACTCGAGAACATTCTTATTCTTCTGACAACTCAGAAGAAAATCACGCATCTTCTTCCACTAGCCAGCCCTAATGGGAGGGGTTTCAATGCTGCTAGGAAATGTGCTTATCATGCTGGGGCACCTGGACATGATACTCAAGATTGTTGGGCCTTGAAACATAAGATCCAAGATTTGATAAGCAACGGTGAGATAGTGGTTACCAAACCAGATCAACCTCATGTGCAAGATAACCCTCTTCCTCCACACAAAGAGGAAGATGTCAACATGATTAATTGAAGCAATGGACATAGTTCCAATTTCAACTGTGAAGCATCTCAAATCATCAAAGACGATGTTGACAAGTGGGATTATGCAAAGTTCCAATTTACGATGAAACGGAAGATTAAAGCTCTGCATAAGCAAATTGAGAAATTGGTCGAACTTGTGACCTATCAGCATCAAGTCACACGCCAATTAATTAGCCAGGAGCATGTTAGTCTCCTTCCCTTGGTTATGAATACTCCCTCATCACCTTTAAAATATGAAACATCGGAGGACAAAGTGACGAAGAGAGCGACTGCCAAAGCCCGTCGGGATTTTGCCAATAGAAAGGAATTTACATACCTGGGCCAACCTATGGAGGAGATACTTCAGATGCTAATTAATGAAGGAAGAATCACATCCCTTCTACCTCCAATTAATCCTCGGTCAGGACGGTTCAATCCTGATGGAGTATGTCAATATCACTCCCATTCTCGCGGTCACAGCACGGAGGAATGATGGGCACTCCGCCACCTTATTCAGAACTTAATCGATAGTGGTGTCCTGTAGCTGGCAGACAACGATACCATGCTATTTGAAAGTGAAAATACCTATCCCACTAAATGGAAGGGACTGGTAGTAGTTATATCCACTGAGGCTGATAAGACTGTTAAACTATTCATAATTCAACTCAAGGGAATTAACAATCCTTTGAAAGTGGCTGCTCTAGAGCCAATCAACCTACCATTTCGACCACCATATACTGTTGTCAGCTTACATAAAGTTCCTTGGAATTATGGAGAAGCTGAAGGATCCACATCTCATACAACTGCTGTAGTGTCGAGAGAAAATCCACTGTATCTTCCCTAACGGGTGATGAAGCCTGCTATTAAATCAAAGGGGAAAATTCCCATGGAGAAGATTATGAAATACCTCCGTTCTATGGGTCATAATGAAGCCAAGGTGGTTTTAAATTTAAGAGAAGCTTTATATCAAATTTCAATATTAGACTTGGTTTTAACTTCCGAGGATCACCGGAAGATTCTACTAAAGGTTTTGGAAGAAGCCTACTTGTCAAAATAAGTGGATGTGGAAAACATTCAACATCTGGTTGATCACATTTTCAACAATAATGATCTCTTTCACTGATGATGACATACCGCCTGAAGGGACCGATCATTGCAAGCCGTTACACATTATAGTTTTATCGTCCGAATACATGTTAGCTAGAGTCTTGATAGATGGAGGTTCGACTCTGAATATCTGTCCTTCTACTACATTACTGAAGATGAATGTCAATCTCAATTGAATTCGAAGTAGCCATACAATCATCAAAGCTTTTGATGGATCCTGTCAAAATTCAGTCGGAGAGATTGAGCTGCCAATTGAGATTGGTCCCCATACATTTTGTGTATCTTTTCATATGCTCAAAATAGATACAGGATACAACCTGCTTCTAGGGAGACCGTGGATTCATATGGCCGGGGCAGTCCCCTCCACTCTTCATCAGTAACTTAAATACATTATCAACAATAGCCTAGTCACAGTCAACGCTAAACCGGAATATCCTCAACATGGTGACCTTCCACTCATCAATGTCAATTCTGATGTTGAGCTGGTCAGTTTTCATGCTTTGGAAGTAAGCAACACTCAATACCATTCTATTGGGATCCCATTTCCCGTACCTAAAATTTCTGCCAAAGTAATGGCAACTACTCAAGAAATGATGTCATTGGGACACCAGCCGGGACAAGGGCTGGGTAAAAGTCATCAGGGTATTAATCACCCGATTCAAGTGTCCAATCAAGCTAGGATAGTCGGACTATGCTATTCTGCCAGTTCTAGTCGCATGAATCCATATAAGTGTAAGCAGATTCCTTCCACTTTAGCCACACGACTATTATCTCCACCTATAAATCTAGAGTCTGCACAATCTCCGATAAAGGTGCCAGCCAACATAATGGCTATGCTATTTCCTAAACCGATACCGGTAAAGGAGAATGAAGTCTTTGTTCCAGATCCCAAGGTGGAAGAAGAGGAATAGATAATCAAGCAGGACATCGTCAGAATGATATCAGGCATACACATCATTGTCCATGATGAACATACAAACAGATACTCCCCAGACGATGATTGCCTAGACATAATGGTCATCATTCGAGAGAAGGAGGAAAATGACAGCCCCTCCATCACTGCAGTCCCCCAGGACTTTGCCCTTGCCAATTGGAGCAGCACTCCTTGAATTGGTCGACAAAGGTAAAATGGGTAGGACTTCTTTCTGCCCTGTAGTTATCATAACTGCTTACTTTTCTGTACAGTATTAGCAGTTGTTTTGTCAGTACATGCTAACACTTTGTATGATTAAATTGTTTCATATATATATATTAAGTGAAAGCATATTTTGTTTCAGTACTCTGAACTTAGATGTGCCTATACTTGCTGATAAGATGCCTCTTCTTCACAAGGATTGTAACTTTGATGAAAAGTTGAATTCCGACTTGATGGAAATATAAGAGGATATTGAGGTGCCTCCGGAGATCAAATAATGGGTCGAAGACAAACCTAAACCCAACCTTGATAAAACTACCTCTTTCAATCTCAGAACCTTAGAAAACCCTAAGTTAATCTAGATTGGTTCAGACCTTACCCCAAACTAGAGGAATGACATGGTTACGTTACTAACCCAATTCCAGGATACCCAATTCCAGGATGTGTTTACATGGTCTCATGAGGACATGGTGGGTTTGTCCACTGACATTGTCCTTCATCGCCTTTCCATCAAAGAGGGATTCAAGCCAGTCAAGCAGAGACTTAGTCGATTGAAACCTGAGTGGAACTTAAAGGTGAAAGAAGAAATTGTGAAACAATTTTAAGCTGGTATTATCATGGTGTCCACATATCCTGAATGGATATCCAACATCGTTCCAGTGCCTAAGCCTGGAGGTGTGAGTTTGCGTGGATTATCGGGATCTGAATAAAGCTTACCTTAAAGATAGCTTTCCCATGCCATTTATCCACATTCTTATTGACAATACTGCTCAACATTGCATATACTCCTTCGCTGATTGCTTTGTGGGGTACCATCAGATCATGGTCACTCATGAGGATCGTGAGAAAACTGCTTTCATCATGTCTTGGGGAACCTTTTGCTACAGACGGTTGTCTTTCGGCCTCATCAATACCGGAACTACCTATCAAAGAGCTATGCTGGCTCTTTTCCACGACTTAATGCACAAAGAATTAGAGATCTACGTGGATGACATCATCGTCAAGTCCCAAAAGGAGGAAGACCGCCTAGACCATCTCAAAAATCTTTTCAACAGGTTGCGTAAGTATAACTTGAAGTTGAATCCAGCCAAGTGCGCCTTTGGTGTTAAATAAGGCAAGTTGCTAGGATTTCTAGTCAGTCACAAAGGGATTGAGCCAGATCCCACCAAAATCCAGGCCATTACGGAAATGCCCATTCCTCAGACAGAGAAGGAAATACGGGGATTTTTGGGAAGAGTCAACTTCATTAGTAGGTTCATTTCTCAACTCACAGCAACCTGTGAGCCTATCTTCAAGCTGTTAAGGAAGAACTCCTCCATGAAATGGAATGATGAGTGCCAGAAGGCCTTCCTTACAATCAAAGAACAGTTAGTCAAAGCTCCTATTTTGGTACCACCCAGGGATGATGTTTCCATGTTCATGTACCTATCCATAAGTGACAATGCCATGGGCTGCATGTTGGGTCAGAAAGACGATAGAGGCCGAGAATGAGCTATCTATTAACTCAGCAAAAGATTCAGCATCAGTGAACACAAGTACACTCTGATTGAGAAGACTTGTTATACTTTAGCATGGGATGCCATGAGGTTACAACATTATCTCCATGGGCACACAACCCATCTCATATCCCGCATGGATCCTCTGAAATATGTGTTCAGTAAGCCCATACTGAATTGCCTACTGTCTAGATGGCAGTTGATTCTGTAACAATTTGGCATTGTTTATGTGACGCAAAAGTCCATTAAAGGTCAAGGAATCACGGATCAACTGGCCGCTGCACCTTTAGGGGATTTCAAACCCTTGAAAACATACTTCCCCGATGAAGGGGTAATGACAATTCAGTAACACCATCAATACGATACACGTCAAACATGGAACACATATTTAGATGGAGCTGTTAATATGGAAGGTTTTGGAGCTGGAGCAGTTCTAATATCCGGTACGGGGGAGCAGTATCCCATCACCGTCAAATTGTAGTTTGTCGGCACCAACAACACAGCTGAGTATGAAGGCTGTATCATGGGGCTAAAACTTGCCCATTCAATGGGCATCAGGCGGTTAACTGTCTTTGGGGATTCAGAGTTGGTAGTCAAACAATCCACGGGAATCTATCAAACCAAAGAGCTACATTTGCTACCTTACCATCGGCAAGTTTTACAGATGGCTTCGGAGTTCAAAGAGATCTCCTTCCTATACATTCTTCGTAATAGGAATGACTTCACAGACGCATTAGCAACTTTGGCCTCCTTGATTCACCTACCTGACAAGGAACACATGCCAAGCATCACAATAGCCCTACAAAAGGCACCAGCCTATTGGAACTATGTTGGAGAAGTATCAGATGAGCTACCTCCCATCCAACAACCTTGGTATCAGCATATCAAGGAGTACTTGCAAGATGGATCTACACCCACTGAGGCAAGCCTGACTGAACAAAGGCGGATTCATCGACTAGCTATAAAATTCTACCTAAGCAGAGATGCACTCTACAAGAAAGATGCAGGACTAGGTCTCCTTAGATGCCTGGACAAGGATCAAGCTCAAAGACTCATGAATGAGATCCATGGTGGAATGTGCGGCCCACACATGAGCGACCCTTTACTTGTAAAGAAGATCCTTAGAATAGTACATTATTGGCTTTCTCTCATGGCTGACTGCAATGACCACGTCAAGAGATATTATCAGTGCCAAATTCATGGGAATGCTATCCACGCCCCTCCACTGGAGCTCCACAATATGAGTTCACCTTGGCCCTTCTCAATGTGGGGAATGGACGTGATCGGGCCCATTGAGCCTAAAGCCAGTAATGGACATCGCTTTATCTTCACCATGATCGACTACTTTACCAAGTGGGTAGAAGCAGCCTCCTTCCCCAGGGTTACCAAAGAAGTCATCATTGCTTTCATCAGAAACAATGTCATTTGTTGATATGGACAACCAGAGGTAATTGTATCAGATAATGCTAAGAACCTCAACAACAAAATGATGGAGGAGTTATGCAGTAAATTCCACATCAAACACCCTAACTCCTTCATCTACCGTCCAAAGATGAATGATGATGTTGAAGCAGCTAACAAAAACATCAAGAAGATCTTTCAAAAGATGTCCGCCAACCACAAAGGATGACTTAACCTATTGCCTCGTACTCTGTTAGCCTATAAAACGTCAATGCGCACTTCAACTGGGGCAATCCCCTACGCATTAACCTATGGGATGGAAGCAGTACTCCTCATAGAAGTAGAAATGGAATCCCTCAGAGTGTTGATAGACGCTCAGCTAGAAAAAGATTAATGGGTACAAGACAGGTATCACCAATTGTCTCTAATAGATGAAAGGCAAACCGCAACTATCTTCCATGGTCAGTTATATCAGTAAAGGATCGCCAAATCCTACAATAGAAAAGTCCGGCTATGACAGTTTAAACAACATGATTTCGTTTTGAAGAAAATCATCGACAACCAAGATCAGTCTAAGGGAAAATTCGCTCTTAACTTGGAAGGCCCGTTTATTGTCAAGGAGGTATTGACAGGAGGTGCTCTCAGAATGCAAGAAATGGACGACGATGAATTTCCATAACTAATCAACTCGGACACAGTGAAACGGTACTATGTCTGAAGTAACCATGAAGCAAACATCGTGGTATTGAATTATCAGATCACCAGTCATTCCGGTTCTTTAACCCTTTACCACATACAGCTATTTTCCACACTTTGCCCCTCAGGAAAACATACTCTTTAAGCCAGCAGCCTGGCTTCACTGCGCTCTTACAATTTTGGTCATCCCACTAGGGATTGAACCTCTTGTGTTTACAGTTTGTCCCCCCAAACATGGGATCAAACTTTTCAACCTTGCAGTTTATCCTCAACCTAGAATCAAACTTTTGCTTCCCCGCAGTCTATCTTACATATGGGATTAAACTTTTTTCCCCACAGTTTGACCTGTACATGGGATTAATCTTTCTTCCCCGCAGTCTGACCCTGCACATGAGATCACACTTTTTAACTCACCCTGAGGGGCTAACTACGTCGACCTGATCTCCTTGATACATGGGAGTATGTAGGCAACCACTTTATATGGCCCGGTTGTAATAAAATAAAAACAACAAAAACACTTCTACACCCTTTTCCTTATAAAAACAAAAACATTCCTACACCCTTTCTGCCACATACAGCATTGAACCTCTTACACCAGGTTCGAACTACGCAGACCTGATCTCCTCTTCAACAGGAGTACGTAGGCAGTCATTCATGGTTCGGTCTAACCCCTTACCAAAATACAAATACTTGTAAATGGTACTGGGATCAAACTTCAATCCACCACATTTCATTGGCTTCAAACCAAAGGGATGGAATTACCTAAACTCCTCCCAAATAGGAGATTTGGCGACCATCTAAGCTGCGGTTGTTCCTCAAAGAGCAACACCAATCCATAAGAGATGGAATTAACTAGGCTCCTCCTAAATAGGAGCTAGTACTGGTGACCATCTATGGTACGGTCAATCTTAGAGAGGAAAGCCACACTCCTCTACATATTTCCATACAGAAACCAGTCCCAAGACACCAAAGATGGTAGGGATACACACATATCTATGATACATTATAAACTATCCAAAGATAACTCAATGTTCATCGAACAAGGAGGAATTTAGAATACATCAAGATCACAAGTCCTAAAGAAGTAGGCAAATATCAAGCAAGTATTCAAGCATATCTAAAAGAGAAGTGATCAAAAATATATTTCCTTACTATATATAATATTGTTTGATATACACAATGTAAACTGTACATGACAAAATGGCTAAGCTAGTTTATGCAGGAAAATAAAAAGCTATCTACAGATCGGCATGCAGGCGAGCTAGTATATCTAACATAGCATCTCTCTCTGAAGAAGGAGGTAACGCTGTGGTCTCCTATACAAGGATATCCACACGAGTTAGCAAGTCTGAGGCCATCTGCATGGTGATGCTATGCTCATCAATATATGCATTCATCCCGAACAGATATGGCACTATCCCACTCAACTATCACTGCATCTCTGGCCGATCTGGCCTCATCCTGCTCAATAATAGCGGCATCTCTACGAGCTAATGCCTTGTCTCTCTCTAACAGAGCTGCGTCTCTCCCATCAAGAGTTGTCAACATCAGGGCTCTAGCCTGATCTCTCTCAAAGTTCATCAGATTAAGACTCTGCTCAAAGTACTGTGTTGAATGCTGAATCACGATAGTGCTAGTACTGGGAGAATCTAAGAGAGGTACTGGCAACCCAGTAAATGGCACCTCCTCGGTCTGAGAATCAATGTCCTCCATGGGCTCTCCACCATCTGAAGTAATGCTCGACACTGTGGATACTACCGCAACCGATAAAGTCTTTGTCTCCATCCACGCAGAATACTATAGCGAATAACCCGGATGGCTAACAAAAAAAGAAGTTATCTCATGTTGATCCCAACAAGCATACACACGGGATCGGTCCTCTGCTGATAGATGACGAGAAGCTAAGCGCTGACTTAACACCCCATCAAAAGGATGAAAATCCTGAAACTGGTGAAACTGCAACATCACGGCCAGTGGGTGGTAGGTAGTCATGCCCCTCAAACTAGTCAGAGGGATATAATCCATGCCTAGAGCATGAGTAATGAAACTAAATGGCAAACTGAGCCCTGAACACGATAAGATTGCAAACGGATCTACAATCCCGGCTAAGAAAATGGAACAAGATGCAGGATATGTACACTCCGTAGGTTGAAAGGAATATGACATAGCTATCTCATGGGTGAAACAATACCCGTGTCATCTGAATGTGCCAATCGGTCTCAAGTGTGACATAAACCACACGTACAACATGACCGAACTGCCTGTGAACACCCCTATAGGGTAAGTACTGCAAAACATGGCCGAGCTCAGTGTATCTTCCATGATCATCGAAATAATGGTACGACCCTCCCTGAGAGCTCTCACTACCATAATAACGTCGATGTTTAACTCGTCCATGTATCTTGGCATGTATACGTATAATAATGCACACAACATCAATGCGTCCACTCTGGCCAAATGCCACTGATCCTCTGGTATTGTAAAATCCCCAGAATACCGAGCATAATTGTCCTCACAGTCAAATTTATCAATCAAAAAATGCTGGGATATCACGTGGCCAGATGTGATCTTATCCTGTATAACTCTCCGCCTCAGCCCGGTGAGAGTCATAAACTGCTGGCTCATGTCACCAACGGCCATATGCATGCAATGTCTGTCAAGTGGCATCATCATCAAACGTGCATATTCTTCTAAAGTCACATTCAACTCCTAGGTCCCAAACCAGAAAACCTGCCTCTCCTGTACCTAGTGCTCCAGCATGCCCTCCACAAATCCTGCAGGAACCTAAAACATCAAAAGGGTAATGGTATGCTACAACAGCTGATCTTCGGTCACCCTATCTGGGGGTGACATACTATCATACCAATATCTCAGACGGGATGCTACCAATAATGGTGGGGTGTGATCTATGCGGCAGACTATCGAAGAAGACATCTATGTGAGCCGTATCATAATACCATCCAAGGGTCAATGCTGAATATCTCTGGACATATATACATATGCATAACATGATGCATGCATAACAGATAATAGATGGAAATATGATATAGGGAATGGAAAACTGTGCATACATTCCTAAGTATATCATCATCTAATACATCATCTCTGTACAACTAAAAGTACAGGGAAATGGGGGCACAGATGCCCTACTACTAATAGAGGCCTATCAAAAGATATAGCGAGAATGGGGCACAACCACCCAATAGCTAACAGAGGCCTATCAAAAGAGATAACGAGAATATACATTAGAAGAAGACAATGCTGTCAATATCTACATCATCAATCCTGTCCACCTAATGTAACTTCTCCTAAGTCACTGGATCTCTATCAAACAGGGATGTTAGGCCTATACAAAAGAGGATCTGTGCCGACAAAGCCAAATGGGTCATCTGAGTGGCCAGCTCCTGCGCTAGAAGGATCAAATGAATCTACCTTTGTCGGATCTATGCCCAAATATCGGATAAAGAAATGTTTCCGGTCCAGTCGCTGGGTCAAGCTGTCAATCTGTGTCACATAAGTCGGATCTCAGACACAGGCTAGCCAATCCGTCATCATCACGGATCCTGGAACCATATCCTCCATGAACTGAGTGGCGCAGGTCTGGGCTCCAATGGTGCGAGGGATCCACCAATGCTGGAATATATCTTGAGTGCAAGGACCCTTTAACAATGTAAAACTGTCAACACCCAATAATGGGATATCAATGACGGGTGACTGCGACACAGGCTAATAACGCCTGGCAGGAGGCAAGATCGGTATACGTATCTCCCTTGTGGTGCTCCTAATAGCACGCTCTCCTAAATAGAGCTCACATCCTCCATATGTGAAGAGAGGAACCTTACGGGTGGAAAGCATGTACTCGACACCAGTCGGGTACCCATCCACAAATCCAATGGCCAAGTGCTCCCCAGAATATAGACTCCATATGATGACATCTGCTATCAACAACTCTAACTGTAGGCGACAATAAGTGAAACCCTCAGCTACGGGGACCTCTGCCAGTATGGAATGATGTCATCGTCGTCCTCGTGGATAGGTATCCAACCCTAACACACTCACTGGACGTAAACTTGGGAGCCTCTTATAGGCCCAAAATTGCCAACACAAAGGCAAACATCTGCTGCCAGTTAACACTCTTAACCTATACATGGTAAATGATAATAGAAATACTTACCAGCAGAAATGGGTAAAATCCTAACCAAGCCTCGATCAAGCCCTACGAGCGCATACGCATGCCCCTGAGGAAATAGGCAAAGGTGTAGGTGCCCCAATCATACTCTCCAATACGGTCCACATGTCGCGTGGCACTGATCAAAGTGAACGACACCATAGAATAGTTATCTGCTATGAAGCAGCCCCTAATGATCATTAGGAATAATCGCCGAAGAATGCGATCCCTGACTCTGACATCAGCTGGTATGGGCTCACTCAATAGCCCACTCATAGCATCTATGCTCAAAGGACCCGTACGAACAGTCCTGCCCTTGAGCACCTCCGTCAGAACTCCTAACAAGGATCTGACGGTAGTCGGGGTAATATCTTCCGTGCAAGGCACTGACGCCCCACAAAACTCCATACCTGTGATAAATTGCCAATCCATCAGCGTCATCATCACCTCACAGTCTAGTAAATGGAGAGACTGAGTCTGGTGAAACTAGCGCTCAGATAATGCCCTGAGGTAACCCCAGGGACAACGACGGGGAAGGATGGAAAAGAATGCTCCAAATCCCCAATCATGCACAATCACTCTATATTCAGGATGTAGAGCCTGATACATGTAGTGAATGCTGAACTAGTTCCCTTAAGGCTGTGTAAAGCCGGGAACCTGCAAAATATAGATCGACATCAGAATCCTTTACTCCTCATCAATAGGAAAGAAGGAAGATTAAGATCTAAGCTTTATACCTCGTTGGCATGTAAATACATCGAGAGATGTCTACTCAAATCACCCAAAAGCTCTGGGTTTGCTACCTAAATACTCGGGAAGTCCCTACGGGGAACATGAGCAGCTGGAGCGGGGTCCGTAATTGGAATATCCTCGTCCTCGTCCTTGACGTCTGGTACATTAACTCGGACTGGCTGTCTAACGGAACGGGGTTGAGGCACTTTAGAAGCCCTCCTCCGTATACCATAAGTGGTCATGCGGGAACTACTCGGCTGATCCGGATCTATAATATCTGGACAACAAGTCTCCAAATCACCTCAGAAGGGGTGTGGTATTTTCTAACCTGGAGCTTTTTAAAATGCATCTAATGACTACATGCATACATGCATTATTTTAACATACGTCTACAGTAGAGTTAAATATGTATGACTACTCAATGCCTATATTTTAGAAAATTTTGCCATAGTTTCCTCTATAAATAGGACTATCCACATGCACATAGGCATGACTAGGTGGCCATTCAGTAGCACACCTACCCACAGTCATATACATACTATTTGCATTAAAAAATTAAAGTCATCAATCCATAAGGGTAGCCTAATTACCAGGATTACTTTGCTTTTTCACCTTTGCTCATTTATCCTCAAATATGATAAGAAATAGCAGAAAAAAGGTGCCAACTTGACTGTCTCAAAAGTCAAATTTTTTCACATCATTATGTTCAGCATGGTTTAATACTAACCTTTACTATGTTGAATATTTTTTATCAACTCATTTGAGAATGCATATGCACTACTACGTGTTTAGATGCATTTAATGTGATAAGTCATTTTTTAACGTATAAAAATTGGAAAAAAGTACATGTATACGTTACCAGGACAGTGTAGAACACTTGTATGGTGATAGAATTTGCAGAAAGACGTCTGAACTCAGCAGATCTGAAGAAGAGGTCTCAGATTTCCTTCGCGGCGTAACTTGAAAATGACTTATGAAAGCAACCTGCATGATTTTAACATCCACGGCTGGCCGCAGGTCCACCTATAGCTACTACAGGTGTACCTGCGGCACCCCTATGTGGGCCCCACCCCTCCAGCTCGGTCTAGTTCAAGTAACAAAGGAGTTCTCACAAGCTGAAAAGGCCAAATTAGGGATAAAAACGCTACGCGATGGAGCAGGATAGCCTGAAATCCTAGTTTTTCTTGGCCCGGCTGTGGCTATCATATCATTTATTGGTGTTCACCCGAACACAGGGTATAATATACCGATGATCCAAGTCATTGCAGGTTCCATTCGGTAATACCGTACAGAGGTCCAATGCCATCAATTTAGGGTCATCACCCTAATTTCCAATAGATCCCCGGTGGGGGTTACAATGCATGGTTATCTGTCCACAAACAGATCCCTGACGGGGGTTACAAAGCATGTTCTGCTGATACACACATCAGCGATGATCCAACAGATCCCCGATGGGGGTTACAATGCATGTTCCGCTGATACACACATCAACGATGATCCAACAGATTCCCGACGGGGGTTACAACGCATGTTCTGCTGATACACACATCAACAATGATCCAACAGATCCCCAGCGAGGGTTACAATGCTTGTTCTGCTGATACACACATCAGCGACGATCCAAGAGATCCCCGATGGGGGCTACAACGCGTATTTTTGTTGATGCACACATCAATAAAGGTCAAGCAGCCTTGGCATTTATCTCCAGCAGGGAGTTCATTCATTCATATACACGTCAGCAGAGGATCAAATAGATGCCCAGTGGGGGTTACAACGCATGGTCAACCATTGGTTCACACGTCAACAATGGTCGGGCAGCCCTGACAACACATACTGTTGGCAGTAAATCCAACAGAACATTGATATGTCATGGCGATACAAACCAGGGAGGATCAACATCATCGAGGAGGATCGATGATGGAATATGTTATACACATCCTCAAACAGAAGAAGTTTTATCCCCACAGATCTCTTGCACACGAGAGACACATCTTTGGAGTAAAGTATGTATCCAGGATTAAGGACTTTGGTGATAGCCCCAACGCCAACATCCTAATAGGTTTGGATTAAACATCCAAGCTTGTCGTCATTACTATCACCGGTAGAAGCAACGGGGAGACAGCAATCATCCCCAGCATATGGAAAATTAATCAGTATGCATCATCCATCTATATCGTCCATATGCATTATACACTTGCATCATGTTGCTCCACATAGCAATATGTTTATCGATTGCATTTCAAGTTTCTAGGATTCTTTATCCTATCAATGCCATTGCATTGCATGATTATGATAAAGAGGGGCATCTGTAGACACTCAAAATTTTTTACACACCTGTTACTGACATTGTAGGAGGGCAGATTTGTCTTTCAGACATAACCCTGGAAGACAGCTCACATCCAGTTCGGATACTACCGAAAGCTCAGTCTCAACCCTAGAACACACACCGGGAGTAACAGTTCCAACCTCGACGATAACCCCGAGGCCTGCAGTTTCAATATCGGAAATTCCACCGGAGAAGACCGATTTATCCCGGATATATTCCGTCTCTATCACTACACTAGGAGCAGAAGATTCTAACCTTGGAGATAACCCCAAAGAAGGTAGTTATAGTTCCGGAGATAACCTCAGAAACGCTTGTTTCAAATGCATGCAATCAGCTTCAACCTCGGCGCTTACACCAAGGCACTCAGTACAAGACCTAACAATAATACCAAGGAAGACAGGCACACCTCAGAGATGACACTTAGTACCTACAACACTTGCAGCAGTGCAATCTCAGAGATAACCCTGAGCAACATCTGCTTTATCAGCCTAAACTGGAGATAACCCCAGTTAGGGGCAAAGTCGTCATCTTTCCACCTTGACGCCACATCACGCCGTCCCAACATTTCAAACATACATTTTTACACAGTAATATCCCACAAGAGCCAAGCAAAACCAATCCCGAGTGACTATTACGCATGATAACGGATAGAATTTGAAGCTTGAAGACCGAGGGCATCGTCCCATCTTTATGACTTCATACAACCTCTAATCCCATGTCATTGCGTAACTCTCGACAATGGCGGTTTGAAATAGGTCTTACATACCTCAGTCGGATGCCCGAATTATAATTTTAAAAGTTCGAGTGGCATCACGTTGCACGCGTGCACGTACTTGAAGACAGCAGGACCCACGAAGCCCTGGGCAGCCACAGGTACACCTGCGGCTCCCCCCTCTATAAATAGAGGGCTTGGGGTTGCCATTTTAAGAAGAGGAAAGGTGAGGAAACCCTGCCCAATTTGCACTGTACACACCCCAAATTGAGTGCTTTCTCATTTTAAACACTTGTAAGCTCATATATAGCTACTTTTTACCTGCGGGAGCCGAGTGTTCGTCCATTTCAAGTTATTGAAGTATTCTTTGGCAGCCTACTGTAAGTCATCTTACACACTTTAAAGCCTTTCTCTTCATCTTTGCACACATTATTCTTCACGTTGAGAGTCGTGTTGCATGTGTAGGCCCAGACTTCGGTCCGTGGTTTCATTTTAGTTTGTATATATATATATATATGTGTGTGTGTGTGTATATATATATATATATATATATATATATATATGTTCATATATAGACTAATACTATCGAGTTATGCCTCGATTGAGCCTAGACTTATGTCTGGAGCGTTTAATTACTTTCGTATATATATACTCATATATATGAACTGTATGTCAAACTCTGTTCGATGAGGTTAGACTTACATCTGGTGCATTTAATTGCTTTCGTATATATATACTTATATATATGAACTGTGTGTCGAACTTTGTTAGATGAGCCTGAATTTTACATCTGGTGCGTTTACTGCTTTAATATATATATATATATATATATATATATATATATATATATATATATATATATATATGAACTGTTGTCGGACTTTGTTCGATGAGCCTAGATTTTATATCTGGTGCGTTTACAAGCTTTTATATATATATTTACATTTCGTCCTGCCTGGAGTTTACTTCGTGGCGGTTGACCGTTTTTACAGCTTTCTGTACATTTCGTCCCTCCTAGAGTTTCTTCCGTGGCGGTTGATCGCTTTTATAGCTTTATTTACATTTTTGATCCCCCATGGAGGTGCTTCGTGGTGGTTGATAATGTCTGTATATGTATATTTTCAGCTTTTATATATATACCTGGTTATTGCGTTTATATCAATTGCGGCATCATGTGAGCCTAGGAATCATGTGATCACAGATTCAGTCCATTTTATCTAGATTCGGTTCCCGTGATGGACATTTTCAGCTGTAAGCAGGTTGTAAATTTATATTGCAGTGTCTGAATTTCCTCATATGGTTTCCATACTCACGAGGAGTTCGGCACTATTTTGTACATTATTTTCTCAAAGATGCTTCGCATCTCAAAAATAAAAACAATCAAGCCGAACATTTAATAAAATGGAAGTATCAAAGGCCTCAATTACTATTGAGCCCAGGGTTTGAAAAACCTCTTTTAAAAATCAGATCTTGTTAAAACTGAATTTTTACATAAATTCAAACCCTATGTATATAGGTGTGAACGAGGCATATCATTACATCCAAATAACAACACATTAACCCACACACACACACACAAATATTCATATAACATTTTATTAAAAAGTGGCGGTCACCGTGGCAACACGGATGTTCGGGGGTGCTTAACACCTTCCCTCCACATAAGTAAGTCCCCGGACCCTAATGAATCTCGGTTTCACAGACCCGTTTAGCAGTGTCATATCACTGGGTCAATGTGCAAATCTTTTCTCGGTTGTGTTGGTACAACCAGTTAAAAAACCAACTGGCGACTCTTAACAGTCCATCGTCGACATTATACATGTCAGACCTTTTTCACTTATTTTTTCAAACAAATCTCACCTAATATGAGAACATAAAAAAATAGGTAACAGAAAGAGACAATTAAAAATCCCGACGTCGACAAGGTGTACAGATTAAACTTGTATAACTAATGTGATTATACATGAATAGGATATTATAATTATTTGGAAGAGTGTTAAGCTTTACTTTCGTAAAGTACGCATAAGGCAAGTATCTGAACTCTCTTTTATATTGAGCAATTTTCCTAACTTACACAATTTGGATTTGTGCAAGTTCTTGAATTTTATTTGATTCATATATTGAATGCAAGTACTCGAACCCTACTCTTTATTGAGTATTATTTGAGCTTGTACTATTATTGGTTGTGTGACAACCCGAATTTTTATAAGTTATTAAAATAAGAATTTAATAATTAAAATTCTTATAATGAAATATATATATATATATATATATATATATATATATATATATATATATTTTGAATTATGTGTTTTGAGTGTGGGTAAATATATATATTTGCAATTTACCTTGAAATATGTGATTTGGTGTGAAGAGATTAAGTGTAAATATAAAAGAGATGTATATGTTTGAAAAATAAGGTTTAATAGTTAATTTAACTATTAAAGAAATTAAATGAGATTGTTATGGGAAGGCAATTAACTAAATAATATTATTTAATTTAATTAAGTTAAAAATTATATTATGAAATAATATAATTCGATTATTATGCTTTATGGCAATGAAGTTGGTATGCATTAAAATTTCATAAATAATGAGAGTAATTCACTTAATTAAAACGGTGAATTAAAATAAATATATTTTATGGTAATTATTATGGGATAATTTATGTAAGTGTGATACTATTGATTAAATTAAATAATTTAAAAATTGATGCGTATTTTTACCCAAGGATATTGATAATATTCTAATTGAATTAAATAATTAATTAGAAGATTAATGATTTATTAAATATGATTATAATTGTCTAATTAGAGATTATAATTTTTGTTAGTAAGATTTAATTTGATTTATTAATAAAATAAGTTTAATTAAATTTAAGTGTGACATTTAGAGAAAAGAAGATATATCATATAATAAGGAAGTAATAAAAATAAGTTAAAAACGGGTTTTAGAGAACTAGCCAAACATGGCCTAGTGGCTCTTTGTATTTGTAACTGAAGGTATCTGCATAACTGAAGGATAAATAAAAAAAAACATGTTACGTGTTTTATCAGTTAGAAAGCTTACGTGAAAATACAAAGGGAAGGAGAGAGTTTAGAGAGAATTTGAGAAGAAGGATGAAGAGTTAAGGAGAAGTAAGGAGGAGATTAAGAAATTGTTCTTCATCACCAAACTAAGATTATGAAGAATCAAGAGGTAAGAATCAAATCCAAACCCTTAAGTTTTATTTCTTGAGTTCTTTATTGATAAATTGGATTTCTTAAGGAATTGGTTGTAGATGATAATAGGTTTGTATAATCCACTATGTGATGCCCCCAAATCCGGGTATCTTCCAACCCGACGGATGGTGCTCCACTATACTAACATCCATACCATCATTCCACTGAAATACAACAAAATGAGAGTAATTACTATATTCTTATTAAAATCAAAGTATAATCCTTCCTAGGTTCATAAACCGGTTACATCGTTCATTGTTCATAAGGTATAATACATACAAACTTACTAAACTATTACACAATGCCTATGCATCCATCTTAGGTTTGCCCTTATCTTTCTTGGCATTCTCAGTACGTTCCCCTTGAACTGCAGTTATATAATTCACGCAAGAAGTGAGCATGACAGCTCAACAAGTTTAATCAAGGATAACAGAAATACCACATTCGTGAATTATATAACGATTCCAACATAACTGAACAATAGTTATGAAGTATTATGAATCAATACTACCATAACAGTATATAACATCAATTCCCAATGTATAGAATAGATTAGGAATTCTGAACCGGTCGATAGACCATGAACAGTAAATTTCAGTTTTCATACTTGAAAAGGAGTCCACAGCACTAAGGCCGTTCATCCGTATAACTTACGAGCACTTCTAGGCGATCAGCCTATAGTACTCTATGTTGATCAACATTACATTCATTAAACGTATTTACGTTTAATATTTTTGGCAAACTCGCGTGCCCATCGAAATATCGATGAAAAATACTTTTGTTTGTTCATAGACAAACCTTACCTTCACATCCGTACCAATTACTTGGCATAGGATAGCGTTAACATTTCTATATAGAATGATATGGAAAATCATCAATCTATATCTTACGAATAGTCTAGCCGAGTTAAAATCTGGCATCGACCCTTTTTTTTACAACAAAGCTTGAAATTCAGTTCAATGAATCACATAAAACTTGGTTAACTTAGAAGTTAGACAAGCGTTAAGAAAACTTGCCTTTCAGCGTCTTCAAATAAATTACTCGACTGACCACAGCCTTTACAGAATCTACATGATATATTCACATAGCACATCGTAATTAGCTATCAAACAACTATCCACATTGTTCCTACCAGCTTTTTTCTCTTCTATGTCTTTGTTAACATAATATTTTTATTAAAGTCAACATGACTTATTACCCTTCGTCCCGGTTTATCTCTCTATGGACGTTTTATTAACCGGACTCAACTTCATTAATAAAGTATTACTTCGTTCATTTTACATATTTTGTTTACTTACATTAGACTCCTAAGTTTCATACCATAGACCTTAGTATAGGTAGTATATGATTAGTCATTATACATTCATTGAGTATATAAAGTCAACTCCGATTGATCCCTAACCAACTGAAGTCTAAAGCATAACTGGGTCAAGTTTTTCTTACTGCCGGCGCTGCGGCGCGGCACCTTGGCGCTGCGGTGCGACACTTGCACACATTGGCGCTGGGGCGCGGCACATTGGAGCTGGGGCGCGAGTTTGCAGAGGGCTCGGCCGAGTCTGGCGCTGCGGCGCCGAGCCTGTGCATCAGTTGACAAACCAGTTTTGGTTTTCTAACGAAACTCTCGGCTTCTTAATTTGTTCGTTTTACATCCGAATTGACCCATTCGAATTCCTACAAGTCAGGAATTACATCCTTTACGCGTTCATATAAGAATTCAACACTTTCGAATCCGTTAACTCATAATTCACTATTGAGTTCATTTTATATACGTTCGTAAACGTTAATGATCGTTCAATGCTCGTTTTCTTCGTTTTAAGTCAGAATCCGATGATTCTCGAACCCACGACTCTTAATCACCCTATCTCACGTGTTGACATTGAAAACCAACATTTTCAAGTCTCACGGCAACTTTTGACTACCAATCCAGAATTTTTACGTTTTCGACGTTTAACGTCTATTTTCGTAAAATTCGCCATAACTTCATTACTAATGTTCTCCAAGCCAACTAACATGGAATACTCCATGGATTTCATATCTAACCCCTAACCAAACAAGATGCATAACTATCGTATTGATGGAGCTCAATCGTTTATCAACAATCGAACCTCCACAATCAATATTTTCATGGTTCAAAACTGTTTCAAACCTTATTATTTTTATAACCTCGTGACTTATAGAGATTGAATCTATGGTAAGTCATCTTTAATCCCTCATACAAGGCGTATACCAATCCTCTATGATTCTCCAATATAAAAGACAAATCAAAAAGAAATGGAGATGAAAGATAAGGATTATACCTTAAGAACTCTTGGAAATCTCTTGGAAGAATATAAGTATAAGCTTCCAAAGTGTATGTTTGCAAGTGTAGCTCTCTTTTCTCTCTCAAATAATCTAAGTTGAGTCTTGGGAAAAATCTCAAATGAATCAACCTAGCTTCCTATTTATAGAATTTAGAATGGAGGGCAATTTAGACATTAAATCCCACCTCCTTACTATTCATGTGTGGTCACCAAGTAATATACTTGGTGACCAAGCCTTATGCTTGGCTTGCACACCAAGGTGGTCGGCCCACCTCCCCTCTTGTGACATCCCATGGGTTGCCCCATGGGTTATACCCATTGGGTGACCCACCGGTTCGACCCACGGTTCGGTTTTAATGAATTGGGCTTAACTAATTAAACATTGGGCCTTGACTTTGACTTAACCCACCTAACTCATTGGGCTTAGTCCTTCAATTAGTTGGACTAACTTATAACCCAACTCAATGAATTAATCATTAAGTCATAACTTAATTCTATAATACGTATCGTATTCTACACGTATGATTCACGTATTCCTTTCGTATACCATAAGTACAATAAGCGTATTGTACATCGTATTCACTTAACGTATTATACATAGGTACTAACTAGCACCACCAATTGTATAACACTTGAATAAAACCTAACGCCATTCCTTCTACGCATATTATTTCCTTCTCGGAAATCGATATACTCAACCCTTAGGTTTTAAGTCCGCAGGCGAAAACTTCATTTTTGATATAAATGAAATATTATCAGATATTCTATCTCATCACGATATTCTATCATTACGCGTTTCTCAGAATTTCAAAATAATTCCTCGAACAGAAACGGATGAAAAGTGTTTTTACGAAAACTTCTCAGAAAATAATTATTATCATCTTGGAAATTCCAAACAACTATTTCTACCACATAGCCAGAATACTAACCACATTAGCACATTCTAGGTCACAGAACGACCTTCACATAGTTTACTTCACAAAGAATTCAATTAAATTCATTTAATTCACATAATCAAATAAAAATCTAATTTTAATAAAAATTCGATTTTCTCGGGCGTTACATTCTCTCCCCCTTATAAGGATTCTGTCCGCTGAATCTTAGCTTATAATTACATAAACAAATGAGGAAAATTTTCCTTCATTTTACTTTCGAGCTCCCACGTTGCTTCTTCAACATTGTGGTTTCTCCATAACACCTTCACTGAAGGTATGACCTTATTTCTTAAAACTTGTTCCTTCCTATCAATAATTTGAATTGGAATTTCCTCATAGGACAAGTCCTTCTCTAACTGAATAGATTCATACTCTATCACGTGTTTATAGTCCGGTTTATAAGGACGCAACACTGACATATGAAACACATTATGAACGTGTTCCATTTCTGGAGGTAAAGCTACTACGTAATCCACCTCCCCTATCCTTTTTAAAATCTCAAAAGGTCCTACAAACCTTGGACTTAACTTCCCTTTCTTTCCAAAACGTATTTTCCCCTTCCAAGGTGATACTTTTAGAAAAACAAAAGATCCTATATCGAATTCTCTATTTTCTCTGTGAGGATCTGCATACTTCCTCTTCCGGTCTTGAGCCGCAACTAATCGAGCACGTATTAATTCTACCATGCTCGCCGTCTGCTGAACCATCTCTGGTCCCAACATCTGACGTTCACCCACCTCATCCCAACACAATAGAGTTCGGCACTTTCTACCATACAACGCTTCGTAAGGCGGCATGCCTATAATAGCGTGAAAACTATTGTTGTACGAAAATTCTACTAATGGTAGAAATTCGTCCCAACTCCCTTTGAAATCCATAACGCAAGATCTTAACATATCTTCAAGCGGTTGAATTGTCCGCTCACTCTGACCATCCGTCCGAGGATGATACGCCGTACTTAATCTTAACTGCGTTCCCATTTGTTCTTGCAAACTTCTCCAAAAGTTCGATGTGAATCGTGGATCACGATCTGACACAATTGACACAGGCACTCCATGTCTGGAAATAATTTCCTTGACATACAGCTTAGCTAACTGATCTAAGTTATACCTAATTCCTATTGGTAGAAAATGAGCCGATTTCGTTAATCGATCCACTATCACCCAAATAGCATTATATCCTTTTCTTGTTGTTGGATGTCCCACCACAAAATCCATCGTGATGCGCTCCTACTTCCACTCTAGAATTTCTAATGGTTGTAACAACCCGCTCGGTCATTGATGTTCAGCCTTAACTTTTTGACAAGTTAAGCACTTACTAACATATTCTGCTATTTCCCTCTTCATATTCGGCCACCAAAAGTTCCGACGAAGGTCTTGATACATCTTCGTACTATCGGGATGTATCGAGTACCTCGAACTATGGGCCTCCATCATAATTTCTTCTTTTAATTTGGGATCATTAGGAACCCAAATTCTTCTCTCAAAACGAAGTAATCCCTCTTTATCGAGGTTATACTCAGTTTTTTCTTCATTTTCTATCTTATTCAGTATCTGCTCATTGCTCAGTTGTACTCTCCTAACCCGCTCCGCTATGGTAGGTTGGGTTTCCATGGAAAATAACAATTCTACCGATTCCCCCGGTAACTTAACTTCTAGTTCCATTTTTGCCATTGCTGTTACCAACTCATTCTGAGTTGTTAACATTGATTATTTCTCACTATCCTTTCTACTTAGCGCATCCGCTACTACATTTGCTTTTCCTGGATGATATAAAATATCACAGTCATAATATTTTATTAACTCCAACCACCTTCTCTGTCTCATGTTCAACTCCTTCTGTGTGAAGATATATTTCAGAATTTTGTGGTCAGTGTATATCTCACATTTCTCACCATAAAGATAATGTCTCCATATCTTTAGGGCAAAAACTACAGTTGCCAATTCCAGGTCATGAGTAGGATAAACCTTCTCATAATCCTTTAATTGGCGTGATGCATACGCAATGACCTTGCCATGCTGCATGAGCACGCAACCTAATCCTTTATGCGAAGCATCGCTATACACTACAAAATTCCCGGTATCGTCTGGTAAGGACAATACCGGTGCCTCACTTAATCTCTTCTTCAATTTCTGAAAACTGTTCTCATATTTTTCAGTCCACACATCCTTCACTGACTTTCTTGTTAGATTGGTTAACGGAGCAGCTAATTTAGAAAAGTCTGGAATGAACCTTCTATAGTATCCTGCTAACCCCAAAAAACTCCGAATCTCAGTCGGCGTCTTCGGTTGCTCCCATTCGTTTATTGCTTCTACTTCGGCCGGATCTACGGAAATGCCATCCTTATCAATAACATGCCCTAGAAACTGCACTCTCTCAAGCCAAAATTCACACTTTGTGAATTTCGCATACAACTTCTCCTTCCTTAGCGTTTCCAACACTATTCTTAAATGTTTCGTATGATCTTCTAGCGTCTTTGAATAGACTAGAATATCATCAATGAACACTACTACAAACTTGTCTAAATATTGTTTGAACACTCTGTTCATCATATCCATAAATGCGGCTGGCGCATTAGTCAACCCAAACGACATTACCAGAAACTCGTAGTGACCATAACGAGTTCTGAATGCGGTCTTAGGTATATCTTCCTTCCTCACCTTCAACTGATGATACCCCGTGCGCAAATCTATTTTACAAAAATACTTTGCCCCTTTCAACTGATCAAATAGATCATCGATCCTGGGCAAAGGGTACCTATTCTTAATCGTTAACTTGTTCAACTCTCGATAGTCGATACAAAGTCTTAACGACCCATCCTTCTTCTTTACAAACAACACCGGTGCTCCCCAAGGAGACACACTTGGTTGAATGTACTTCCTATCTAACAGTTCTTGTAATTGAATCATTAATTCCTTCATTTCAACTGGCGTCATTCGATATGGTGCCCTTGAAACTGGTGCCGTTCCCGGTAACAAATCAATTACAAATTCTACCTCCCTATCCGGTGGAATACCCGATAATTCCTCCGAAAATATATCCACGAACTCTTGCACAACTGGTATCTGATCCAAGGATGTCCCCACTCTTTGGGTATCCACCACATGGCATAAATAACCTACACACCATTTTCTTAACATCTTCCTAGCTTGTGCCATAGACAGACAACAAGAGTGTCTCGGTGAATTACTACCGAAAAACACTACCTTGGTTTTCTTAGAAAGTCGAAGGTTTACACTTTTCCTATGGCAATCTATAATTGCCTCATGGTTCACCAACCAATCCATACCAAGAATGTGACATCCCAAAATTTTTAAGAATTAATAAATGAGAATTTAATAAATAAAATTCTTATTTTAAGATGCTAAGTACATGTATGAGATTAAGTAAATCTATATTTTGAATATGTATGTTCATGGATTGTGTGGAGTGTAATGAAAGAAACTATATAACCTAATATATTATATATTGGGAATGAATATTAAATAACCGAAGAGTTATAGCTATTTAAAAAGCATAGTGTTTGATCTATGTGATTTATGTGGCACGTCTGAACATATTAAATTATGTTGAGAAATATATAGAATCAATATGAGAGATAAATGAATAGCAATCTTATGGGATTGTATATATTTGTTGATAAACAAATAATAGAAAGTATTATAAATTAATCTTTATATATTATGTATGAGAATTAATAATAACGAATGAAGTGTAGTAGTATAATAACGTGAGAAATTTATTTTGGTATATCTCGGTTATTATTTATTTTTAACTTAATTAAAGAAAGTTTAATTTAGTTATATAAATAAATAGTTATTTAAATTCCAAATTTAGTGGGATAGAAATTCTAATTAAATATTAGGATAAGATAAATATGTGCGTGAATTATGTTATTTCATAACCCAAAAAGGATTTAATTAAATGAATAATAAGGAATGGAAAAAAAATAATAATAATAATAATAATAATAATAATAATAATATATGTATTTCATTTTGCTCTCCATCTCTCACTCTCGGATAAACCGAAGAAAGGAGAGAGAGACGGAGAGAGAGCGAGAGAGAGGGGGAGGGAGAGAGAGAGAGGGAAGGCTTGGGCATGGATGCAGGAAGAAGAAAGCATAGGAAGGTAACCATGGAAGAAGTTCCATGGAAGGAAAGAAAGAAAAATGAAGAACAAAGGTATAAAACTCAAACTTTGTCCATTTTTGTTATATTTTAATTTGGATCTAGTGTTGGGTTGTTGATTATTAGACTTGATAATGGGAAATCTTCATAATATATGATGATTCATGGTTAGATCTAGAGGTTTTATGGGTTATTAAGCTTGGGTTTTAGAAATAATCTCTAAAAAAAAAAACTCAAAATCTGTCATTTTCCTCTTTGATGCTCAGATCCGTATAGTGGGTATGGTTGAATTTTTTTTTATTTTCTTATATGTTGTAATATTATGAGTTAGGAGTTCATAGAACTTGAAATCATCTTATTTGGATGTGTAAAACTCAAAATATGAAAATCGGTAGGAGATTGGGTCTGAAAGTCGCGACTGGGCTGGCGCGGGCGCGCGCGGGCGTGAGCGGGCGCGCGCGGGGGTGCGCGGGCGCGCGGGGGTGGGCGGGCGCGCGCGGGCGTGCGCGGCGTGGGCACGCGGCGGCTGACTTTGGCTGGGCGACGCGATTTTGACATCCAAAACTAAAACGAGCATAACTTTTGCATACGAAGTCCAAATTGAGCAATTCAAGATGTTTTGGAAAGCTTAAAGATAGTACTACAACTTAATTTAATAAAAATTAAAATTTGAGATTTTGGGCAAAGGTCAAAATGGGTAGTTTTTGAAATTGTTGCTCAACCGGATGCGAACGAAAGGTGTCGAGCTTGCGTTTTATGAACCTTAAAGCATTCCGAACCTACTAATCACCGTTTTAAGTATTACAAGGTGTGAATCTTGAATAGTGAAGTAAGGATTACCCATTATGGGTCGTATTTTAAAAAAAAAGGTTTAAATACTTAACTACATGTAAGTATAACTTGAAGAAGTAAAGCGAAAGCTTGATTAAGGTTTATTTAATTTATTTAGATTAATCTAATGTACATCCAAAATGATGTGGAGACATATGAAAAGGACTTAGCTACATGTTAAGTATTAATAGGAAAGATTAGGAGATGTGGAGTAGAGTTTACATTACAATTACTATGTGTTGTTGTGTGACTAATAGTTGATATGCGTGATTATATAATTGTGTAGGGCACGTGAAGTGCAGATAACTGTAAGCTGTTAATCTGTTGTTGGTAAACAACGATCAAGGCAAGTCTTTCGGTTCCTATTTTCTACGTGGACTTGATGAACTGTTTTAAATTGCATGATATGTTATACATGTTGAAATCATGAAATGTTAAAGTCAATATATGACTGCATTGTTTTGGCTAAGTAATGATGATTGAGTAAGGAACTCAATCTTTATGTTTGCTATGTGATTTAAAAGCATGTATGCCATGTTATTTTAATGAGTTGTATATCGAGCATGTTATTATGTGATATGTGATGCATGAAAACTGTTAGACTTTGCTGGGCTGTCGAGCTCACTCTTGCAAATAACCACTTTTGCAGGTACAAACTTTAAGGTAAAGATATGTGCTAAGTGAGTTATAGAGATCTATATTCACAAAGATTACTTATGTTCTATGAGAAATGTATTTCTTATCTTAAATGTAACATGTTGTTGAATTGTAAGTTGAGCTATCCAATGTATATGGATATTTAGTTATGATGTAAGACTTTGTATAGTCAGTTTGTTGTAATGATTCATGGCATTTGATTTGAATCGAAGAGATGTAATATAAAGGTTACGATTTAGGGCAAGACAAAAGGAGATGTATAAAAATTTTAATTATTCCGCAATTTTAGTGATTTTTAATATCAAATAATGATGTAAAATTAGAGATTTAATGTATGGTTAACGACCGAAGTCGAGAATTAAGTTGTATAAATTTTGGGGTCGTTACAGTTGGTATCAAAGCTGATAGGTTAGAAACCTTAGGCAAGAGTACTTTAGGCTATAACCTTAGAGAAAAGAGGTGAAAATAAGGAACGAATAAGCTCAAATAGAGTTTGAACAATAAGGGATTAAAACTTGCGTGAAATGATTCAAAGAAGAATCTCGCAGAGTTATAAGGAATGTGAATGTGGGGTTACCTAACTCCAGGATGTAAGGTGATAATAAATAGACAATGTCTATAAAAAAAAGAATGATAAAGAAGTTAAGAATAGAGAGTTATATTTAAGTATGGTGCAATTGTACTCTTTAGTAGTTGATGTATGGCATCTGGGCTAAACGATTCCTTCATAGAGCGGAGGTATATACGAACTAGCAACTCGGAACCTAGTTTGTTGGTTGTTTGTGGGAAACCACTCAGCGTACCATATTGAAACTGTTAGAGACTCGATGTGTACCAAGTGTAGAAAGTGGATACGTATGATGAAAGTGTAGAACTTGAATGAAATGTTGAGCAATGTAAATGAAGTTAGAAATATTTAAAGGAAGAATTGTTATGTAAACGAGAAGATTCAAAGAAGAATCTTGAAGAGATATGAAGATAAAAAAAAAAGCCAAGATAGCGAATAATGTCGTAAATGATGAAAAAGAGAAAGAAAGAGGATCGTAAAACAAAACGATCACGAGTTAAGAAAAGAATTTTAAGGGAGATGATTATAGAATAAGATCACGACGTGGTCTGTTTAAGTTATAAAAGAAAGATGGTCTATAATGTTTGAATAATTATAGCTTAATGCTTTGAAGATGGAGTACTATGAAAAAGTATGAGATAACTCATGAGGAGTTATAGATGATATGATACGAGGAATTTGTATCGAGCAAAGAGCAAGTTATAAGCAAGATAGAGTTAGGTGGGATTTCAATTGAGGACTCATGTGATGGCTGAGTTGTACAAACCTTTGTATGGGCGATGGTTTTGTGCTTGTACTCAGTTTATCACATTGATAATCATTAGAATGTTTGTGTCGCGCTATTTGATATATGCCTGTTGAGAAGGTGATTCTTTTCTCATGTGTATAACAGATAGGTAGAGTCTAGTTAGAGAATATTATAAGATTAAGTGCGAGTTCTTAAAACTCATACTTATGGTAGGTTCGTGACTCATAATTATATGGTATGTTTTTGAACCCCTCAGCGAATGGACGCCTATGGTCTGACTAGGATAAGTTCTTAAACTCATATGATTGTGGCAAGTTCCTGAACTCATAACGTGTGGTAAGTTTGACGAACTGGGTATAGATAAGTGTAAATGGAGTATTGAGGATGATAGGAATAGATAGACTAATTAAGCAATGGATCATTATAGAAAGTGGAGTTGATGGTGGAAGCATAGGTATTCTAAATCTACTAGCTATGCTAGACTTTCGAAATTTATTGACTTCGTGCTAATGTTTACACTTCTATTTTTTTGAAAAACATTGGATCAAATGATGGAATCAATGAGTTTTAACAACAATACTGTTATTCGTATGTCTATGCTAATTGCTTCGGCTAGACAAAAATGATTTTCAATATATCAAAATATATTTTATATCATTAATGCATCATGTAACCTGGTGCAAAGATGATAAAAACGATGGAGCCATCAATACAGTATTACCTAGTGTTGGATGTGATCTAAGGATCGTCAGCCCACTATGGTATGATGTAGTATGATAAAATCACCGAATGACGGAATCCTCAACGGACTGTAAATACAGTGCGGTATCATTACGTCATAAAAAGATTTTTGAGATTTCTTTGAGATATTAGAATACATATGTATTATTGTATGTATATGTATATTTTGGCTGATGTTCGAATTGTTGTAGAGGTCTATGCTATTTGATTCAGCTAGACAAATATTGAAAGATGTTCATGAAATTCAAACGTTCATTGAAAAGTTATGCCAAATCAAATTGTGTTGGTGCGGATTCAGATGTTGAAAAGCTGAGATGAACAACCCTAATATTAGGGGTTACACTTAGTTTATACTTTGCGCTGAAATATTTGTGCACAATACATGTACGAAGGATTGATCCCCCTAAGTACTTTGGAGTCCTTATAGTCTTATGACTGTTAAAGTTAAAGTTGAAAGATTACTTATAACTGTGGACATGGTTCGTGGTCATTAGACCCTCAGTTGAATGCTTGCACTCTAAATTCTGAGATGAACAACTCTTTTATCAGAGGTTACACTTAGTTTATACTTTGCGCTGAAATGTTTGTGCACAATATATTGTACGAAGGGCTTAACACCCTAAGTACGGAGGTCCATATAGTCGTATGACTGTTCAAGGTTCAAGTCAAGATATACTTGACAACCTGGGGACGTAGTTCAAGGTCTTGTGACCCTCAGCATGATTTGGAATCTTTTAAATTCCTGAGTTATTCATACTACTTCCTAATTATTGAACAATTGTGGAAGATTCTTGAAATTCTAAAAGGTGAATGTGGTAAGGATGACGTTCCTTTGAAAGAAGTAAGTCGTAGAATGCGACACTGAATGATGAGTATATGGAATAAGTGAGAAAAGAAATTTTGAAATGAGAAGGAGATGAGTTATCAAAGAATAATGTAAATCTCTTAATAGAAAAGTTTAATAATTGAAGAAAGATCTTTGTGGAAAGAGGTGGTTATAAAACCCAATGAATGAATAAAGTATTAACGTAAAATCTATTTTTGATAGAATGAATGAATAAATATTAATAAATAAAATTTCGAGGACGAAATTCGTAGAAGAAGTGGTGAATGTAATATCCCGAGTGTTTATGATAACGATCCTTAAAAAAAATAAAAATAAAAATAAAAAAAATAAAAATGAAAAGTTGTTGAAGAAATGAATGAAGTATATATATATGTGTGTAAACTTATTTTGCTAAGTTAACATGTTGAAGTTATTCAACGATATTTGTGAAAGAGATTTGTGAAAACTGAGTAAGGGAGGTTTTGTTGATTTCGAGGACGAAATCCTTATAAGGAGGGAAGGATGTGACATCCCAAAATTTTTAAGAATTAATAAATGAGAATTTAATAAATAAAATTCTTATTTTAAGATGCTAAGTACATGTATGAGATTAAGTAAATCTATATTTGGAATATGTATGTTTATGGATTGTGTGGAGTGTAATGAAAGAAACTATATAACCTAATATATTATATATTGGGAATGAAGATTAAATAACCGAAGAGTTATAGCTATTTAAAAAGCATAGTGTTTGATCTATGTGATTTATGTGGCACGTCTGAACATATTAAATTATGTTGAGAAATATATAGAATCAATATGAGAGATAAATGAATAGCAATCTTATGGGATTGTATATATTTGTTGATAAACAAATAATAGAAAGTATTGTAAATTAATCTTTATATATTATGTATGAGGATTAATAATAACGAATGAAGTGTAGTAGTATAATAACGTGAGAAATTTATTTTGGTATATCTCGGTTATTATTTATTTTTAACTTAATTAAAGAAAGTTTAATTTAGTTATATAAATAAATAGTTATTTAAATTCCAAATTTAGTGGGATAGAAATCCTAATTAAATATTAGGATAAGATAAATATGTGCGTGAATTATGTTATTTCATAACCCAAAAAGGATTTAATTAAATGAATAATAAGGAATGGAAAAATAATAATAATAATAATAATAATAATAATAATATATGTATTTCATTTTGCTCTCCATCTCTCACTCTCGGATAAACCGAAGAAAGGAGAGAGAGACGGAAGGCTTGGGCATGGATGGAGGAAGAAAAAAGCATAGGAAGGTAACCATGGAAGAAGTTCCATGGAAGGAAAGAAAGAAAAATGAAGAACAAAGGTATAAAACTCAAACTTTGTCCATTTTTGTTGTATTTTAATTTGGATCTAGTGTTGGGTTGTTGATTATTGGACTTGATAATGGGAAATCTTCATAATATATGATGATTCATGGTTAGATCTAGAGGTTTTATGGGTTATTAAGCTTGGGTTTTAGAAATAATCTCTAAAAAAAAAAACTCAAAATCTGTCATTTTCCTCTTTGATGCTCAGATCCGTATAGTGGGTATGGTTGAATTTTTTTTTATTTTCTTATATGTTGTAATATTATGAGTTAGGAGTTCATAGAACTTGAAATCATCTTATTTGGATGTGTAAAACTCAAAATATGAAAATCGGTAGGAGATTGGGTCTGAAAGTCGCGACTGGGCTGGTGCGGGCGTGCGCGGGAGCGCGCGGGCGTGCGCGGGCGCGCGCGGCGTGGGCACGCGGCGGCTGACTTTGGCTGGGCGACGCGATTTTGACATCCAAAACTAAAACGAGCATAACTTTTGCATACGAAGTCCAAATTGAGCAATTCAAGATGTTTTGGAAAGCTTAAAGATAGTACTACAACTTAATTTAATAAAAATTAAAATTTGAGATTTTGGGCAAAGGTCAAAATGGGTAGTTTTTGAAATTGTTGCTTAACCGGATGCGAACGAAAGGTGTCGAGCTTGCGTTTTATGAACCTTAAAGCATTCCGAACCTACTAATCACCGTTTTAAGTATTACAAGGTGTGAATCTTGAATAGTGAAGTAAGGATTACCCATTATGGGTCGTATTTTAAAAAAAAAAGGTTTAAATACTTAACTACATGTAAGTATAACTTGAAGAAGTAAAGCGAAAGCTTGATTAAGGTTTATTTAATTTATTTAGATTAATCTAATGTACATCCAAAATGATGTGGAGACATATGAAAAGGACTTAGCTACATGTTAAGTATTAATAGGAAAGATTAGGAGATGTGGAGTAGAGTTTACATTACAATTACTATGTGTTGTTGTGTGACTAATAGTTGATATGCGTGATTATATAATTGTGTAGGGCACGTGAAGTGCAGATAACTGTAAGCTGTTAATCAATTGTTGGTAAACAACGATCAAGGCAAGTCTTTCGGTTCCTATTTTCTACGTGGACTTGATGAACTGTTTTAAATTGCATGATATGTTATACATGTTGAAATCATGAAATGTTAAAGTCAATATATGACTGCATTGTTTTTGCTAAGTAATGATGATTGAGTAAGGAATTCAATCTTTATGTTTGCTATGTGATTTAAAAGCATGTATGCCATGTTACTTTAATGAGTTGTATATCGAGCATGTTATTATGTGATATGTGATGCATGAAAACTGTTAGACTTTGCTGGGCTGTCGAGCTCACTCTTGCAAATAACCACTTTTGCAGGTACAAACTTTAAGGTAAAGATATGTGCTAAGTGAGTTATAGAGATCTATATTCACAAAGATTACTTATGTTCTATGAGAAATGTATTTCCTATCTTAAATGTAACATGTTGTTGAATTGTAAGTTGAGCTATCCAATGTATATGGATATTTAGTTATGATGTAAGACTTTGTATAGTCAGTTTGTTGTAATGATTCATGGCATTTGATTTGAATCGAAGAGATGTAATGTAAAGGTTACGATTTAGGGCAAGACAAAAGGAGATGTATAAAAATTTTAATTATTCCGCAATTTTAGTGATTTTTAATATCAAATAATGATGTAAAATTAGAGATTTAATGTATGGTTAACGACCGAAGTCGAGAATTAAGTTGTATAAATTTTGGGGTCGTTACAAAGAATTACATCAAATTCTTTTAGCCTTATCGGTACCAAATCTACCGATAACTTATTTCCCCTAATTTCTATGCAACAGTTCTTATGAATATGTTCAATGGGGATTATCTCCTCGTTTGCTACCTTAACGTCTAAAGGTATAGGTAACTTCTCAGGAATTAACCCTAATCATTTAGCAAATTCACATGCTATAAAAGAACAAGTGGCACCCGAGTCAAATAACACATAAGCATTTATCTCATTGACCGGAATGATACCTGCTACCATATTTGTTGATGCAACTGCATCTTGAACAGTCATATTAAACGTACGAGCCGAGGGTCTACCAACTAATGGTGTTGGTCCAGTAATGGCTAATTTACCACTACCAGAACTCTTATTCCCCTCTAAACCCTTCTTTGGGCAATTTCTTGCCATGTGGTCCTTTGTCCCACAGACAAAACACCCCTGATTCTTCTTAGGGTTAGGACAATTGGATGACAAATGTCCCTCCTGCCCACAGTTGTAGCATACTGCTTTCCCCTTTAAACAGACTCCCATGTGAGATTTTTCGCATGTCTTACATGCTTCCGTTCTGCTTTTGGGATCTCCCTGTTTTACCCCGGTATTCCCAGGATTAAAACCCTTCCTCTTTGGCAAGTTGCCGCTTCCGCTGGCAACTTCAGCCTTATTACTTCCTTCTATCTTACTCTTAATCTTCCGCTCTTTGTGGTACCGAGACAAGGCCTCACCACCACCTTCAGCTATTATCGCCTTCTCCAGAATGGTCCTATAGGAAGCACTCTGGAAAACCGATATTCTACTATAGAGCCAAGGTTTTAAGCCCTGCTCAAATCTGCGCGCCTTTCTTTCATCCGTATCCACCTGATGTGGAGCAAATCTTGCCAACACATTAAATTTGGCGGCATATTGGGGAACAGTCATATCCCCCTACTTAAGTTCTAGGAACATAATTTCCATCCTACCCTGCATGCTAGTAGGGAAATAGTTCTCGAAGAAAACCTTCTTAAATTGTTCCCACGTAACAGCCTCTGTCCTAGCCCCACCCTGGTGAGTTTCCCACTAGTAGTTGGCTTCTCCCTTCATCATGTAAGTCGCAAAAGAAGTCTTTTGCGCCTCACTACGTTTGTTGTCAGAAACGCCTTTTCAATTTCCCTAATCCATGTTTGGGCTTCTAGTGGATCCGTCGTTCCTCGGAACTCGGGAGGACCCACACTTTTAAAGTCCTTAAAGGTAGTTGTTCTTACTACCCCAGGAGCTACAGGAATCCCACCCCCCACTTGGTTAAATGCAGCCGTTAATAAATTAATGAACTCTTGCATAGGGTTGTTAGGACCCCTTTGATTTTCATTATGAGACTCGGCCTCTTGGTTCCGTTGTCTCCTTCTTGGCAGCATAATTCTGATTAAATAAATAAAGTTTCGTTATTATCTATTTAATTACTCGGTTATTATTTTAAATTATCAACAACCATTCATACCACACAAGCATGTTAAATAAAAACGTCATTATATTAATATGCTTTCATAGTCAAAACTATTTACATCATGTTCCCTTAGCCAAAAGCTATCACATACTATCCCGCGATTGCCTTCTACAAAAGTTGGGATTTACTAAAAGACTACCCTTAATTATACAAAAGAGGGTTTTACGTCACTACTTATATACAAAAAGTTCTAGCGACCTTCTAACACTGTCGAACGGCATTTTCATATTTCTGATTTGCCAGAATCGACACTGTATCTCGACTTATGGTATGTCGAGTTTGCCCGGACTCAATAAAATAACAAGCAATTTTCAGCTTGAAATCCTCATGAGCGCATTCATGGATGTATGACATCCTAGCTATTTTTTGATCTTTCTCAATCAGTTTCTGCTTTAGCTCGAGGACCTCATCCTTATAGCTATGAGCCTTATCAGTCATAAGCACTTTTTCATCGTGCTCCGACTTAAAGTCTGCCTCTGCAGATTCTTTCGCCTCATATAGGGCAGTTATCTCCTCAATCTGTGCCTCTACCTGAGTACGTTGGTGCACATTCCTATCCAACACCGCTAGATACAGTGCTCTAGTTGCATCCAAAGATGCTGGCTCCAAAGTAGGTAACACCGTGTTAATCGATGTCACCTCCATTTCCTCGTCCACATCTAGCATCTCCTTAAGGTATGATGCTAATCCCATAGTCTCCTCAGAGTATTCCTCCTCGGAGATGTACTCCTCAATGTCTGAGTCTTCTAGTACAACTATCGGTACCTCTATCACTGGCATTGGTACTACCTCAACTTGGTTAACTGAGTCCTTACTTATCATTTCCACGTTTCTAAATATCAAGCTATCGGTTGACATCTACAAACACATAACACGTTGATTAGTACATAATACACAATAGTATAAGCACAAATCACATTTAATATCTTTAAGATTAATTTTCATCTTTTAATTCTTTCGATACTGAGTTATTTCAATATCTTCTTAATTCAATAAACTTGAATTTCATTTCTCGGACTTTACCTTCCGTACAAGGTTATTAGCCTAAGGTTTCCCCCCCTTAAGTTTTATAACCTAAGGCTTTGATACCAACATGTAATGCCCCCAAATCCGGGTATCTTCTAACCCGACAGATGGTGCTCCACTATACTAACATCCATACCATCATTCCATTGAAATACAACAAAATGAGAATAATTACTATATTCTTATTAAAATCAAAGTATAATCCTTCCCAGGTTCATAAACCGGTTACATCGTTCATTGTTCATAAGGTATAATACATACAAACTTACTAAACTATTACACAATGCTTATGCATCCATCTTAGCTTTGCCCTTATCTTTCTTGGCATTCTCAGTACGTTCCCCTTTAACTGCAGTTATATAATTCACGCAAGAAGTGAGCATGACAGCTCAACAAGTTTAATCAAGGATAACAGAAATACCACATTCGTGAATTACATAACGATTCCAACATAACTGAACAATAGTTATGAAGTATTATGAATCAATACTACCATAACAGTATATAACATCAATTCCCAATGTATAGAATAGATTAGGAATTCTGAACCGGTCGATAGACCATGAACAGTAAATTTCAGTTTTCATACTTGAAAAGGAGTCCACAGCACTAAGGTCGTTCATCCGTATAACTTATGAGCACTTCTAGGTGATCAGCCTAAAGTACTCTATGTTGATCAACATTACATTCATTAAACGTATTTACGTTTAATATTTTTGGCAAACTCGCGTGCCCATCGAAATATCGATGAAAAATACGTTTGTTTGTTCATATACAAACCTTACCTTCATATCCGTACCAATTACTTGGCATAGGATAGCGTTAACATTTTTATATAGAATGATATGGAAAATCATCAATCTATATCTTACGAATAGTCTAGCCGAGTTAAAATCTGGCATCGGCCCTTTCTTTTACAATAAAGCTTGAAATTCAGTTCAATGAATCACATAAAACTTGGCTAACTTAGAAGTTAGACAAGCGTTAAGAAAACTTGCCTTTCAGCGTCTTCAAATAACTTACTCGACTGACCACAACCTTTACAGAATCTACATGATATATTCACATAGCACACCGTAATTAGCTATCAAACAACTATCCACATTGTTCCTACCAGCTTCTTTCTCTTCTATGTCTTGGTTAACATAATATTTTTACTAAAGTCAACATGACTTATTACCCTTCGTCCCGGTTTATCTCTCTATGGACGTTTTATTAACCGGACTCAACTTCATTAATAAAGTATTACTTCGTTCATTTTACATATTTTGTTTACTTACATTAGACTCCTAAGTTTCATACCATATACCTTAGTATAGGTAGTATAGGATTAGTCTTTATACATTCATTGAGTATATAAACTCAACTCCGATTGATCCCTAACCAACTGAAGTCTAAAGCATAACTGGGCCAAGTTTTTCTTACTGCCGGCGCTGCGGCGCGGCACCTTGGCGCTGGGGCGCGACACTTGCACACATTGGCGCTGGGGCGCAGCTTATTGGCGCTGGGGCACGAGTTTACAGAGGGCTTGACCGAGTCTGGTGCTACGACGCCACCATTTTGCACTGGTTTTGGCGCTGCAGCGCCGAGCCTGTGCATCAGTTGACAAACCAGTTTTGGTTTTCTAACGAAACTCCCGGCTTCCTAATTTGTTCGTTTTACATCCGAATTGACCCATTCAAATTCCTACAAGTCAGGAATTATATCCTTTACGCGTTCATATAAGAATTCAACACTTTTGAATCCATTAACTCATAATTAACTATTGAGTTCATTTTATATACGTTCGTAAACGTTAATGAGCGTTCAATGCTCGTTTTCTTCGTTTTAAGTCGGAATCCGACGATTCTCGAACCCACGACTCTTAATCACCCTATCTCACATGTTGACATTCAAAACCAACATTTTCAAGTCTCACGGCAACTTTCGACTACCAATCCGGAATTTCTACGTTTTCGATGTTTAACGTCTATTTTCGTAAAATTCGCCATAACTTCATTACTAATGTTCTCCAAGCCAAATCACATGGAATACTCCATGGATTTCATATCTAACCCCTAACCAAACAAGATGCATAACTATAGTATTGATGGAGCTCAATCGTTTATCAATAATCGAACCTCCACAATCAATATTTTCATGGTTCAAAACTATTTCAAACCTTATTATTTTTATAACCTCATGACTTATAGAGATTGAATCTATGGTAAGTCATCTTTAATCCCTCATACAAGGCGTATACCATCCCTCTATGATTCTCTAATATAAAAGACAAATCAAAAAGAAATGGAGATGAAAGATAAGGATTATACCTTAAGAACTCTTGGAAATCTCTTGGAAGAATATAAGTATAAGCTTCCAAAGTGTATGTTTGCAAGTGTAGCTCTCTTTTCTCTCTCAAATAATCTAAGTTGAGTCTTGGTAAAAATCTCAAATGAATCAACCTAGCTTCCTATTTATAGAATTTAGAATCGAGGGCAATTTAGACATTAAATCCCACCTCCTTACTATTCATGTGTGGTCACCAAGTAAGATACTTGGTGACCAAGCCTTATGCTTGGCTTACACACCAAGGTGGCCGGCCCACCTCCCCTCTTGTGACATCCCAGGGGTTGCCCCATGGGTTATACCCTTTGGGTGACCCACTGGTTCGACCCACGGTTCGGTTTTAATGAATTGGGCTTAACTAATTAAACATTGGGCCTTGACTTTGACTTAACCCACCTAACTCATTGGGCTTTGTCCTTCAATTAGTTGGACTAACTTATAACCCAACTCAATGAATTAATCATTAAGTCATAACTTAATTCTATAATATGTATCGTATTCTACACGTATGATTCACGTATTCCTTTCGTATAGCATAAGTACAATAAGCGTATTGTACCTCGTATTCACTTAACGTATTATACATAGGTACTAACTAGCACCACCAATTGTATAACACTTGAATAAAACCTAACACCATTCCTTCTACGCATATTATTTCCTTCTTAGAAATCGATATACTCAACCCTTAGGTTTTAAGTCCGCAGGCGAAAACTTCATTTTTGCCATAAATGAAATATTATCAGATATTCCATCTCATCACGATATTCTATCATTACGCGTTTCTCGAAATTTCAAAATAATTCATCGAACAGAAACGGATGAATAGTGTTTTTACGAAAACTTCTCAGAAAATAATTATTATCGTCTTGGAAATTCCAAACAACTATTTCTACCACGTAGCCAGAATACTAACCACATTAGCACATTCTAGGTCATAGAACGACCTTCACATAGTTTACTTCACAAAGAATTCAATTAAATTCATTTAATTCACATAATCAAATAAAAATTTAATTGTAATAAAAATTCGATTTTCTCAGGCGCTACACACTCTATATTATCTAAAAGTGATTTTAGAGTAATCAAACTCATGAGAACATGTTAAAGATGACTAATATGAGTTTTGTTTAATATATGTATTTTGGGACTTTTTTGAGACTAAAATTGGTTAAGAGTTTATGTTATAATTGTAAAATTTGTGATGGATTGTGTTAATACAATAAGAACCGAAAACAACGAAGTTTAAATGGATTGAATTGGTTAGGAATCGAATTCGTGGTGAATGAATTCGCTAAATGTGTTTAAAACATGAAAATATAGCATGAAGACTGAATTAGAACCCTTAAAATGATTTGTTAATATGTTTGAAGTGTTATAATTATTCTCTAGATGAGTAGCTAAGAATTTAACGAGTCCAACAAATCGAAAACCAACTAATTCGGACTTAAAATGAGAAAGTTACGTCAAAAAAACTGTAATTTGTGCGAAGCCTCGCGCGGGGGCGCTGCCCCGTGCGCGCGGGCGCACAGCTGGGGCTGGGAGATGGCGCGGCTGCACTGGAAGTCACGCGGGCGCGAGCCCAAGGTGTGCTAACTTTGACTACTTTGACCTATTTTGGTAAAACGATCATAACCTTTTCATACGAACTCCGATTAAGGTGATTCAAGATGATCCGGAACGAGAACGAATAGATCTACGACTTTCATTCTTTAAGTTTTTCAATTTGAGATCCTTAGCAGGGGTAAAAATAGTCATTTTTGGGACTGATGTATTTTTAGAGGCAATCAGAGGGCATCGGGCATGCATGTATACAAGTGTAGTGCTTCTGACAATAAAAGATGTTGTTCTAAGTTATAAAACATGAATGTTAGTAAATATAATGATACTTGACATTAACAAATAATGTATTAGATAAGTTGTATAATCATACTAAGCACACACAAGAGAGGCAAATTGGGCGTGTGACGAATAAACGTCGAAACGCCGTGATAAGTGTTAATGAACGTAAAAAGTGTTTTAAGTCAAATGAAATGAATATTATAAGATATGAAATGGGTTTAACATAAAACCAATAATGATTCCTAGAAATACTTAAACACTTTAATGAATTTCGAGTATGAAATATAGTGAGATATAAGTCAAAAGTTAACACAATCAAATTAAACATTGTGTATTGGTTAATAGGAAGGGTTATGAGAAGTAGAGTAAAGTGTACATTACATCTACTATGCGTTATTGTATGACTAATAGTTAATAGGAATGATTATATAATTGTGTAGGGCACGTACAGTGCAGATAGCTGTAAACTTTTAAACTGTTATTGGTAAACAACGATCAAGACAAGTCTTTCAGTTCCTATTTGCTATGTAAACTTGATGATTAATTGTTTTAAGTAATTATTGCAAAGGGCATGATGTGTTATATATATGTTGAAAGTATGAAATGTTAAAGTTAACTTATGACTACGTTGATTGAGTAAAGCATGCTGATTTAGTAAGGAACTCAATCTATATACTTGTTATATGAACTGCAGCATGTACGTTATGTTAGTCCAATGTTTATGAGATATATGTTGAGCATGTTATTATGTGCTACATGATGCATGAAAACTGTTAGATTTTGCTGGGCTGTCGAGCTCAAGCTTACAAATAACCATTTTTGCAGGTTAAGGATTGAAGGTAACACTATGTGCTACTTGAATGACGTGGATCAAAAATAATACACGAAGATTAATATTTTAGCTAAAGTTGTTATTTCTTTCTAACATGATTAAGATTCATGAGATGTATTAAATGTTTTATGTTGTATAGTTTTATATTGAGTTGTAAAGCTAAAGTTAGAGTTATCTAATATGTAAAGGTTATCGGATTGAAATGTAAAATTTTATAGAATGACAGTGATAAAGTGAATCATAAAATAAGATTGATTCAAAGACATGTAGATGATAAAGGTTTTGATTCAGGGAATTAAAGTAAGAAGACATAAAAGTTTAAATTATTCTGCATTTTATAAAGTTTAACATCGAATAATGATATAAAATCAGAAGGTAGATGTATTATTAACGACCGAAGTGGAGAATTATATCATATAAATTTTGGAGTCGTTACAGTTGGTATCAAAGCTGGTAGGTTAGAAACCTTAGGTAAGAGTACCTTAGGCTATATCCTTAGAGAAGGAAGGTGAAGATAATGAAAGGATAAGCTCAAATAAAGTTTGAACAATAAGAAGTAATTGAAGAAATTTATAAAGAAGGGATTAAAACATGCGTGAAAGGATTCAAAGAAGAATCTCGCAGAGTTATAAGGAATACGAATGTGGGGTTACAAGGATTTAAGGTGATAATAAATAGACAATGTCTATAAAAAGAGAGTGACAAAGAAGTTAAGAATAGAGAGTTATATTCAAGTATGGTGCAATTGTACTCTTTAGTAGTTGATGTATGGTATCTGGGCTAAACGATTCCTTCATAGAGCGGAGGTATATACGAACTAGCAACTCGAAACCTAGTTTGTTAGTTATTTGTGGGAAACGACTCAGTGTACCATATTGAAACTATTAGAGACTCGATGTGTACCAAGTATAGAAATGGATACGTATGATGAAAATGTAGAACTTGAATAAAATGTTGAACGATATAAATGAAGTTGGAAATTCTTAAAGCAAGAATTGTTATATAAACAAGAAGATTCAAAGAAGGATATTGAAAAGATATGTAGATAAGTATCCGGAGTTCCCTAACTCCAATAGCCAAGATAACGAATAATGTCGTAAATGATGAAAAAGGAAAGAAAGGGGATCGTAAAACAAAACGATCACGAGTTAAGAAAATAATTTAAAGGGAGTTGATTATAGAATAAGATCACGACGTGATCCGTGTAAGTTATAAAAGAAAGATGGTCTATAATGTTTAAATAATTATAGCTTAATGCTATGAAGATGGTGTACTATGAAATAGTACGAGATAACTCACGAGGAGTTATAGATGATGTGATACAAGGAATTCGTATCGAGCAAAGAGAAAGTTAAGAGTAAGATAGAGTTAGGTGGGATTTCAATTGAAGACTCATGTGATGGCTGAGTTGTACAAACCTTTGTATGGGCCAGGGTTTTGTGCTTGCGCTCAGTTTATCACATTGATAATCATTGGAATGTCGGTGTCGCGCTATCAATGTATATGTGGTAAAAATGTGATTCTTTTCTCATGTGTATATTTGATAGTTAGAAACTATTAAGATTAGTTAGATATTATTAGGGTTAGATACGAGTTCTTAAAACTAATGCATATGGTAAGTTTGTGACTCATAATAATATGATATGTTTTGAACCTCTCAGCGAATGGACGCCTATGGTCTTACTAGGATATGTTCTTAAACTCATATTATTGTGGCAAGTTCCTGAACTTCTAAAGTGTGGTAAGTTTGATGAACTGGGATATAGATAAGTGTGAATGGAGTATTGAGGATGATAGGAATAGATAGACTGATTAAGCAATATATCATTATAGAGAGTGGAGTTGATGGTGGGAGCACAAGTTTTTCAAAGCTTATAACTATGCTAGACTTTCGAAATTTATTGACTTCGTGCTGATGTTGCACTTCTATTTTTCTTGAAAAACATTGGATCAAATGATGAAACCAATGAGTTTTAAAAATAATACTGTTATTCGTATGTCTATACTAATTGATTCGGCTGGACAAAATTGATTTGAAATATATCAAAATGTATTTATTTTTATATATATTATCAATGTATCATGGAACCTGTAATATCCGAGATTTTCTATGTAATTTATTAATTATCAATAAACGAACTTATGTGAAACTCTTGTGTGATTTCATTTATTAGATGTATATCTGTTATGTTAAGATATGTGGTGAGATGTATTTAAATGGTTGGTTTAATTTTAATTAACTATTTAAATTGATTAAATGGGGAATTAATTCTTTTCATTACGTGGGTTGGTATTTTTCATATAAATGATGTTATATGGATAAATGAACTTAATTATATATATGATGTCATAATTATGGAAAATGAGATTTTTCGGCTTGAGACCCTTAAGCATATTTTATGCAGATTTTTGGTAGAGTTTTGGTCCGAAAAATGTCACAAATTTATGTTTCCCAGTTTCTTTTATTTAACCATATGGCCTATACGTAGCAATGTGTTATGTAATTGAATTATATTTGAATACGTGTCAGTTTAATCGTCTTATTAAAATAAAATGGAACCATTACACTTCAAAGTGGTGTTCGAGAACCAAATTGCTTAACGTGTCACATGTGAATAGGATACGTGAAGGGCTAGTAGATAGCAGTATTTGTAGAAGACGTATCAGGAAAGTTTCCTAACTTTACTCACTTTATTGCAGTGAATGTAAGTTCCCTTAACTTGTACAATTTATCATTGTGTACAAGTCTCGTATGTTGCAAGTTATAACTCGTACAAACTTATATATAGTGCAAGTTATATTGATGATTACTCAACCATTAATTCAGTTGTTTATGCCTTAAAGTTCTTAATTATTTATGAACTGTTCTCAAGAATGCGATCCGACCATTTGATTCGGTTAGATATTATATATGGGAAATGTTGTATTATTTGAACTATTCCAAATTCATTGTAGCTATTCAAGTCAACCAATTCAAATTGCTTTGGTGCGGTCTCACATGAAACTAAGATGAACAACCCAAATAACGGGGTAACTGATGTTGGGCATATAGTCCTATTTACGCTTATGCGTTTTAACTTTATACTTGTGCACAATGTAGGGTATGATAGGCTGATCACCTGGAGTACTTACAGAGACTGTTTACAATCTATTTGATTGTTAAACCGGCAGATGGTTTTCGATGAAACAAAGTAATGTTCAGGGTATCTAACACCCCTTAGTATGCTATTAAGAATTCTAAAACTCTTATCTTGATATTCTAGTTTGTCTCTTGATATTTATTTCAACTGTTGAGAATTATTCATACTAATGCTTTTACTTCTGATGTGTGTTCTCAAACTACTTTATACACTTGCTAGGCAATTTGTGCTCATTCTTGCTTAAACCTTTCAGTTAAGGCTGATAACGCTGAGGGCTAGGGCAAGGACAATGGAAAGTCTAAGATAAAATGATGAGAGTTATTTATGTAATAATTATATTTCTGAATATGATGTAATGTAGCGATAAACGCTAAGTTTAAGTTTCAGTTTATTAAAGGTTGTAAAGACTTGGGACTTTATTTTGAATAAGTATGTAATAGTTAATATTACTATTATTATTATTGGAGTTACTTAGATAGATGATGATGTATGTTGTATCGTGAGCACCATGTCCTGTAGTCGATGTTACACGGATTTGGGGGCGTTACAGGTTGGTATCAAAGCAATAGGTTATAAACCTTAGGTGGGGAACCTTAGACTATAACCTTAGGGAAGTTAGTCGAGAAAATAAGGAGATGAACTCATGTAGAGTTCTAGGGGTTGTGTAAAATCTATTTTTTTTCCCTAAAAACAAAAACAACTATTTTAAAGTACTAACCGAGTTATTTTGTCTTGTTTGAAGGATGTCAGGAGAAGAGGACTTTAGAGATATCCACGTTGTGAGTGAGAAGTTGGTGACAGTTGTACCTGAACCTATAGCTAAGGCAGCAGCTGACTCAGACCCGGAGGAGTATCTTGAAGAGGGAGAGGAGTGAGGAGGACTCGGAAGAAGCACCTGAGGATACTTTGTTGGATGAGTTAATGGATAGGATTATGGAGTTGGACGACAAGGTCCATGAGTTAGAGGAGCTGTATCAGGGGGAGCAGCAAGCTGCATCATTGCTTGAGGCATTGATGCACCACTTGATAATTAGGAACGGGGATCTGGCTGACAAGCTGCGGGCATCAGACCAGACGGCGGATAGGCTGGAGGATGAAAAAGAAGCTATTAGGACCCACTTGGGGCATACCATTAATGGGTTAGACTAGAGGATTCAGGGTCTCCAAACTGACAAGCAGATTATTACTACATTCTGGGGAGATGAGAAAAGAGACCGTGTTCGGACCGAGAAGCTAACTGGCGAGTTAGAAGAAGAGGTGAGAGATAAGAAGGTTAAGAAAGACAAGATGAAGTACGCGTTTAAGTCAGCACATGGAAGGTTCCAGCATAGGGTGCATCACTTTCCAAGTGAGGAGCACCGGTCTAGACGTGTTATAAGCCGAGGGCTGGTACTGGAGATAGCATATGAGGAGCATGAAGACGCCATTAGGCGGGGCTTTTAGTTTATTATGATGAACTTTTACTACTAGCGTATAGAACGCTTATCTATGAATAAAAAGCTTGGTTTCAGTTTTTACCAAGTATGTTGGTTTAAAGTGATGTAAATGGCTTAATGTTATAAGATAATGAAATACCTTGGGGGTTATGTTTTTAAATAAATATGCTTTTATTTAAGTATGTGATGTGATGATTAAGTTCTCTTCTTATGAATGATATATTCTGTAGAGTAAGTGATAAGATAATAACATTAAGATCATTTTAAACAGATAGATGGCTAGAGGAAGACGTCGTCAAACACCTGAGGGGTCAGGCGGTAATGTTGGGGATCCACTGAACCCTATGCAGCAGTTTGTAGACATGTTAGTGGGGGCACTTCAGAATCGAACCCCGAATGCCAATAACCCTCCAGTGGCCCAAGTGGCACACTTCAAGGACTTTAAAAACGCAGTACCCCCTGAGTTCAAAGGAACCACTGAACCCATCGAAGCTCAAACTTGGGTCAAGGAAATCAAAAAGGCGTTCACTATCGCCCGAGTAGGTGATGATCAGAAAACAATCTTCGCCACTTATGCCTCACCAGGTCGACACTGAGGAGAGAAAAACGAGGAGGTTTGAGCAGGGTCTCAAACCATGCCTATATAGCAGACTCTCGGTGTTATAGACGAATAGCTTCGCAACTCTCCTGGAGAAAGCTATAATCGATGAGGGCGGAAGTGAGGCCCTGATGAAAATTAACAAGGAGAAAAAGAAAAAAGAATGAAGGAGGGAATCGTGGGGAAGGTAGCAGCAGTGGTGGTGCAAACAAGAGAAAGTGGAACAATAACAACAGTAGCAGCAACAAATTTAATTCGGGAAACTCTGGGGAAAACCAGGGGAAGCAAAGAAGAGAACTGAGGCATCCAAGGAGTGTGGGAGGAATCACTCGGGGGCATGTCTAAAAGGAAAGAATGTCTGTTTCAACTGCGGGCAGAAGTGGCACATCTCTCCCAATTGCTCTACACCAAAGAGAAATGGATGCTTCAACTATGGAGCATTGGATCATCAGGCAAGGAATTGGCCAAAGAAGAACTCAGCAGGAGGAAATGGAGGAAGGGGACCAAGCGGTGGAAATCTCACAATTAGTGGACCGCCAACTTAGAATTGACCAGCAACAAGGACTTTCAACATGACGGTTCAGGATGCGGTAGCATCCAGGGACGTGGTTTCAGGTATCATTCCGATCAATGATATATCTGCGTACATATTATTTGATTCGGGTGCTACTTGTTCCTTCGTATAGCATGAATTCTCCCAACGATTAAGCTTACCCCAGCAAGAATTAAAATATCCTATGAACATAGAAGTTGATAATAAGGAAATAATTCCCTTTAGCCATGTCTATAGAAATTGTGTTGTAGACATCAGGGGATATAAGTTACCCGTGGATTTAATTCCAATTTAATTAGGAGAATTTGATATAATTCTAGGAATGGATTGGTTATTTAACCATGGAGCGATGATAGATTGCCAAAAGAAGTGTATAAACCTCAGGACTCCAGATCAGTCTAAGGTAGCATTCCATTGAAGTAGGTCGTCGAGACACTCAAGTTGTCTGATGATGATGCAAGCGAGGAAGTTATTAAGAAAGGGATGTGTAGGATATTTGGCCCATATCGTCGATATGCAGAAAGCAGGGATAGAGATGGGATAGATAACAGTAGTGAACGAATTTTTGAATGTATTTCCAGAGGAATTGCCAGGACTTCTGCCAGATCGGGAGGTCGATTTCGTTATAGATTTAGTACCGGGAATGACACAGATTTCGAAAGCCCCTTACAGAATGGCACCGACAGAAGTGAAGGAGCTAATGGTACAGTTGCAGGAGTTATTGGATAGGAAGTATATTCAATCGAGTGTGTCCCCTTGGGGAGCACCTGTTTTATTTGTGAAAAAGAAGGATGGATCGATGAGACTATGTATCGACTATCGAGAGTTGAACAAGGTGACGATTAAGAACAAGTGCCCGTTACCTAGGATAGATGATCTGTTCGATCAACTAAAGGGATAAAAATATTTTTCCAAGATCGACTTGAGGATGGGATATCACCAGTTAAAGGTGAAGAAGGAGGATGTACCTAAGACATCGTTCAGGACACGTTACGGTCACTACGAGTTCCTGGTGATGTCGTTCGGGTTAACAAATGCGCCAGCAGCGTTTATGGACATGATGAATCGGGTATTCAAGAAATACTTAGATAAATTCGTAGTTGTGTTCATAGATGATATCCTGATCTATTCCAAGACTCAAGAAGATCATGCTGAACACTTAAGGTTAGTATTGGGGGCGTTGAGGAAGGATAAGTTTTACGCAAAATTCTTGAAGTGTGAATCCTAGTTAGAGAAAGTTCAATTTCTGGGACACGTGATCGACAAGGACAAAATTTTTATGGATCCAGTAAAGGTGGAAGCGGTTCAGAATTGGGAACAACCAAAGTCACCGACTGAAGTAAGAAGTTTCTTAGGACTGGCAGGCTATTACAGACGGTTTATCCAAGATTTTTCAAAGATTGCGGGAACGTTGACAAATTTAACGAAGAAGTCGGTAAATTTTGTCTAGACGGAGAAGTGTGAAGAGAGTTTTAAGGAACTCAAGAAAAGACCAAGTGAAGCACCAGTGTTGTCTTTACTTGACGATATAGGTGACTTCGTGATTTTTAGTGATGCGTCACACAAAGGACTTGGCTGTGTGCTTATGCAACATGGTAAAGTTATTGTGTATGCATCGCGTCAATTGAAGGATTACGATAAGGGATATCCTACCAATGACCTGGAATTGGCGGCGATAGTATTTGCCCTAAAGATATGGAGGCACTATTTATATGGTGTAAGGTGTGAAATATACACGGACCATAAAAGTCTGAAGTATATCTTCACGTAAAAGGAGTTGAATATGAGACAAAGAAGATGATTGGAACTTATAAAGGATTATAATTCTGACATCTTGTATCATTCGGGGAAAGTGAACGTGGTAGCAGATGCACTAAGCAAAAAGGGTAGTGGTAGATTGGCAATGCTAACAGCTTAATATGAGTTAATTAAGGAGATGGCTAGATTGGAACTCGAGATAAAAAGTCCAAGGGAGCCAGTGTAAGACCCCGAATTTTATGAAATAAAAGTATTCAATTTTTCTTATAATTACTATTCAGTAAATGGTTAAATTGATAAAAGTTTAAAGTTATGAGTGAAATATGATTTTTTTTCAAAATAAGCAAGTTGTTATAAAATAATCATTGTTGTCGGGGAATATTCGTTTGGTTGTGGAATATTTTTTCTGTCGGGGAATATTCGTACGACGGCGCAGCCATTTGTGGGCCCCATAACAGAATAACTGTCGGGTGAAGAAAATGACAAATTTGAGTTTTTACAAATAACGACGTAGTTGTTACCGTTAACACTGTTAGAATACCCGGTGGTTAAAATACAGTAATATGCGTTATTGCACAGTAGCACACGGTATTGCATAGTATTTTTGAAATTATTGATTCTTACGTAAGAAGACATTACTCAATAATTGTTACAGTAATTACTGTTCAATATTTTATTTTATTGATTCAATAATTGCTACGTTAAAATTTTGTATTATTGTTGTTCAATAATTGTTGCTGCACAGTATTTCCCATTATCAGATCAATAATTCATATTATTTGAATAGTATTATTAGATAGCATTATTGGCAATGTCTAGAAAGTTCTGTCTAAGGAGAGGTTTGGTCATCTAATTGCGCGCCAGTAATGAGAAATCCTTATTGGAAAGCCCCCTCTTTCCTGGGAACGGCCTGGTTGTCATAAATGTGATTCTGTAATATTATTTGTGAATAATTAATTATTGATTTATATGATAAGAAAATATTTATTTTATGTGGATATAAATGAGGGATATATTTTTGTGGTTAAAAATGAAGGAGTTAATGTTGAGGTTTTTATCAGTAATTTTGTCGGAATGGAGGTATTAAAAATCAGGGTTTTTGAGATATTTTGCGGGGGTTATAATTTTTAATCCGACCGTTGGATCGTGGTAATTTTTGGGTATGTTATACATATATAAGTTGAGTATATGTCCACAAATTTTGAACCGTTAAAAATGAATGTATGATTTGTTATGAGTTTTACGAGATGACTGGTTCAGAAATTGTTGAATTTTTGGAGTTTATCATTTTGGTGGAAAATTCTAGAATTGGTGGGCTCCACTTGTGGTTGGTGAAGAAATGTGCTGAATTATATTTCAAATGTGGTGGGTGGGAATAGTAGCAGGTAAAGCCATCAGGTTGCAGGTCAAACCTACCAAAATTTTCCTATAAATAGAGGGCTAAGTTAGAATTGAAAATCACACCAGAAACATAAGCTTTCTCTCTTTTTCTCTCTAGATTATTGAGTGTATTTTGTGAGTATTTTGATACTTGGTGAGTTGCTATTCATTAGTGCAAGTTTCCTTCAGCATCATATCCGATATCCAGTCAGAAGTACTGCTCTTTTGAGGTAAGGGATTGTAAGGGATAGTAAGGGATAGTAAGGGATTTTAAGGGTTGTTATGTTTTTCAGTTTTGTAATTTTTCTGAACTTCAAAAATTCTGGAAAAATTTGAAATGATATTTTGATGAGTTTTATTGATTGTGCCCAAAAATGGTGATTTTTGGATGTATAGATTGAGAGTTATGAATTTTATGAGAAAAGACTATTTTAAAAGTAACCGCTTATAATTCCTTGTGGTTAACTCCAAAATTGATAAAATTTTTATTGGGAGTACATGTATATGATAGAAGTATACTCTGTAAATTTTAGAATTTTTAGACAAAAGTACAATTTTTGATAAATGTCTAAATATTCGGCTATTTTGGCCATATGAAAAATAGTAAATGACTTTTAAAAATTCTGAAAAAAATATATGTTCACTATGGGACTATATTATGCTAAATCCCAGAAAAGAAATATTTTTGGAACTGATTTGGTATTTTTCATGAAAATGGTCTAGCTATGAGTAAATGAATTAAATATGTTTTGTGAAGAAAGAAAATTGGAAAATAAGATTTTATGACTTGAGAATCCTATATGAGGTATATGCAGATTTTTTATGAGGGTTTTGATTATTGATGATGAAATTGTAAGAGTTGACATTTTATGATGATTAAATGCATTAATTAGTAAAGTGTAAACAATTAAAATAAATTGTTTATAAATTTATGAAATGTTATTCTTTCAATATCATTATACCGAAATATTGGTATGTATTTTATTGTGGAATTTCTATCTTTTGTGTCGGGGTTACTATTCAGGAGTTACTATTCACGAGTTACTATTCACGATAAAAATTGGTTTCTTTTTCTAACCAAATTATAGTTGATTTACGAATATTACTCTTGAGATTAAAACTAGATGTTGATCATATTATTTTTATCATCATATATAACATTTTTATAACCCTGATGTTGAAATTCTCTTTCACTGGAGTGTAAAGATGGGTAGATTATTGGTATGATCATGACTAGGGTTCTCTTTGGCCTGTAGTGCAAAGTTGAATTGTGACTGGTATGATCATGACCATTGAATTTATAATTGAATATCTTAAGCTTAAGTGCAAAGGTGAATTGATCAACATGGTTATAATTATTGTTTATATAAATTCTGAAATGATTATATATTTCTTTGAGATATTAATATCTTTGGCCTGTAGTGCAAAGATGAAATATTGATGAATATCTTTGGCCTGTAGTGCAAAGATGAATTGTTGATGAATATCTTTGGCCCGTAGTGCAAAGATGACATGTTGTTGAATATCTTTGGCCAGTAGTGCAAAGATGAACAAATGTTGAGATAAACATGACCAACTGGTGATACAAATGAATATCTTTGGCCGTAGTGCAAAGATGAAGTTATTAGTATGATTATGAACAGGAAATGTGATTTGGTGTAACCATGATCTTTGATGTTTCAGGTAAAGATAGGTGATGAAAATTATCTTCGTCCTGGATGAGAAGAGGAATTTAGAACTACAGTTATGATTATGAGTTATTCATATGATTGTGGACCAGAATTGTTGATTGATGTTACAGGGATAAAACATTGTTGATGGATTTTTAACATGGAGAAGATAATAGACTTTATAGTCTATTTGACTCTTCTAATGGATTGCTCGTTCCGCTGCAACTATGGTTGAAATTTTTATCATTTACCATATGTTCTAAATCTCTGATTTATTATTGATGAAGGCTATTGATAATTTAATTATCTTTAGTCATGATATTCTTTACTGAGCTAGTTGTGCTCACCCTTTTGCTTCACAATTCCTTTCAGGTAATAAGAGTGTAGCTGGGTCGAGCGGGGGTAACAAGGGAATAGAACGGTGGTCATCATTTAGTAGTTATATTTGGTGAAAAAAATAGGGTGAGGCGAACCCAACGTTGGAAGGGTGTTTTGTCACTATCATACAAGATGTCTAATGACATACAACCTCGTGTCATCATAGGACAGGGTTGTGCTCATCCACTTGCTGAGTATATCTATGGGCACTACCTATATAATCTTGGTGTTTGTTTGAAGTATAATTCTCAATTAGAGACAGTGGAGATAATGATAAGTCAAGAGAAGACTCACCATTGGGAAGAATATGATAGTAATTTTCTCGTTTTTCTTTGGGGTCTATTGGGTCAACCAAGGATAATTCTGTGGCCATATGATATCTATCATAACCTAGACGCGTGGCCTCCCATGTACGAAGGTTTCCTTGAGCACTTCCCAAAGATTCTAATTTCTAAAACAGTTTTTGACTATACCTTTATGTAAGGTGTTATTGTGAGGTGATGTCCACGGTTGGAACATGAGTCACATTTGGTATATATTTGTATCCAAACTCACAGCATATGTGTTGTTGTATTTTGCACGACAATTGTTGTAATAAAGTTGTAGTTGTTTTCTGTACCATGTATTTGACGACTCAGAATGGGTTGGGTGGAATGGACCTATTTTGGGGTTGTCACAGTTGGTATCAGAGCTATAAGTAAAGAGCCCCGAGCCTCTCGCTGGTGACTTCCTGTTGATGGGGGATGCACCGAAGCCAGACTCTCCGTAGGGGACGCCGTTCTGCGGTGGCAAGCTGATAGGTATCAATGTAAGGTGCTGACATAGGTTGGTGTCCAGAGTTACATTTGGTATCAGAGCTTAGGGATATGATCTCTGGCGGAGATCGGGGAATATAACTAGGAGGGGAGAGATGAGTAAATCCTTCGCTAGTGTGTCCTACCTAAGCTTATTTGTTGGTCAGTCATAATATCGAGATATTATGTGATATGTTAATTTGTTAAATTAACACTTGTTTTGAAGCTGTATTCTAGAATGTTATTTGAAATACAGGAGATGAGCAATGGAGAAATTATGATGACAGAGAAGATGGAATTTGAAATGAAAGGAAGGTATTCTCAACTCTTTGAAATACCAGGTACGTAAATTTCGGGGACGAAATTTCATAAGGAGGGGAGATTGTAAGACCCCGAATTTTATGAAATAAAAGTATTCAATTTTTCTTATAATTACTATTCAGTAAATGGTTAAATTGATAAAAGTTTAAAGTTATGAGTGAAATATGATTTTTTTTCAAAATAAGCAAGTGGTTATAAAATAATCATTGTTGTCGGGGAATATTCGTTTGGTCGTGGAATATTTTTTCTGTCGGGGAATATTCGTACGACGGCGCAGCCATTTGTGGGCCCCATAACAGAATAACTGTCGGGTGAAGAAAATGACAAATTTGAGTTTTTACAAATAACGGCGTAGTTGTTACCGTTAACACTGTTGGAATACCCGGTGGTTAAAATACAGTAATACGCGTTATTGCACAGTAGCACACGGTATTGCATAGTATTTTTGAAATTATTGATTCTTACGTAAGAAGGCACTACTCAATAATTGTTACAGTAATTACTGTTCAATATTTTATTTTATTGATTCAATAATTGCTACGTTGAAATTTTGTATTATTGTTGTTCAATAATTGTTGCTGCACAGTATTTCCCATTATCAGATCAATAATTCATATTATTTGAATAGTATTATTAGATAGCATTATTGGCAATGTCTAGAAAGTTCTGTCTAAGGAGAGGTTTGGTCATCTAATTGCGCGCCAGTAAGGAGAAATCCTTATTGGAAAGCCCCCTCTTTCCTGGGAACGGCCTGGTTGTCATAAATGTGATTCTGTAATATTATTTGTGAATAATTAATTATTGATTTATATGATAAGAAAATATTTATTTTATGTGGATATAAATGAGGGATATATTTTTGTGGTTAAAAATGAAGGAGTTAATGTTGAGGTTTTTATCAGTATTTTGTCGGAATGGAGGTATTAAAAATCAGGGTTTTTGAGATATTTTGCGGGGGTTATAATTTTTAATCCGACCGTTGGATCGTGGTAATTTTTGGATATGTTATACATATATAAGTTGAGTATATGTCCACAAATTTTGAACCGTTAAAAATGAACGTATGATTTGTTATGAATTTTACGAGATGACTGGTTCAGAAATTGTTGAATTTTTGGAGTTTATCATTTTGGTGGAAAATTCTAGAATTGGTGGGCCCCACTTGTGGTTGGTGAAGAAATGTGCTGAATTATATTTCAAATGTGGTGGGTGGGAATAGTAGCAGGTAAAGCCATCAGGTTGCAGGTCAAACCTACCAAAATTTTCCTATAAATAGAGGGCTAAGTTAGAATTGAAAATCACACCAGAAACATAAGCTTTCTCTCTTTTCTCTCTAGATTATTGAGTGTATTTTGTGAGTATTTTGATACTTGGTGAGTTGCTATTCATTAGTGCAAGTTTCCTTCAGCATCATATCCGATATTCAGTCAGAAGTACTGCTCTTTTGAGGTAAGGGATAGTAAGGGATAGTAAGGGATAGTAAGGAATTTTAAGGGTTGTTATGTTTTTCAGTTTTGTAATTTTTCTGAACTTCAAAAATTCTGGAAAAATTTGAAATGATATTTTGATTAGTTTTATTGATTGTGTCAAAAAATGATGATTTTTGGATGTATAGATTGAGAGTTATGAATTTTATGAGAAAAGACTATTTTAAAAGTAACCGCTTATAATTCCTTGTGGTTAACTCCAAAATTGATAAAATTTTTATTGGGAGTACATGTATATGATAGAAGTATACTCTGTAAATTTTAGAATTTTTAGACAAAAGTACAATTTTTGATAAATGTCTAAATATTCGGCTATTTTGGCCATATGAAAAATAGTAAATGACTTTTAAAAATTCTGAAAAAAATATATGTTCACTATGGGACTATATTATGCTAAATCCCAGAAAAGAAATATTTTTGGAACTGATTTGGTATTTTTCATGAAAATGGTCTAGTTATGAGTAAATGAATTAAATATGTTTTGTGAAGAAAGAAAATTGGAAAATAGGATTTTATGGCTTGAGAATCCTATATGAGGTATATGCAGATTTTTTATGAGGGTTTTGATTATTGATGATGAAATTATAAGAGTTGACATTTTATGATGATTAAATGCATTAATTAGTAAAGTGTAAACAATTAAAATAAATTGTTTATAAATTTATGAAATGTTATTCTTTCAATATCATTATACCAAAATATTGGTATGTATTTTATTGTGGAATTTCTATCTTTTGTGTCGGGGTTACTATTCAGGAGTTACTATTCACGAGTTACTATTCACGATAAAAATTGGTTTCTTTTTCTAACCAAATTATAGTTGATTTACGAATATTACTCTTGAGATTAAAACTAGATGTTGATCATATTATTTTTATCATCATATATAACATTTTTATAACCCTGATGTTGAAATTCTCTTTCACTGGAGTGTAAAGATGGGTAGATTATTGGTATGATCATGACTAGGGTTCTCTTTGGCCTGTAGTGCAAAGTTGAATTGTGACTGGTATGATCATGACCATTGAATTTATAATTGAATATCTTAAGCTTAAGTGCAAAGGTGAATTGATCAACATGGTTATAATTATTGTTTATATAAATTCTGAAATGATTATATATTTCTTTGAGATATTAATATCTTTGGCCTGTAGTGCAAAGATGAAATATTGATGAATATCTTTGGCCTGTAGTGCAAAGATGAATTGTTGATGAATATCTTTGGCCCGTAGTGCAAAGATGACATGTTGTTGAATATCTTTGGCCAGTAGTGCAAAGATGAACAAATGTTGAGATAAACATGACCAACTGGTGATACAAATGAATATCTTTGGCCGTAGTGCAAAGATGAAGTTATTAGTATGATTATGAACAGGAAATGTGATTTGGTGTAACCATGATCTTTGATGTTTCAGGTAAAGATAGGTGATGAAAATTATCTTCGTCCTGGATGAGAAGAGGAATTTAGAACTACAGTTATGATTATGAGTTATTCATATGATTGTGGACCAGAATTGTTGATTGATGTTACAGGGATAAAACATTGTTGATGGATTTTTAACATGGAGAAGATAATAGACTTTATAGTCTATTTGACTCTTCTAATGGATTGCTCGTTCCGCTGCAACTATGGTTGAAATTTTTATCATTTACCATATGTTCTAAATCTCTGATTTATTATTGATGAAGGCTATTGATAATTTAATTATCTTTAGTCATGATATTCTTTACTGAGCTAGTTGTGCTCACCCTTTTGCTTCACAATTCCTTTCAGGTAATAAGAGTGTAGTTGGGTCGAGCGGGGGTAACAAGGGAATAGAACGGTGGTCATCATTTAGTAGTTATATTTGGTGAAAAAAATAGGGTGAGGCGAACCCAACGTTGGAAGGGTGTTTTGTCACTATCATACAAGATGTCTAATGACATACAACCTCGTGTCATCATAGGACAGGGTTGTGCTCATCCACTTACTGAGTATATCTATGGGCACTACCTATATAATCTTGGTGTTTGTTTGAAGTATAATTCTCAATTAGAGACAGTGGAGATAATGATAAGTCAAGAGAAGACTCACCATTGGGAAGAATATGATAGTAATCTTTTCGTTTTTCTTTGGGGTCTATTGGGTCAACTAAGGATAATTCTGTGGCCATATGATATCTATCATAACCTAGACGCGTGGCCTCCCATGTACGAAGGTTTCCTTGAGCACTTCCCAAAGATTCTAATTTCTAAAACAGTTTTTGACTATACCTTTATGTAAGGTGTTATTGTGAGGTGATGTCCACGGTTGGAACATGAGTCACATTTGGTATATATTTGTATCCAAACTCACAGCATATGTGTTGTTGTATTTTGCACGACAATTGTTGTAATAAAGTTGTAGTTGTTTTCTGTACCATGTATTTGACGACTCAGAATGGGTTGGGTGGAATGGACCTATTTTGGGGTTGTCACAGCCAGAGGGGAAATTGTTCGCAATGGAGGCTCATCCGACAATATTGGACAAAATCAAGGAAGCACAAGGCAGCGATGAGTAATGTGTGAAGGTGAGGAAAAGAATTTCAGATGGAGAAGAGATTAAATTTAGTATGGGGGTGATGGACTATTAAGATTTAAGAAAAGAATTTAGGTGCCAGCGGTGTTTGAATTAAAGGAACAAATCTTGCTGGAAGCTCATAGCTCAAGTTACTCAATCCACCTAGGAAGCACAAAGATGTATCAGGATCTCCGCCAACATTAATGGTGGGTCAATATGAAAAGAGAAGTCACAGAGTGAGTCAGCAAGTGTTTAACATGCCAGCGAGTTAAGGCAGAACATCAGAAACCGAGCGGGTTACTTCAACCTTTAGAAATTCTAGAATGGAAGTGGGAACATATCACGATGGACTTCGTGGTAGGACTTCCGACTACACAGAAGGGTTACGATGCAGTGTGGGTGATCGTTGATCGATTGACCAAGTCAGCGCATTTCTTGCCAATCAAGATCATATATACCTTGGATCAGTTAGTAAATCTTTACATCAAATAGATTGTTTCCAGGCACGGGGTACTTGTATCAATTGTGTCAGATCACGATCCGCAGTTCACAACAAATTTTTGGAGAAGTTTTTAAGAACACATGGGAACGCAACTGAGGTTGAGCACGGCGTATCATCCTCAAATAGATGGGCAGAGCGAGAGAACAATTCAAACGTTAGAAGACATGCTGAGAGCATGTGTTATGGATTTCAAAGGGAGCTGGGATGACCACCTGCCATTGGTGGAAACACGATTACTGCATCTTTTCAATACTCTAATTTATTTGAAGTGTGTGTGTGTGTGTGTTTTATTGGGCCTCGTTTGCACATATATACAAAGGGTTTGACTTATATAAAAGTTTAATTTTAATACAAGGCATATAGGATGATATTTTGAAAATAGGTTTTCAAACCCTTATGCTCACATAGTAATTGAGGCCTTTGATATTTCTATTTTATTTCGTATTCGGCTTGATTTTATTTTATTCTCGAGATGCGAAGCATCTTCGACAAAATAATATACATATAAGGGTCGGACTGCTTATGGGCATGAAAGCCATCGAAGAATGTCCAAACACCACACATATGATTTACAAGCTAACTATACAACTGAAAAGGTCCATCATGGGAACAAGATCTAGATCCGTCAGCTGGATCTTACATCTCGTGGCTCCTAGGCTCACATACTATCATATGAATAACCTGTATAACGAGGATACTGAAATAAAATATATATTTAATCTAAACAACACAAAAAAAATGGATTCATCTGTTTAAATCCCTGCTTGCGCGTAGCCGAGCTTATCGTTCCCTATAGATACAGATCTAGGGTTACGTGGTTGCTTAATATTTACAAAAAAAAACTAGATTTAAATAAATCTTAGTCATTCTAGCTCAACGGTTCCAGTTTTATAACTTTTGAACCGATTAAAAGTTAGATATGGCTAGATTTAGATAAATCCAGTCCACAGATTTAAATATTATGGATTTATATTGAATGAACAGTTAAAACTGATATTTAATCACAGTAAACAGTATTATATATATATATATATATATATATATATATATATATATATATATATATATATATATATATATATATACAACCCATTTCTTAAGCTCACCTTTTTAAGCTCACCCGAGCTCACCTTGCTTTTTTTTATATAAAAAAAACATAACTAATAAAAAATGTATAATAATTTTTAGAATTGAAAGTTTTTTTAAAAAAAGTGTTTTGGGTGTGATTTGGGCACATATAACCAAATAGTGTTGTACAGACTGTATAACACTATTTTGTTATATGTACCCAAATCACACTCAAAACCATTTTTTTAAAAAAAGTTTTAATTCCAAAAATTATTATACATTTTTTATTAGTTATGTTTTTTTTAAAAAAAAGGCAGGGTGAGCTCGGGGTGAGCTTAAGATCCTTGCTATATATATATATATATATATATATATATATATATATATATATATATATATATATATATATATATATATATATATATTAAAACAGTAAAAAGGCCACGAATATAAAATCCAGGCCAAACTGGTATATATATATATTAAAGAGAGAGAAAACCACGGATCGACGATCCAGGCACAACTTATCAGTGGAAATATATATATATATATATATATATATATATATATATATATATATTAAAGTAAGAGAAAGCTTTAAATTTGAAAAAATCTTATAGTGTGCTACAAAGAAGGCTTCAGACTGCTTTTGGAACTTGAAAACTCAGTTTCCCTGGGTAAAATTTGATATGTTATAGTATATATGTATACAAGTGCTTAGAACAAAAAATATTGAAGTTTGGAACATTATAGTAATTGAGGCCATTGATACTTTCATTTTATTTCGTATTCGGCTTGATTTTATTTTATTCTTGAGATGCAAAATATCTTCGACAAAATAATATACATATAAGTGTCGGGCTTCTTATGGGCATGAAAGCCATCCAAGGATGTCCAAGCACCACACATATGATTTATAAGCTAACTGTACAACTGAAAAGGTCCATCATAAGAACCAGATCTAGATCCGTTAGCTGGATCTTAGATCTCGTGGCTCCTAAGCTCACATAATACCATATGAATAGCTTGCATAACGAGGATACTGAAATAAAACAGATATTTAATCTAAACAACGCAAAACAATGGATTCATCTATTAAATCCCTGCCTACGCGTAGCCAAGCTTCTCGTTCCGTCTAGATGCAGATCTAGGGTCACGTGGTTGCTTAATATTTACACAAAAACTAGAAAGAAAACTAGATTTAAATAAATCTTAGCCATTCTAGCTCAACAATTTTAATTTTATAACTTTTGAACCGGGTAAAAGTTAGATATGGCTAGATTATATAGTCCACATATTTTAATATTATGGATTTACATTGAATGAACAGTAATAAAGCAGTAAAAGGGCACAGATTAGCAATCTAGACACTATTAAACAATATAATTCAAGTTTGAATCAACAGGTCGTGGATATATATATATAGGGAAATGATCCGTAGCATGTATTTGCTATGGATGCAAAATAGGCAACTATCATCTCCACTATACATTACATAAATTAAGAACTGAGATTTAAAATGCAATTATGTCATCTACTAGTTCAACTAGCGGACAAATAAAAAAAAATTCGCCCAGAATTGCCCATGTGGAGAGTTTTAGACATGAATCTGAACCGATTATCTAGTAGTTTAGGGATCAAGCAGAGTCTAGTCGAGCCTAGCTTTTTGAGCTGGACTAATTTAGTAATGAACATTGGTGGAGTCCAGGTCAAGCTTAAGGTGAGTCGAGCCTTTTACCTTTTGAGCTCGAGCTGAGCTGCAATTCATTTTCTCTATATTCTCCCTCTCTCCTCCCCCCTCTTGATGTACATATATATAATTATTTAGTCTATTATCAGGAGGAAGTTGCTAAAGAGTTGGGTGTACCTGTGCATTTTCAACGTTTTTGGTTGTGGGCGAAGCGTCAAAACCATACATACCGCCCAAATCGACCATTGACCTCACAGGAGGAAGCTCAATCTGTGAGTACTTTTCTGTTTGTATAATTTGTGTTTCCATCTGTTTTTGTATCATTTCTTGACTCTGAGTTCTGCTAGTTTTTCACGACGTGGGACTATAAAATGGTATTTTGTCAATCCTTCTATCCATTTTATTTCTTCTACGAGGAAGGTTATTGGAATTAATCTGATGCAATTGCTTCAGATATATTACACTTTGATACTGGTCTTTGATATATTCGAGATCTGATATAGTATTTACCTAGATTGTAGATTTAGTAGATCTGATATACGAGTGAATTTAGTATTTACCCAGATTGTGGCTTGATATGTTGGCTTGATATGGGGGTAATTCTGTCCAAATTTTTTTTATGTGTCTGCTAGTTGAACTAGCGGATGGCATAATTTAATTTTAAATCTCAACCCTTAATTTATTTAATGTGTGGTGGAGATGTTATTTGCTCATTTTTCATCTATACCAAATACATGCTATGGATTATTTTTCATATATATATATATATATATATATATATATATATATATATATATATATATATATAAATATTAAAGCAAGAGAAAACTTTAAATCCAAAAAAATCTTACAGTGTGCTGCAAAGAAGGTTTCAGACTGCTTTTGAAGCTTGAAAACATAGTTTCCAATAGTTAAATTTTGATATTTTGTAGTATATATGTATACAAGTGTTTACAATGAAAAATATTGAAGTTTGGAACACTATAGGAGGGGTTAAGAGCCGAAATGGACGGAGTTTTCTCTATTTTGTTTTCTTTTTTTCTTCTATGTTAGCTGATAGAGGGGGGGTCTATTTATAGACCAAAGTAGCCTCGGGTCTACTCGCGACTGCCCGGGTGGGCCCGGGCTGCGTGGGTCCCGTCGTCTCAAAGTACGTGCACTTTGACCAACGCGCTATCTGCTCGAACCTTCATAACTTTCAATCCTGGAGTCCGATGGAAGTATGCCATACCATTCCCGAAAGCTCTTTCCGAGAGCTACGCAATAACATAGGGTTTGTCCTTTTTCGAATATGGGGGGATGGGTTTATGACCGAAATGGTATCTTCGGGTTTTTTCAAGCAATTCGTTGAGCTATTTTGCGTAGTTTGCACTCAGAAGTGCTGTAATGGCTTTTTGTGACCCTATTTACAGCTATATTAGGTTTGTTGAAGTTAACTTGTTAAAATGATGGTTTTGCCCTTCCGGGGGTTGTCTCCAAGGTTGACCGGGCTTTTAGCTGTCCTTCGGGGTTGTCTCCAGGGTTTGATTGCTGCCAACTTTTCTTTTTCTTAGGGTTAATCTCCTTGGTTGATTTGATATTCCATAGGGATATCTCCGTGGTTAGATATGATGTTGTGGTCTTCTAGGGTTATATCTGGAATGTGAAAAAGACTCTTTTACCTTCCTATATAGTTAGTAATAGGAAAATTAAATTTTGAGTGCCTACACCATGTTTTTTTCTCTTAACTTATGGGAATTTGTTGAGAATGGTTATATGAAGGAGATGGAATCGCTGTTGACCAAATGAAAGAGATGAAATAAAATAACAAGAAAGATGTAGAAGTATTGTCTTATATACAACAAGGGTTGGAAGATACAATCTTTCTTAGCATAATGGTTGCAAAAACATCAAAGGAAGCATGGGAGTTGCTGTGGAATGAATATGAAGGTTCAGATAAGGTAATTACTCTTAAATTGCAAACTCTTCGTCACGACTTTGAAACGTTATTGATGAAATTTTTTGAGACAATACATGATTTTTCTATAAGAGTTACTTTTATTGTTAATCAAGTAAAGTCTCTTGGTGAAAATATGTCTGATAAAAAGATTGTTGAATTTTTTTTGAGGAGTTTAACTCTAAAGTTTAATTTTATTGTGGCTATAATTGAGGAATCAAAAGATTTATCTACTTTATCATTTACTCAATTAATGGGTTCATTGAAAACACATGAGGAAAGAATGAACAGGGTTGTTGAAAATTAAGTTGAACAAGTTTTCCAATCAAAGATTAACTTGAGGGCAGGTGCAAGCTCACATTCCCATGGGTGGAAGAATCATTCAAAAGATAAACGTGAAAGTGCTCAAGGTAAAGGAAAAAGTTAGAACAAGACTCAAAAACATTATAGCAGAGGTAATGGTGACAAAACCTGGAGTAAGATTAGCGGTAAGCACTTTAACAAAGCTAGTGCTCATAAGCACTTTAATGGTCGCAATGGTGAGAAACACAACTCAGGTAATTATGAGCTTCCCATATGTTATAATTGCAGTAAGAAGGATCATATTAAGAAAGATTGTTGGTATAAAAACAAGGATCCAAATATTCCTATTAACTCTATTTGTGGAAAATATGGACATACTCAAGATAATTGTTGGTATAACAAGAAAAATGAAGCAAAGTTTCATGAAGAAAAATGTGATAATAATGAGGAGTCATTATTTCTATGTTATTTAACTGAAATTGTAAAGCATGTTTAGTATCTTGATAGTGGCTGCAGTAATCACATGTTCGGTGATAAGTCCATCTTTGTTGAAATTGATGAATTAGTAAAGTCTTGGGTTAGCTTAGGGATTAATGAGAAAGTTCAGGTTTATGGAAAAGTAGTTGTCTCCATCGATGCCAAGTTTGGAAAGAAACTTATCTCATAATGTAAGTTCCACAGTTGGGTCAGAATCTTATTAGTGTGTGTTAACTACTTAAGAAAGGATACTACGCTGTTTTTGATGATGATTGCTGGATGATTTATAATAAGGAGGATAAGAAATTATTGTTGTCTGTTAAAAAGACTGAAAATAAGATATTTCCCCTTCAATTTTCCGAGCTTAATAGTAATGAATTTAGTGTTATTGATGACTCGTGGCTATGACACAAAAGATATGGGCATTTGAATTTTGATGGCCTAAGGTTGATGCAAAGAAAAGCAATGGTGAATGGGCTGCCTGCAATAACTAGAGATCAAGAAGTATGTGAAGCTTGTGTTTATGGTAAACAACATCGAGTTCCATTTTAAGTCGGAAAGTCTTGGAGAGCAAAAGCACCATTGATGCTAGTGCATGCTGATTTATGTGGTCCTATGCGTACAACCTCGTTAGCTGGGAACAAGTATTATTTGTATTTATATATGATTTTTCTCGACTAATGTTGGTCGGATAACCGATCACTAAACACGCGCAAGTATACGTGGTCTAACAAGTAATACAGTGATAAGATGAATGTCGTACCCACGAGGACAAAGTGTTAAAACTAATCAAATACTAAAATTGAAATGATACGGTATTATCTAAAGAAGTTATTAAAGATGGCGTGTTAAAAACTATATGCTTAAAACATTAAATTAAGAGATTGAGTTGCAACAAGTAAGTCAAGATAGGATTATAACTCCCCAAATGCTTCGCCTAATCTCCTAACTCTTCACTTTACTAACAAATTATAAGAATGGCCAACCGAGAACAGTAAGTACACATAAGCCTCTTTCGACAGTCAAATGCACATCCCTTAGCTAGGTGAATCACAATATTCCTATGGTAAAAATAACTAGACTAAGGGTCATTAAGATTAATCTCAAGGGTTACACAAGGCAAATAGAGACACGTCTATTCTATTATGCAATATTATTGTAATTTTGGATAAAAAATTGCACAGCGAAATAAAAATTGAACAAATTTCCAAAATCCAAAACAGGATCCATGCGAAATAGAAATTAATTCAGTGTTTAAGAGATTTTACCGATTATGAAAAAGATTCGAATCTCCAACATAATCCGAATGAACTACGTCTGTACGGTATCCACACGAACGCCCGCAAATCGTGGCACGATTCTGGAATAAAAGGGAGCTGCGGTACTAGCCACTAAAAGAATGGATTTTCTATTTTCTCTTTAGTCTCTCTCTAAGAACGGCTAGGATTTTCTTAAGTTATGATCTCTAACCTAAATGACTGCTATATATCATATATATAGTAGTTAATAGGAATTAATCAAAAAAAGCCTAATCTAATTAAAATAAAATCCGAATATATATATATATATATATATATATATATATATATATATATATATATATATATATATATATATATATATATATATATATATATATATATATATACGGTCCGGATCTTAAGCTCACCCCTTATTCAACTCATTCGAGCTCACCCCCCTTTAGCGACGGACCCGACGACGATTCGGTCATACAACCATCGTCTATACTTTTAGCAACACTATATATTATCCGTCGCTAAAAGTATAGACGACGGTTGTATGACCGAAACCGTCGCTTAAGGGGGGTGAGCACGGGTGAGTAAGATAAGGGGTATGCACTTGATCCTTACTATATATATATATATATATATATATATATATATATATATATATATATATATATATTTATATATATATATCCTAATTAAGTCTTTCTTAATTAATATACCTATATATAAATTATCTTATTAATTTAAATTTGCAATTTAAATGCTAACAATCATATTGACATATTTAAATCATTACAATTTAAATTAATTCCTTTTTAATTACATTCTATGCGTGTGACCCTAGAGGTTATTATTATGTTGGCAATAATTTTAAAATTATATTATAAAATTATAAACAACGAGCGACATCTAGTAATGCATCACTGCTACCCAAGTAATAATAAGATCGATGATTCAATGCAACCTTTTCGTAACCAATGTTTCAATGTAATTTAATCATTTTAACGTTGACATCCTAGATTAAACTCGAGTCATGGAATGTGTCATACTCTTCATAATTTAATCTGAGTTTTCTTGATCAACGAGTAGACTATATGAAACAAATCACTATTTGAACATGGGCATGCAATTCATAGTCCTAGTTAATCAAGAAGCCTATGGATATCACCCCTAATATATAGGAGGGTTAAATTCTATCTGGATCACTCATATTCCTCACACGGTTCATGATGTACCCAATAATCACCTTTATAGTCTACCCTATTAAAGGTGACCTTTGATGATATCAAACTACATAAATTCTCGTGTAGTAATATTGTGATTTTAGGTCAGAGGATCATTAAATCATTGTCACTATGAGAATTGCTAATGACACTTCACATAATGCTCCACATAGAATTCTCATGGCGGGTCTGTCCAGTACATCGTTCTCTAACACGTACCTATGCATTGACTTAATATCTCATATATTTATAACCAATGAGATTTGGTCATCAGTCAATCCACATACTAGTCTCAATGTATCATTGTTGTCCCATCAATAATGATACTCGACTAGGGACATTTAAGAGCAATGATACTAATTGTAATTATATAATCTCATGTTCAAGTCATATACTTGAAACTATATAATTTGTATCACTATTCTAAGGAATTTTATTATGTTAACATTTATATAACGCAGTAAATAAAACCATAATAAAATTATCCATTTATTCAATCAAATATAATATCAAAATGTTAAGAAATTATATCAAATAATTGGCCTCTAGGGCACAAACTCTAACAGTCTCTCACTTGCACTAGAGCCAATCACTCATGTATCTAATACCCATGGAACTAGTGTGACCTTCGTGCTTCTGCTGTGACAAAGCCTTGATCAATGGATCTGCAACATTATCATCTGTTGGCACTCTTCCTATATGTACATCTCCTCTATCAATGATTTCACGGATGAGATGGCACCACCTAAGTATATGCTTGGATCGTTGGTGAGATTTGGATTCCTTAGCATGTGCAATGGCTCCATTATTATCACAGTATAGCTTAACCAGATCAACAATGGTTAGAAAAACACCAAGTTCATTGACAAACTTTTTAATCCATACAGCCTCCTTGGCCGCACTAGAAGCAGCAATATACTCAGCCTCTGTTGTAAGACCCCGAATTTTATGAAATAAAATTATTCAATTTTTCTTATAATTACTATTCAGTAAATGGTTAAATTGATAAATGTTAAAGTTAAGGGTGATATATGATTTTTTTTCAAAATACACAAGTAGTTATAAAATAATCATTGTTGTCGGGGAATATTCGTTTGGTCATGGAATATTCTTTCTGTCGGGGAATATTCGTACGACGGCGCAGCTATTTGTGGGCCCCATAACGAATAACTGTCGGGTGAAGAAAATGACAAATTTGAGTTTTTACAAATAACGACGTAGTTGTTACTGTTAACACTGTTGGAATACCTGGTGGTTAAAATACAGTAATACGCGTTATTGCACAGTAGCACACGGTATTGCACAGTATTTTTAAAATTATTGATTCTTACGTAAGAAGGCACTACTCAATAATTGTTACAGTAGTTATTATTCAATATTTTATTTTATTGATTCAATAATTGCTGCGTTGATATTTTATATTATTGTTGTTTCAATAATTGTTGCTGCACAGTATTTTCTATTATCAGATCAATAATTCATATTATTTGAATAATATTATTAGATAACATTATTGGCAATGTCTAGAAAGTTCTGTCTAAGGAGAGGTTTGGTCATCTAATTGCGCGCCAGTAAGGAGAAATCCTTATTGGAAAGCCCCCTCTTTCCTGGGAACGGCCTGGTTGTCATAAATGTGATTCTGTAATATTATTTGTGAATAATTAATTATTGATTCATATGATAAGGAAATATTTATATTATGTGGATATAAATGAGGGATATATTTTTGTGGTTAAAAATGAAGGAGTTAATGTTGAGGTTTTTATCAGTATTTTTGTCGGAATGGAGGTATTAAAAATCAGGGTTTTTGAGATATTTTGCGGGGGTTATAATTTTTAATCCGACCGTTGGATCGTGGCAATTTTTGGATATGTTATACATATATAAGTTGAGTATATGTCCATAAATTTTGAACCGTTAAAAATGAACGTATGATTTGTTATGAATTTTAAGAGGTGGCTGATTCGGAAATCAGGTTATAAATCATTTTTGGTGGAAAATTCTAGAATTGGTGGGCCCCACTTGTGGTTGGTGAAGAAATGTGCTGAATTATATTTCAAATGTGGTGGGTGGGAATAGTAGCAGGTAAAGCCATCAGGTTGCAGGTCAAACCTACCAAAATTTTCCTATAAATAGAGGGCTAAGTTAGAATTGAAAATCACACCAGAAACATAAGTTTTCTCTCTTTCTCTCTCTATATTATGAAGCATATTTTGTGAGTGTTTAGATACTTTGAGAGTTGCTATTCAGTGCAAGTTTCCTTCAGCATCATATCGGATATCCAGCCAGAAGTACTGCTCTTTTGAGGTAAGGGATAGTAAGGGATAGTAATGGATTTTAAGGGTTGTTATGATTTTCAGTTTCGTAATTTTTCTGATCTTCAAAAATTCTGGAAAAATTTAAAATGATATTTTGATGAGTTTTCTTGATTGTGTCCAAAAATGGTGATTTTTGGATGTATAGATTGAGAGTTATGAATTTTATGAGAAAAGACTATTTTAGAAGTAACAGCTTATAATTTCTTGTGGTTAACTCCAAAATTGATGAAATTTTTATTGGGAGTACATGTATATGATAGAAGTATACTATGTAAATTTCAGAATTTTTAGACAAAAGTACAATTTTTGATAAATGTCTAAATATTCGGCTGTTTTGGCCATATGAAAAATAGTAAATGATTTTTAAAAATTCTGAGAAAAATATATGTTCACTATGGGACTATATTATGCTAAATCCCAGAAAAGAAATATTTTTGGAACTGATTTGGTATTTTTCATAAAAATGGTCTAGTTATGAGTAAATGAATTAAATATGTTTTGTGAAGAAAGAAAATTGGAAAATAGGATTTTATGGCTTGAGAATCCTATACGAGGTATATGCAGATTTTTTATGAGGGTTTTGGTTATTGATGATGAAATTGTAAGAATTGGCATTTTATGATGATTAAATGCATTAATTAGTAAAGTGTAAATAATTAAAATAAATTGTTTATAAATTTAAGTAATGTTATTCTTTCAATATCATTATACTGAAATATTGGTATGAATTTTATTGTAGAATTTCTATCTTTTGTGTCGGGGTTACTATTCATGAGTTACGAATATTACTCTTGAGATTAAAACTATATGTTGATCATATTATTTTTATCATCATATATAACATTTTTTATAACCCTGATGTTGAAATTCTCTTTCACTGGAGTGTAAAGATGGGTAGATTATTGGTATGATCATGACTAGGGTTCTCTTTGGCCTGTAGTGCAAAGTTGAATTGTGACTGGTATGATCATGACCATTGAATTTATAATTGAATATCTTAAGCTTAAGTGCAAAGGTGAATTGATCAACATGGTTATAATTATTGTTTATATAAATTCTAAAATGATTATATATTTCTTTGAGATATGAATATATTTGGCCTGTAGTGCAAATATGAATTGTTGATGAATATCTTTGGCATGTAGTGCAAAGATGGCCTGTTGATGAATATCTTTGGTCTGTAGTGCAAAGATGAATTGTTGTTGAATATCTTTGGCCCGTAGTGCAAAGATGGTTTGTTGATGAATATCTTTGGCCTGTAGTGCAAAGATGAACTGTTGTTGAATATCTTTGGCCCGTAGTGCAAAGATGGTTTGTTGATGAATATCTTTGGCCCGTAGTGCAAAGATGGATTTGTTAGTATGATTATAAACAGGAACTGTGATTTGGTATAACCATGATCTTTGATGTTTCAGGTAAAGACAGGTGATGAATATATTCTTCGTCCTGGGTGCGAAGAAAAATTTATAGTCACAATTATGATTATGAGTTATTCATATGATTGTGGAAAGGAACTGTTGAGTGATGTTACATGGATAAAATATTGTTGGTGGATTTTTAACATGGAGAAGATAATAGACTTTATAGTCTATTTGACTCTTCTAATGGATTGCTCGTTCTGCTGCAACTATGGTTAAAATTTTTATCATTTACCATATGTTCTAAATCTCTGATTTATTGTTGATGAAGGCTATTGATAATTGAATTATCTTTAGTCATGATATTCTTTACTGAGCTAGTTGTGCTCACCCTTTTGCTTCACAATTCCTTTCAGGTAATAAGAGTGTAGCTGGGTCGAGCGAGGGTAACGGGAAAATAGAACAGTGGTCTCTAGCTGTGGATGTTCTCCCGAAGCAGTATAGAAGAGTTCATTTAGTTGTTATATTTGGTGAATCCAATAGGGTAAGGTGTACCCAACGTTGGAAGGGTGGTTTGCCACTATCATACAAGATGTCTAACGACATACAACCTCGTGTCATCATAAGACAGGGATGTGCTCATCCACTTGTTGAGTATATATACGAACACTACCTATATAATCTTGGTGTTTGTTTAAAGTATAATTCTCAATTAGAGACAGTAGAGATAATGATATGTCAAGAGAAGACTCACCATTGGGAAGAATATGATAGTAATCTTCTCGTTTTTCTTTGGGGTCTATTGGGTCAACCAAGGATAATTCTGTGGCCATATGATATCTATCATAACCTAGACGCATGGCCTCCCATGTACGAAGGTTTCCTTGAGCACTTCCCAAAGATTCTATTTCTAAAACAATTTTTGACTATACCTTTATGTAAGGTGTTATTGTGAGGTGATGTCCACGGTTGGAACATGAGTCACATTTGGTATATATTTGTATCCAAACTCACAGCATATGTGTTGTTGTATTTTGCACGACAATTGTTGTAATAAAGTTGTAGTTGTTTTCTGTACCATGTATTTGACGACTCAAAATGGGTTGGGTGGAATGGACCTATTTTGGGGTTGTCACAGGTGGTATCAGAGCTATAAGTAAAGAGCCCCGAGCCTCTCGCTGGTGACTTCCTGTTGATGGGGGATGCACCGAAGCCAGACTCTCCGTAGGGGACGCCGTTCTGCGGTGGCAAGCTGATAGGTATCAATGTAAGGTGCTGACATAGGTTGGTGTCCAGAGTTACATTTGGTATCAGAGCTTAGGGATATGATCTCTGGCGGAGATCGGGGAATAAAACTAGGAGGGGAGAGATGAGTAAATCCTTCGCTAGTGTGTCCTGCCTAAGCTTATTTGTTGGTCAGTCATAATATCGGGATATTATGTGATATGTTAATTTGTTAAATTAACACTTGTTTTGAAGCTGTATTCTAGAATGTTATTTGAAATACAGGAGATGAGCAATGGAGAAATTATGATGACAGAGAAGATGGAATTTGAAATGAAATGAAGGTATTCTCAACTCTTTGAAATACCAGGTACGTAAATTTCGGGGACGAAATTTCATAAGGAGGGGAGATTGTAAGACCCCGAATTTTATGAAATAAAATTATTCAATTTTTCTTATAATTACTATTCAGTAAATGGTTAAATTGATAAATGTTAAAGTTAAGGGTGATATATGATTTTTTTTCAAAATACACAAGTAGTTATAAAATAATCATTGTTGTCGGGGAATATTCGTTTGGTCATGGAATATTCTTTCTGTCGGGGAATATTCGTACGACGGCGCAGCTATTTGTGGGCCCCATAACGAATAACTGTCGGGTGAAGAAAATGACAAATTTGAGTTTTTACAAATAACGACGTAGTTGTTACTGTTAACACTGTTGGAATACCTGGTGGTTAAAATACAGTAATACGCGTTATTGCACAGTAGCACACGGTATTGCACAGTATTTTTGAAATTATTGATTCTTACGTAAGAAGGCACTACTCAATAATTGTTACAGTAGTTATTATTCAATATTTTATTTTATTGATTCAATAATTGCTGCGTTGATATTTTATATTATTGTTGTTTCAATAATTGTTGCTGCACAGTATTTTCTATTATCAGATCAATAATTCATATTATTTGAATAATATTATTAGATAACATTATTGGCAATGTCTAGAAAGTTCTGTCTAAGGAGAGGTTTGGTCATCTAATTGCGCGCCAGTAAGGAGAAATCCTTATTGGAAAGCCCCCTCTTTCCTGGGAACGGCCTGGTTGTCATAAATGTGATTCTGTAATATTATTTGTGAATAATTAATTATTGATTCATATGATAAGGAAATATTTATATTATGTGGATATAAATGAGGGATATATTTTTGTGGTTAAAAATGAAGGAGTTAATGTTGAGGTTTTTATCAGTATTTTTGTCGGAATGGAGGTATTAAAAATCAGGGTTTTTGAGATATTTTGCGGGGGTTATAATTTTTAATCCGACCGTTGGATCGTGGCAATTTTTGGATATGTTATACATATATAAGTTGAGTATATGTCCATAAATTTTGAACCGTTAAAAATGAACGTATGATTTGTTATGAATTTTAAGAGGTGGCTGATTCGGAAATCAGGTTATAAATCATTTTTGGTGGAAAATTCTAGAATTGGTGGGCCCCACTTGTGGTTGGTGAAGAAATGTGCTGAATTATATTTCAAATGTGGTGGGTGGGAATAGTAGCAGGTAAAGCCATCAGGTTGCAGGTCAAACCTACCAAAATTTTCCTATAAATAGAGGGCTAAGTTAGAATTGAAAATCACACCAGAAACATAAGTTTTCTCTCTTTCTCTCTCTATATTATGAAGCATATTTTGTGAGTGTTTAGATACTTTGAGAGTTGCTATTCAGTGCAAGTTTCCTTCAGCATCATATCGGATATCCAGCCAGAAGTACTGCTCTTTTGAGGTAAGGGATAGTAAGGGATAGTAATGGATTTTAAGGGTTGTTATGATTTTCAGTTTCGTAATTTTTCTGATCTTCAAAAATTCTGGAAAAATTTAAAATGATATTTTGATGAGTTTTCTTGATTGTGTCCAAAAATGGTGATTTTTGGATGTATAGATTGAGAGTTATGAATTTTATGAGAAAAGACTATTTTAGAAGTAACAGCTTATAATTTCTTGTGGTTAACTCCAAAATTGATGAAATTTTTATTGGGAGTACATGTATATGATAGAAGTATACTATGTAAATTTCAGAATTTTTAGACAAAAGTACAATTTTTGATAAATGTCTAAATATTCGGCTGTTTTGGCCATATGAAAAATAGTAAATGATTTTTAAAAATTCTGAGAAAAATATATGTTCACTATGGGACTATATTATGCTAAATCCCAGAAAAGAAATATTGTTGGAACTGATTTGGTATTTTTCATAAAAATGGTCTAGTTATGAGTAAATGAATTAAATATGTTTTGTGAAGAAAGAAAATTGGAAAATAGGATTTTATGGCTTGAGAATCCTATACGAGGTATATGCAGATTTTTGATGAGGGTTTTGGTTATTGATGATGAAATTGTAAGAATTGGCATTTTATGATGATTAAATGCATTAATTAGTAAAGTGTAAATAATTAAAATAAATTGTTTATAAATTTAAGTAATGTTATTCTTTCAATATCATTATACTGAAATATTGGTATGAATTTTATTGTAGAATTTCTATCTTTTGTGTCGGGGTTACTATTCATGAGTTACGAATATTACTCTTGAGATTAAAACTATATGTTGATCATATTATTTTTATCATCATATATAACATTTTTTATAACCCTGATGTTGAAATTCTCTTTCACTGGAGTGTAAAGATGGGTAGATTATTGGTATGATCATGACTAGGGTTCTCTTTGGCCTGTAGTGCAAAGTTGAATTGTGACTGGTATGATCATGACCATTGAATTTATAATTGAATATCTTAAGCTTAAGTGCAAAGGTGAATTGATCAACATGGTTATAATTATTGTTTATATAAATTCTAAAATGATTATATATTTCTTTGAGATATGAATATATTTGGCCTGTAGTGCAAATATGAATTGTTGATGAATATCTTTGGCATGTAGTGCAAAGATGGCCTGTTGATGAATATCTTTGGTCTGTAGTGCAAAGATGAATTGTTGTTGAATATCTTTGGCCCGTAGTGCAAAGATGGTTTGTTGATGAATATCTTTGGCCTGTAGTGCAAAGATGAACTGTTGTTGAATATCTTTGGCCCGTAGTGCAAAGATGGTTTGTTGATGAATATCTTTGGCCCGTAGTGCAAAGATGGATTTGTTAGTATGATTATAAACAGGAACTGTGATTTGGTATAACCATGATCTTTGATGTTTCAGGTAAAGACAGGTGATGAATATATTCTTCGTCCTGGGTGCGAAGAAAAATTTATAGTCACAATTATGATTATGAGTTATTCATATGATTGTGGAAAGGAACTGTTGAGTGATGTTACATGGATAAAATATTGTTGGTGGATTTTTAACATGGAGAAGATAATAGACTTTATAGTCTATTTGACTCTTCTAATGGATTGCTCGTTCCGCTGCAACTATGGTTAAAATTTTTATCATTTATCATATGTTCTAAATCTCTGATTTATTGTTGATGAAGGCTATTGATAATTGAATTATCTTTAGTCATGATATTCTTTACTGAGCTAGTTGTGCTCACCCTTTTGCTTCACAATTCCTTTCAGGTAATAAGAGTGTAGCTGGGTCGAGCGAGGGTAACGGGAAAATAGAACAGTGGTCTCTAGCTGTGGATGTTCTCCCGAAGCAGTATAGAAGAGTTCATTTAGTTGTTATATTTGGTGAATCCAATAGGGTAAGGTGTACCCAACGTTGGAAGGGTGGTTTGCCACTATCATACAAGATGTCTAACGACATACAACCTCGTGTCATCATAAGACAGGGATGTGCTCATCCACTTGTTGAGTATATATACGAACACTACCTATATAATCTTGGTGTTTGTTTAAAGTATAATTCTCAATTAGAGACAGTAGAGATAATGATATGTCAAGAGAAGACTCACCATTGGGAAGAATATGATAGTAATCTTCTCGTTTTTCTTTGGGGTCTATTGGGTCAACCAAGGATAATTCTGTGGCCATATGATATCTATCATAACCTAGACGCATGGCCTCCCATGTACGAAGGTTTCCTTGAGCACTTCCCAAAGATTCTAGTTTCTAAAACAATTTTTGACTATACCTTTATGTAAGGTGTTATTGTGAGGTGATGTCCACGGTTGGAACATGAGTCACATTTGGTATATATTTGTATCCAAACTCACAGCATATGTGTTGTTGTATTTTGCACGACAATTGTTGTAATAAAGTTGTAGTTGTTTTCTGTACCATGTATTTGACGACTCAAAATGGGTTGGGTGGAATGGACCTATTTTGGGGTTGTCACATCTGTTGTAGAATTGGCTACTGTCTCTTGCTTCGAACTCTTCCAGCTAACGGCACCACCATTAAGGCAAAACATAAAACCTAACTGAGACTTATAGTCATCATTGTAAGTTTGGAAACTAGCATCTGTGCAACCCTTTTCTTCCAGTTCGTCTTCACCTTCATATACCAAGAATGAATCCTTTGTCCTTGTCAGATACTTGAGGATATTCTTGACTACTGTCAAGTGACCTTCACATGGAATCGACTGGTATCTGCTCGTCATGCTCAAAGCATACGAGACATCAGAACGAGTATATATCATTGCATACATGATAGATCCAATTGCCGAAGCATAAGGGATCTTTCTCATACGCTCCTCATCATCTTGTTATTTAGGACATTGGGCCTTAGAGATCTTTACACCTTGAGTCACGGGTAAATGCCCTCTTTTCGCCTCTTGCATGTTGAACCATTTCAGCACTTTATCGATATATGTACTTTGACTTAGGCTGAACATATTTCTTGATCTATCTCGATAGATCCTGATACCTAAAATGTAGGCTGCATCGCCCAAATCTTTCATGGAGAAACATTTTTCTAACCATGTTTTTACAGCCTGTAAGGAAGGAATGTCATTCCCAATAATTAATATGTCGTCAACATATAATACTAGGAATATAATGTGACTCCCACTAACTTTCTTATATACATAAGGTTCATCTTCATTTTTTATAAATCCAAAATCTTTGACTGCTTCATCAAATCGAAGATTCCAACTCTGAGAGGCTTGCTTCAACCCATAAGTGGATCGCTGCAGCTTACATACCTTTCCAGCATCCTTTGGAGTGACAAAACCCTTAGGTTGTCTCATGTACACATCCTCAAGGAGATTTCCATTAAGGAAAGAAGTTTTGACATCCATCTGCCAGATTTTGTAATCATAAAAATCTGTAATAGCAAGTAAGATCCTCATAGATTTAACCATTGCCACTGGAGAGCAGGTTTCATCATAGTCAACACCTTGAACTTATTTGAAACTTTTTGCTACCAGTCGGCCTTTATAGGTTTGTACGTTACCATCCATGTCGGTTTTCTTCTTGAAAATCCACTTGCACTCGATTGGTTTTACTCCTTCAAGTGGATCAACCAGTGACCATACTTGGTTAGTATATATGGAGTCCATCTCAGATTTCATGGCTTCAAACCATTTCTCAGAATCTGGTCCATTCAAAGCTTCTTAGTAGTGAAAGTAGTATGCACATAAGCCAATCATGTTTGATGATAAAGCATATACTTTGTAACAATCTTATTCATTTATTAATAAAAAAGTATTAATTTATTAAAGGCTTTTAAATTATCAACATGATGCTATTTTATAATATGTGATAAACCTGTAATTTTAAGCAATGCTTTTAGAATAATTATGATGATCATTCTAATGAGATCTAAATTCTTAGAAAGCTTAAAACTAAAATAGTTTCCAATCGTTGGATTACTAAATTGGGGATTAGTGAATCCAAAAAAATTGGTACATATGTTGCTTGCTCATCGGATGAGGATGATTGATTTTATGATCATTTGTGTAGAGACACTAAATCAAGTATGTAGATGCTTCTTAGAGTATAAGTTCACTGAACGTGGCTCGCTAAGGAATACCTGATGGAGTTTTACTTGCCTGTCAATAGGAATTCCTGTAGTGATAGTAGTACAAGTGATCATTGGACTTGAGATCATCATAGTATCTTGTGTATGATGAGTTATACTTTGACTTATTCCTTAAGACCCTTAGGGGATATCAAAGGGTATGCTTGGGTATAATAAGTTGTACATGGAGATAATGTATGACCAATAAAGAATCTACCACTTCTAGTAAAATAAGAGAAATGTCCTATGTGATTCGATAAATGACAACCCAGTAGTCCTTGGCCAATGCAGAATGAAATTAGAAAGGAGTTTCTAATTTGCATTATTTGGTGTTGTGCATTTAAGAGTCGAAATACATATAATTAAATAGAATAAGACTTGACAGTAATTCCATGTCTTATATTTAATTGGGACATTGTATGGTGGAATGATTGAATTGTACGGTAACTATTAACTCAAAGGTTCTTTTTTGATTAATGTTGAAATCTATATTATCTGAAAAGTCGTTAATCGCTGCGGAGGTTTATCCCTATTGTAGAATAAATATTATTTATTTAAATAAATTAATAGTTTAATTTATTTATTTAAATAAGATTAGAATTGTTCTAATTAATTTATTCACAACCGGTTTAATATGGAGAACCTAAAGGGTCACACCATAAAAGGAAGAATAAATATTTAAGAAGTTAATGACATAATCGTAATAATAAGTTAAGTATATTTAATTTAATCGATGGTAATAGAATAAAATAAATAACTTAATATTTATTACTTAATATTTTAGAAATATTAAATATAAATTAATAAGAGGAGTCTTATTATTATTATTACTATTATTATTATTTAATTCCTAAAGGAGTTTGGGAATTAATTAATAAAAGTACTCTCATATATTCCTAATAAGATTAGGTGGTAAATTAATTAAAAGATTTTAATTAATTATTCATAATAAGATTATGAGTCTAATTAATTAAAAGAATTTAATTAATTAAAATAAAATCCAACTCCTTAATTGTTAAGGAGGGTTGCCCACATCTATAAATAAGATGAGTCTTATTATAAGTGTTGGTGGTTGTTGACTTTTTCACAACATACACAATTCTAATAGTTGGATAATACGTTCCTTTTCTATGAGAGATAGAAAAGTTATGGTTTTGCCAAACACCAATCTTCTTGAATCCTTATTCTTTCTTGACGGATCACCTCTAGAGCCCAAACACTGGGGTGGCTAACGTTGATCGAAGGAAGGAACCTAACCCGGTGGATTTAAGTTGAACGCGAAAAGGATTGGACGTGGACTTGTACCTGAGGAAACTCGAATCTTCAAGGGTATGATTCTTGTTCTTCATATCTTTTCATTTAATTAATAATTGTGCATAAAGGATGGTCCGTGTATATGGTTTATAAAAATTTTAAACTCTGATTTTTACACGTTTCCGCTTACTTTGTGCAATTTGATTGCGTTTATGAATATTACAAACCTAACAGTGGTATCAGAGCCAAACCTTTATGTGAATTATTAATTGTTTTGATTTGATATGTATATTGATATGTGATGCGCCTTACGCTTGGATGTTAACAAAAGTATCCTGTAAGTTTGCTTCTACAATATATATATATATATATATATATATATATATATATATATATATATATATATATATATGATTTCAACTTAAGTAATAATTCACCTGAATCATAATCACGCTAACATTACGGATTTCCTGCAACATGAATCGTGTAAATATTATATATATATATATATATATATATATATATATATATATATATATATATATATATAAATGGTTTAGTTATATATATTATAACTAAAAAAAAGGTTTAGTTATATATTATGTATATGTATATATATAATTTTTTAATAATTTTATAATTAAAATAAAAAGTATATTTTAATCTTAAAATATAAATTTATTTTAATATTAAAATAAAAGGTTTATTTTAATTTTAAAATTAGATTTTATGCTAAGTAATTAGAATTGAAAATGGATTCCATGATAACTAATTGGAGTTGAAATTGGATTCTATGTTTTCTAAAATAAAGGAGTTTATTTGTGAATAGAAAAATGAATCCATGTTTCCTTAAATAAAGGAGTTTATTTAGACATGGAATAAGATTTCATATTATTAAAAATAAAAGAGTTTATTTGTGAAAAGGAAAGAAAATCCGTGTTTCATTTAATAAAGGAGTTTTTTTTTTACTTCGAATTAGATTCCATAATTAATTAAAATAAATGGTACATTTTGATTAAAGATTTTGATTAAAATAAAATAGTTTATTTTATTCAAAATTGGATAAATTAAAATAAAAGAGGTTTATTTTGATTTAAATTTGGATTAAAATAAAGGAGTTTATTTTGATTCAAAATTAAATTTTATGCTAACTAAATTTGCCCATTAAATGATATCAATATATATATTGAATGTTTATTATTCATAAGATGAATGTTATTTATTGATACATATGATGATGTGTATGATAATAAATGGGATTGATTATGGACTATTGACCAATATGATTGGATTTTATTTTTGTTGGATGCATGAATGTATGAGTTTTATTAAATAGGGTCTGCGTACCTCGTCTTCTCTAATTTTTCTTAATGTAAATTTTATCTCCCTCCTATGTACGTCCCTTTGAGTGCTGATTAAAGTTTCTATTTATTTTAAATAGTTTTGTAATAGGAATAGTTAGAATTAATTTTGAAAAATTAGAGATCATGGAGAAAAGAGCACTTGAAGACCCGTTTGTAAATGGTGCCCGAGTTTAAATGTAATAGTTATATTTAAATATTAATTTTTGCACCCCTAGGGTTTGACCTTTTGGTTCACTAGGTGGCTCTACTAAACCAAACTAGAATAAAGTCCATAATCAATCCGGGTAGAATATAGTATTCTATATGTGCATGCTTATACTATATATATATATATATATATATATATATATATATATATATATATATATATATATATATATCTGTGTGCATGGGCGCTAAACAAGATGAGACAAATTAATAACAAACCCCTCAAAAATTTTATATTAAGTTATAACGTTCAAAGATATTTGGAATATCGAACGTCGCCTTCAAGTATGATAGAAACAATAGAGTATTGAATATTTAATATGAGTTTGTTGTGCACACACAAGGCAAGTATTAAATATTTAAGATGTTATTTTTATTACATATGATGTTTATAAGGAATTGAACATTACTGCTTTGTTGTACACACACAAGGGCTGTAGTTTTCTCTTCACTTATATGGAAATGCTGGGTCTGACTTAACTAAAATCATTTTAGTTCGGATGTGCACAAACTTGACCATTATGATTTAAGAGGAAAAATAAAAGGAGTTGTATAGTTGATGTAATTGACAAGAGTTGTCTACCTATTTATTTATATATAGTTTGTTGTGCACACACAAGACTATATACATTTGAAATGGGATCCTTATTCTCACTACCGAATCTTTAATTAGATTTTGTCGAACTATATAAGTGATGGTACTATAGTTTGAAGAAAATAGTGGGAGATACCAATTTAAAACAAAACTTAATTTATTTTGGTAATTAATAAAAGAATGTATGCTAAAATGTTGTTACAAATTCATTTACAAAATTTTACAATGTCTAAATTACTATCACTGTGAAGCATATTAGACGTTATTTAACCGGACCATATTAAACGGATTGGTTAAGGAAATTGAGAATAGTTCTCATGGCTGAAAAGTTATCTTATGTCCTTAATATGCCTATCCCTGCAATGGTTGCATACAATGCCTTTGAGAAAGAGATTGTTACTTTTAAAAAGTGGCAAGATGATGCATAGTTGACTCAATGCATCATGCTCGCATCCATGAGTAACGAGCTTCAGCGTTAGCATGAAAATATGGATGCTCCTACTATACTCCTACACGTCAAGCAGTTGATGGTGAGGAAAGTTGGACTGAAAGATATCAGATATCTAAGAAGCTCTTTCGATCTAGAATGACTGAAGGCACTACAGTACAGACACATGTCCTAAACATGATCAATTTGATTGAACAATAAGGACAACAGGTTTTTTCATGGATGGAGAGTTGAGCCAACATTTGATCTTGTAGTCAATCTGGACTCCTTCTCACAACTGTTGTGATTTTTTCATGTGAGCAAGCTAGATATCAGCCTCACTGATTTTCTTAACATGTTGAAAAATGTTGAGAGTCACTTCCAACCAAAAAGGACATGTCTTACTGGTAGGGGTCAAATGATCTTCTGAAAAGAAGAACGATTCAAAGAAGGTAAATGGAAAGACAAAAATAAAGGATAATAAGAACAAAACTAATATGGATAGCAAAGGAGTTTGCTTCTACTACAATAAGCATGGACACTGGAAAGAAACTACGAGAAGCAGCTTGCAGAACTAACCAGAAGAAGCTTAGTGAAGTTTCGGTTACAAATACAATTTTGTTCATGATTTAAAATAAATTTTTCTTTAAGTCAAGGTTCTACTTGGGTATTGGATACCGGCTTTGGTTATCATAAATATAGATTTATGAAGGGATCAAGCAGAAGTAGAAAGCTAAACAAAAATAAGTGATCCTATGTGTGGGAAATGAAGTAAAGGTTGCTACATTATCCATAGAAACTTATAGTTTAGCATTGCCTACAGACAAATCTGTTAAGTCAATAAGTTGTTATTGTATTTTAGTTCTCGTTAAAACATTATTTCTATTTTGTTGTTGGATAACAAAATTTTTGGTATTATATTTAAGAACAATTATTGTTCTATTTATAATAATAATATTTTTTATAGAACTGAAATATTACTTAATGGATTTTTTTTTACTTGACTTACGTAAAAATTATTTTGCAAATTGAACAAACTAGTATAAAAAAAGGAGATAATCATTCAAAAGTTGAATGTGTGTATTTCCTGAAATACAATTTTAAATTATTTAAAAGGTTCAAAGAATTCAGAAGTGAAATACATTGGCAAAGTATTAGGATTCTTTGATCGGAACAAGGAATAAATACTTGTGCAATAAGTTTCTAAATCATCTCAAGGGTTTTCTCATAATGGACTCCTCTTAATATACAATAATTGATTAGTGTATCTGAAATAAAAAATCGTACCTTGATTGGACATGGTAAGATCCATAATGATTTTACCGACATTCTAGTATCCTTCTAGGATAATATTATAGAAATGACTGTATATCTACGAAAAATGTAACCTCAAAATCCAACCCCAAGACTCTATAAGAGTTATGGACAGGAAGGATTCCTAATCTTAACTATGTTAAGATAAGGGGTTGTCCAACTTATGTGAAAAAGATTTCAAAGGATAAGCTTGGGACAAGATTTGACAAGTACAGATTTGTGGGACATCCTAAAGAAAGTTTAGGGTATATGTTCTATAATCCTACTTAGCAAAAGGTGTTTGTTGCGAAACACACTGCCTTCTAAGATAAAGGTGTTTATCATTGAAGGGGCTAGTGGGAGGATAATACATCTTGAAGAGTTCAAGTACCACAAAATACTATAAGTCAAATAAGAGGAACCTGTAGATAGACCTATTGTACCACAACCGAATCGTAAATTTGGAATAGTATCGAAGATACCTAGGAGGTATGGATTCATCATAGATGATGATGATGAGGTACACATCATAGAAGATGATGATCCAGTTAAATACGATGACGTAAGAGTGGTAGACACTCAGAGAAATGGATTGAAGCAAGCTTCTCAAATATGCAACATTCGTTTTGATGAAACAAATCAAAAGAGTTTGTTTTTATCACAAATAAGAATGAACCTAGTGTGTACAAAAGGGTCAGTGGGAGCGTCGTGACATTCCTAGTATTATATGTTGATATAATACGGATAAGGAATGACATGCCAATGCTAGAATCAATAAAGATAAAGTTATCAAAACATTCCTCCATGAATGATTTGGAAAGAGTATCTTAATTGGGGATACAAATCTATATAGATAGATTAAAGAGGATGCTCGACTTAACCCAAGAAACGTATATTCATTTGATGCCAAAGTCGTTTAGCATGGCAAACTCCAAGAAATATCTAATGTTGATGAGCCATGGAGTGTATCTCTCTTAATAGTCCCCATAGACTCCTAAAAAGAGAGATCGCATGAGTGACAATCATGTATTCAATGAAATATACGAGACCTGATGATGATCGGTCATATTCTGAAGAAGATCACTGTGCAGTGAATTGGAAAGGTTTCAAATAGCAAAGAGTTGCTGGTTTAGTGATAAAGACCAAGTATTTAGCTGTAAATGAAGCTGCAAGTTGATTATTTGGATGAAAAGTTTATTACAGAACTATGAATAGTTCCTAAGTCTCATCTGTGATCTAAACATGTGTTGTGGCACTTTCATTTGATTATAAGAATCATTGAAAGATGAGAAATTACTATAGAGATAGTGGACTCTCAAGAACAACATTACATATCCATTTACTGAAGCTTATCCAACAGCAAGATAATCGTCACTTAGAGAAGAAGAGTATGAGATACCATGACGATTGGCATTAGTGCAAGTGGGAGATTGAAAGTAGTATGCATATAAGCCAATCATGTTTGATGATAAAACATATACTTTGTAACAATCTTATTCATTTATTAATAAAAAGTATTAATTTATTAAAGGCTTTTAAATTATCTACAAGATGATATTTTATAATATGTGATAAACCCATAGTTTTAAGCAATATTTTTAGAATAATGATGATGATCATTCTAATGAGATCTAAATTCTTAGAAAGCTTAAAACTAAAATAGTTCCCAATCGTTGGATTACTAAATTGGGATTAGTGAATCCGGATAAATTGGTACATACGTTGCTTGCTCATTGGATGAGGATGATTGATCTCATGATCATTTATGCAGAGACATTAAAGTAAGTATTTTGGTGCTTATTAGAGTATAAGTTCACTGAACGTGGCTCGCTAAGGAATACCTAATGGAGTTTTGCTTGCCTGTCAATAGAAATTCCTATAGTGATAGTAGTACAAGTGATCATTGGACTTGAGATCATCATAGTATCTTGTGTATGATGAGTTATACTTTGAGTTATTTCTTAAGACCCTTAGGGTATATCAAAGGGTATGCTTTGGTATAATAAGTTGTACATGTAGATAATGTATGATCAATAAAGAATCTATCACTTCTAGTAAAAGACAAGAAATGTCCTATGTGATTCGATAAATGACAACCCAGTAGTCCTTGACCAATGCAGAATGAAATTAGAAAGGAGTTTCTAATTTGCATTATTTGGTGTTGTGCATTTAAGAGTCGAAATACATATAATTAAATAAAATAAGACTTGATAGTAATTTCATATCTTATATTTAATTGGGACATTATATGGTGGAAGGATTGAATTGTACGGTAACTATTAACTCAAAGGTTCTTTTATGATTAATGTTAAAATCTATATTATTTGGAAAGTCGTTAATCGCTAGGGAGGTTTATCATTATTATAGAATAAATATTATTTATTTAAATAAATTAATAGTTGAATTAATTTATTTAAATAAAATTAGAACTGTTCTAATTGATTTATTCACAACCGGTTTAATACGGAGAACCTAAAGGGTCACACAATAAAAGGAAGAATAATTATTTAAGAAGTTAATGGCATAATTGTAATAATAAGTTAAGTATATTTAATTTAATCTATGGTGATAGAATAAATTAAATAACTTAATATTTATTATTTAATATTTTAGAAATATTAAATATAAATTAATAAGAGGAGTCTTATTATTATTATTACTATTATTATTATTTAATTCCCAAAGGAGTTTAGGAATTAATTAATAAAAGTACTCTCATATATTCCTAATAATATTAGGAGGTAAATTAATTAAAAGATTTTAATTAATTATTCCTAATATGATTAGGAGCCTAATTAATTAAAAGAATTTAATTAATTAAAATAAAATCCAATTCCTTAATTTTTAAGGAGGGTTGCCCACATCTATAAATAAGAGGAGTTTTATTATGGGTGTTGGTGGTTGTTGACTTTTTCACAACATACGCAATTCCAATAGTTAGAGAGTACGTTCCTTTTATATGAGAGATAGAAAAATTAGGGTTTTGCCAAACACCAATCTTCTTGAATCTTTATTCTTTCTTGGTGGATCACCTCTAGAGGCCAAACACTTGGGTGGTTAACGTTGATCAAAGGAAGGAACCAAACCCGGTGGATTCAAGTTGAACGCGAAAACGATTGGAGGTGAACTTGTACATGAGGAAGCTCAAATCTTCAAGGGTATAGTTCTTGTTCTTCATATCTTTTCGTTTAATTAATAATTGTGCATAAATGATGATCCGGGTATATGGTTTGTAAAATTTTTAAACTTTGATTTTTATACATTTTCGCTTACTTTGTGCAATTTGTCTGCTTTCATGAATATTACAAACCTAACAAGTAGGAAGCAGGCTCATCCTGATCTATGAGCATCACATCGCCGTTTTTAGTCATAAGATATCCATAATATCTATCGGGCTCTTGGCGTGTCCTACCAGATCTACGAATGCCTTGTGTAATTTGAGCAGGTTCACTTTCCATAATATCTTGTGGTTCTTGCTCACGTTCCAACTCAGGTTCAATGATATTTTGTGGTTCTCAAATTTCTTCGAGTTCTACTTTCCTCCCACTATTTCCTTTAGAGACAAACTCTCTTTCTAGAAAAATACCAATTCGAGCAACAAACACTCTGTTCTCAGAAGGTTTGTAGAAATAATACCCTTTTGTTTCCTTTGGGTATCCCACAAAATTACATTTGTCAGATTTGGGTCCGAGCATGTTAGAATCCAGACGTTTTACAAACGCCTCGCAACCCCAAATCTTCATGAACGACATACTAGGACGTTTTCCAGTCCACATCTCATATGGTGTCTTCTGATCCATCTTTGTAGGAACACGGTTAAGTGTGAATGCAACTGTCTTTAGGGCATGACCCTAGGAGCTTATTAGAAGATCTGCATGACTCATCATTGATCGTACCATATCCAACAAGGTGCGATTCTTCCTCTCAGATACACAATTCCATTGTGGTGTTCCAGGTGGAGTGAGCTGTGATATAATACCACACTCTTTTAGAAGGTCATCAAAGTCTTGGCTTAAGTATTCACCTCCTCAATCGAATCGAAGGGCTTTTATGCTTTTGCCAAATTGGTTTTGAACTTCATTCTTGAATTCCTTGAACTTTTCAAATGATTTGGATTTGTGTCTCATAAGATACATATATCCATATTTATTGAAGTCATCAGTAAATATAATGATGTAATGAAACCTACCTATTGCTAACGAACTCATGGGTCCACATATATCACTATGTATGAGTCCTAATACATCACTAGCCCGTTCACTGTGTCCAGTGAAAGGGGCTTTAGTCATCTTGCCTAATAAACAAGACTCGCATCTCTCATGTGATTCAAAATCAAATGAATCCAAAAATCCATCTTTATGGAGTTTGGATATGCGTTTCTCATTTATATGGCACAAACGATAGTGCTAGAGATATGTCGGATTTGAATCATCTGATTTAAATTATTTTGTATTTATGTTATAGATAGGCATTTCTAAATCAAAATATAAAGACTATTAAATAATTGTGTAACGCCATAGCATATATCATTTAAGTAAAACGAACAACGGTTGTTCTTTATTATAAATGAAAAACCTTTCTTGTCCAAACAAGAAATATAAATAATGTTTTTGCTTATAGCATGCACATAATAACAATCCTTTAATTCTAATATTAGCCCAGTGGGTAAAGATAAATGATAAGTTCCTACGGCCAGTGCAATAACTTTTGCTCTATTCCCAACTCGTAGGTCAACCTCTCCTTTTGCCAAAGTTCTACTCCTTCAGAGTTCCTGCACATTAACACAAATGTGAGAACCACATCCAGTATCCAATACCCATGATGTAGAAGTAGACAAGTTAACTTCTATAACATATATACTTGAATCAGAAGTCGCACTTTCTTTCCTTTTCTTCACTTCTTCCAAATAAGCATGACAGTTCCTCTTCTAGTGTCCAATTTTTCCACAGAAGTGACAATCACCTTCTTTAGCCACCCCACCTTTAGGTTTTAAATCTTGTTTGATTTTAGAATTGGGTTTGGCATAAGATTTAGATCCTATCTTCTTATTGCGTTTCTAATTTCTCTTAGCATTCCCCTTTTGCACCATCATTATAGGAGCGGGTCCTGCCTTTTCATGTTGTTCTCGGCAGTTCTTAACATACTCAATAACTCAGTAAGGTGTTTCTTAATTTCATTCATGAGGTAATTCATAACAAATTGAGAGTAGCTGTTGTTCAAAGATTGCAAAACAAAATCAGTTTAGGCTTCTAGAGTAATCGAAAAACCCAACCTATCAAGGTACTCAATATACCCAATCATTTTCAGCACATGTGGACCAACTGGATCACGTTCACCCATCTTGCAGTGATACAATTCTTTGCTTGCATCATACTTTTCCTATCGAGTATGCCCTTCGAACAATTTCTTGAGATGATTGATCATCTCATAAGCATCCATTAACTCATGTTGCTTCTGAAGCTCAGTATGCATAGTTGCTAGCATAAGACAAACTCACATCCAGAGCATCATCTTGATGCTTCTTGTTAGCATCATGCTCTACACGTCATGCAGTATCAGCTGGTGTTGCAGGAATGAGCTTTTCAATGACATATAGATTGCGCTCTTGTTTGAGGACAATCCTCATGTTCCTATGCCAGTCAAGGAAATTAATTCCACTCAGCTTGTCCTTCTCAAGGACTGATCGTAGTGAAAGACTATTTGTGTTATTGTTGTTTACCATTGATATCTACAATTTATTAGTGCAAAAATAATAAGTCAAATTGCAGAGTTTATGATATTATGTAATTGATAATAGTACATTCAAAATATACCTCCCACTATTTTATTCAAATTAATAGCCCTCACCATTAATTCAGAAAGCATTTTCTACTAAATCTTTCTAGTGAGCCAATATCCATATTTTATTATGCCTTAAGTTAGCTTTGGCTAATCTCTCAAAACACAATTATTTAGGTAGACAACTCTTTGCCAATTATATCATATATAACTCTTGGATAGTTTGGTAAACAACATTTGTTTCTAGTCCATCCAATGGTACATACTAAACTCCATGCCTCTAAGTCCACAATCCTATTGAGATAACTTAGTTAAGTCGGGGCCAATGATTTTAACAGTTTGGATATCACAATTATCCTATCGCATCTTACCTAAAAAAATAGGGTACTTCGCTTTGGCAAACCTACATCCATTGATCAAGGTCTTGATGAGTGTTATTCATTGGAATGCATCTATTTTAGACTTAATAATTAAATAAGGGATTTTATAAATTAATTTAGATTTCACCAATTTTAATCTTATTAAGCATGCACATTATTTATCATATCATATCGTATACAAGCATAAATATAGTGCAAAATTAAATGTGTCACAGTTATGGCCCAATCCACTGTCAATCTTTTCAAGCTAATGAAAGATTGAAGGTCAATCTATGGTGGTAAAAGATCTCAAAATAGTAGCTTCCTTGGATCTTCCTCATTCATGTGCCTCATCTCCATCATCATCTTTACATCGTGTTCTCCATCTTGTCATCGATTATGAATTATTACATGCCATAAAGAAATCTCGAGTTAAATTCGAGGGGACATGGATGAGAAGAGAATATAACATTAGAATTTATAGAAAGACACGACAAGCATGCCGTATTTCAAAGTTAAAAACCACTAACCTATGGGTCAAAAGGGCATAACTGTGCACCATGCATATCACAATAAGCACATAACAATGTATATATAATTAAAGAAAACTATATACAAAATATAGGGTTCACGACCATCGTGTGTAGCGACAGGGGGGGTCCAAGGGGGGGTCTCCCCCCTAGCGGTAGAATTTTTCATACGAATCTTTGAAACAATTCCACCAAAATACCCATAATAACAATACACCTAGAACATATCATATATGTCAAGTTTCAATTAATCATATTAAACCGAATTTTCATGCTTCTAATCAAATTAGAATAGAAGTTATATTGTTATTCCACCATTTAAGATACAATTAACAGAACATCATATAGATGCATATCTATTACTGATATTCATAATACCAGAATATACCTACATACAGAATATCATATACTCAATTTTATATCGGTAAAACTATATCATCATATATCATATATATCAAAAACATATAATCAATTTCAGATCGGTAAAATTGTATCATCATATAACATATATATCGAAAATAATAAAACACGTAATCTGAATTAATCGTTTCGCAAGTAGCTCTGATACCACTATTGTAATTTCAAAAAAAAATGGCATAGTAGAATAAAAATTGAACAAATTTCTAAAATCCAAAACAGGATCCATGCGAAACATAAAATAATTCAGTGTTTAAGAGATTATACCGACTATGAAAAAGCTTCGAATCTCCAACACAATTCGAATGAACTACGTCTCTACGATATCAACACGAACCCCCACGAATCGTCGCACAATTCTGCAATAAAAGGGAGTTGTGGTACTAGCCGCTAAAGGAATGGATTTTCTGTTTTCTCTCTAGTCACTCTCTAAGAGCGGCTAGGGTTTTCTTAGGTTATGATCTCTAACCTAAATGGCTGCTATATATCATATATATAGTAGTTAATAGGAATTAATCCAAAAAACCTAATATAATTAAAATAAAATCTGAATTTATATATATATATATATATATATATATATATATATATATATATATATTAATTAAGTCTTACTTAATTAATATACCTATATATAAATTATCCTATTAAACTAAATTCGTAATTTAAATGCTACCAATCATATTGATATATTTAAATCTTTCCAATTTAAATTAATTCCCTTTTAATTGCATTATATGTCTGTGACCATATAGGTTATTATTACGTTGGCAATAATTTTAAAATCATATTATAAAATTATAAACAGTGAGCGGCATATAGTAATGCATCACTGCTATCCAAGTAATAAAAAGATTGATGATTTGATGCAACCTTTTCGTGACCAATATTTTAATGTAAATTAATCCTTTTAACCTTGACATCCTAGATTAAACTCGAGTCATGGAATGTGTCATACTCTTCATAATTTAATCTAAATTTTCTTGATCATTGAGTAGACTATATGAAACAAATCACTATTTGAGCATGACCATGCATTTCACAGTCCTACTCAATCAAGAGGCCTATGGATATCACCCCTAATATATAGGAGTGTTAAATTCCACCTAGATCACTCATATTCCTCACACAATTCATGATGTACCCAATAATCACATTTATAGTCCGCCCTATTAAAGGTGACCTTTGATGATATCAAAGTACATAAATACCCGTGTAGTAATATAGTGATTTCAGGTCGGAGGATCATTACATCGTTGTCACTATGAGAATTGCTAATGACACTTCGCGTAATGCTTCACATAGAATTCTTATGATGGGTCTGTCCAGTACATCGTTCTCTAACACGTACCTATGCATTGACTTAATATCTCATATATTTATGACCAATTAGATTTGGTCATCAGTCAATCCACATACTAGTCTCAATGTATCATTGTTGTCCCATCAATAATGATACTCGACAAGGGACATCTAAGAGCAATGATACTAATTGTAATTATATAATCTCATGTTCAAGTCACATACTTGAAACTATATAATTTGTATCACCATTCTAAGGAATTTTATTATGTTAGCATTTATATAACGCAGTAAATAAAACCATAATAAAATCATCCATTTATTCAATCAAATATAATATCAAAATGTTAAGTAATTATATCAAATAATTGGCCTCTAGGGCACAAACTCTAACAAATATACGTTCTCGTTCCCATAGACATGGTCATAACAAGTGTTATTGTATTTTAGGGTTAGGTATTAACATCCATTTCCAATATCCATTAATACCTATATCAATTCAATTGTTAAGCAACCAATAAATAAGCATAAAATACAACACCCCATTCCAAAATAATTCATTATAATAAATAGGAGAGAAATTCAATTAATCTAATCATTAGGTTACATTGCAATCCAAGAAATGTAATAAGTTCATAACAATGGGACTAATTAACATTTTCAAAGTGTTCAACATGCTCAAAGTACCAAAATGAATGAAAGATTTGGATAAAGAAAACTCCTTTTGTGAAGTTTTCTGGCTCCAAGTCTTCTCTTATCTGTGTAGAGTCCGAGCAATGAAGGATACAATGATCTTGGAGTGCTTGAAGACTAACTTCTTTCTCCTCTAAGATAAAATGCTTCAAAAACTACTTCTAATGTGTCTCCACTGATGTTGGAGGCTGCCTATGATTAATGATATTCATTTCCTTAACTTTTAGGTTATTAAGACCTAATTTCTACCTGGGCACCAGAGATGGCGCTGTAGTGCCTAGTTTTAGCCTTGGAATGGTGCTGCAGTGCTGAGTCAACATTATTGGTCAGTAAGTGGCGTTGCAGCGCCATTTTGTTAAGGAAATGGGGTACTGCAGCGCTATAATGATGTCACTGCTAGCCAGGAAGGGGCGCTGCAGCGCCAGTTTCAAGCCTGACATAGGGGCTACAGTGCCGGTACAAGAAAAATGACCTTTTTGTCCCTGAAAGCTGGAATTGACCTAATAAGCCGTGCAACACATATATTAAGCAAAACAATAACAAAGTAATATAAAAGAGATGTAAATTACGACGAACAAGAAACTTCTTAAGCAATAAAGGATCCGATTCGCTGGTATAAATCCCACTCATCAACTAACATGGGTTTATTTTATCAAATAAAAATCTGAAGCATTTTTAAGATTCTTGAAATTCAAAGCATATGCTGAGAAACAATGCGGGCATTCTTTGAAAACATTACGAACAGATCGTGGTGGTGAATTCACATATAAGGAGTTCTTCTTTTTTTGTTTGTAAAAGTGCAGGAATTCGAAGAGAACTTACTGTAAGTTATACTCCGCAGCAGAATGGGGTTGCCGAATGAAAGAATAGAAGCATAATTTGTGATAACCCGAGATTTCAAATAATCCAAATTTTACGAATATTTTTTTTATTTAATATTGACATTGACTGTTAATATTGTACTATGTATCTATGATACGAGTATGGAGAATTAGTCAATTTGTGTATTGATTGAGAAATTAGAGTAGAGTTGTGCTTAACAACTTTAGAAAACCCTAACTCTAATTTCTAGATAGGGATTCGGTAGAAATTATCATTAAAATAATTGTATTAATGAGTATGTGTTTGCACTGTATAGGAATGTTGATCAATGATTGAATAGATATGGTTTGAAATTAATAAACCCTAACAAGAGATTAGAAACCCTAATCTCAGATTTAGAAAACCTAACGTATAGTTAAAAATCCTAATTGTACGCTGGGAAACCCTAATTTCATATTCGGGAATCCTAAACCCTAAATTAGAAAACCCTAATCCTAGTTGGCAAACCTAAGGTGTTTATTAAACTTAAATATGATTAGAAAATCCTAATTATATGTTAGTTATTTTAATTTCTATTTTACAAATCCTAATTATAATTTAGAAATTTTATTTTTTCTAATTAAAACCCTAATTGGAAATTTTGGAAACTATTGATTTAAAACCTAAGGGTTAGAACCTTAGGGTTAAACCCTAAGGGTTTGGGCATTTGACTAGTACGCCATTAAAATTAATTTGGAAATGACCAAAATGCCCTTTTTGTGTATTTTATTAGGTAACTTGTAAAAATATTAAGAGCTTTAGTTGGTGAACCATTATGCTGACATTGCGACTCAAATATCTCAGCAAATTAGTCAGCCATCATCAGATCTAGCAACATCTACACAATATATATAGATTCAAGAGAGAGAAAATCACAAAAACTTGGTCATTTATCCCCCAAGCTCTCACCAACTCTCTCTCACTCAAGACCTCTGAATTTAGTAAGGTAGATCAGCCACAATATTAGTCCCTAGGTCACCTAATAACATATTGGAGAGCCAAGGTTAAGATTTGAACAAGAGAGGTATAACCCTAAATTAATATTTGATCTTGTATGCTAAGAATGTTTTTGTTTTTTTGTGTTTAGATCTTTACTAGATGATGTTTAATGATGATCTATGTTGATATAACATAGATCCATAGCATCAAAATGATTTAAAATCGAGTTTTTCCAAAATTGTCAAAAACACGATTTGTGGTCCGACAAGCTAATGTCATGAGCCACATATATGTGTCTGTTTAAGATTTTTGTTGTTTGACGTGTTGGATCTATAGCCTGGTATGAGGTCATTCATCTTCAAGTGGTGTTATAGCCATCAGATATCTAGAAATGTTTTTATTCATGGTCAAATAGGGTTGACCGAGCATGACCAGTCATTTTCTGGGTAACCCGGAAAGTGTAAAACATGGTCTGACAAGATCTTTGAATGTCCGTATCTGACATATATGATATTTTTAATGATGTGTTGTATTCAAGTTGTAGCCTGTAATATGAACTCTAAGTATATGTCTTTAGATTCCATAAACATTAAATTGATTGGTTTTAATGGATGGTCAAAGTAGCCATCCTAGACTGATTTTGAGTTTCTGAAAATTCCAAAAAACCATAAGAACAGGACGTCTGACATACTTTGCCCGTCTGATTCCTGGTGATCCTGTTGATGATAGATCGTTCTGTTGCTATGTGAATGTTCTATAACATATGGACTATAACTTTGAACCATTAGATCACATAAAACATGACTGGAACCTAGAATAAATCGAGCATGAAAGTGACTAGTCGAACTATCTCGGTTTCTGGAAAACCCAGAAATGTTCTGACCAGTTGTTTGCTAGCTCAGATCTTTTTATTGATTTGTTGTGTGATCGAGATGGTGATTGATTTATGTAGTTTTACATAAACACTACATAATCGATGCTTAACATTGCTCAGAACTTGTATGGATTGGAAATTACACACGGTCAAACGTGTACCCTTGAACTCGGATTTGATAGTGTTCTTGAGCTCAAGAACACCTAAGACGACAGAAAGTGTCGCTAAAAACCATTAGCGCTGGTTTATTTATTTTTTATATTTTTGAATTTCCGAAAATTATTTAAAAATAGAAATAAATTATAAAAATTATTAAAAATAGTTTTAAAAATTATTTTAAATTAATAAAAATAATTTTTGACCAATAATAATATTTTTCTTTAATATTTATAATTATTTAAATATTAGAGGTATTTAATTTATTTAATTAGTGCATTAAATAAATTAGAGAAAAATAATTTAATATTATGAAAAATTATTTTAAATAAGAATAATATATTTAAAAATATTTTGAGTTATAAAATATAACTTTTAATATTTTTAGAGAAATTTTATTAATAATTTAATATTAATGATATTAGATTCATTTAATTATTAAATTAAATAAATAAGATAAAAGTGATTTTATTGATTTAAAAATTATTTTAAATAAGAATAAAGTGTTAGAAATAATTTGGAATTAAAAAATATAATTTTCAATATTTTTGAAGAATTCTCATTAATAAATTAATATTAATGATATTAGATTTATTTAATTATTATATTAAATAAATGAATTAAAAATGATTTTATTGATTTAAAAATCATTTAAAAATAAGAAAAATGATATAAAAATATTTTAAGTTATAATTAAAGACATTTAATATTTGGATAATAATTTCATTAATATTTAGATATTAATGGTGATGATTTAAAAATGATTTTAATTATTTTAAAAATCATTTAAGTAGAATATTGATGATTTAAAAATATTTTAAGTTATTAAAAATAACTTTAATATTTTGACAAGCATGTTATTAGTATTTTTATATTATTAAATATTAATAATGATAAGATTATTTGATAATTAAATCATTTAAAAATGATTTAAGTGTTTAAAAAATTAGTATAAATTATAATAATTGATTATTAATATTTAAAATCTTTCGAAAAATATTATACATGATCTTTGACTCATCTAATATAATATTGAAGCTTGGAAACTGAAATAAATTGATAATAACTGTATTAATTGTCAGATAGGATGACCAAAACACCGAGAATAGACCAAAGTCCAACCAGACAAAAATAGTTAGACTTGTTAAGTGTTTATATAAGTTATAAACACTGATGTGGCTATGTGGTAATGTGTCTAGGAGAAGATTGACTGTGAATTACAGTATTATGTATTATAAATTATTGTGTTAATTATGAGACTGATATTATTGGTAATAGGTCTTACGAACGCAGATAAGTATTTTGCGTAGCTGTAATCAGCGGAGAAGGCAAGTTTTTTAACTCCACCTTGAGTTATATTCATTCAATTATTATAATGGTTAATTATTGCTAATTATACCATGTCTAGGGAAATTATTGTTGATTATTCGCAGTTAGTGCATGTTTAATAATTCAAATTGAATTACTGATTTAGAAAATATACATTTGTAGAATAACTGTTGTTGGATATTCATATCCGTAAAAGATAGAATTGACAATACAACTAATTCTTGTTATTATCGAATTATGTTGAGAAATGTCTTGGCTAATCATTCTGGCTAGACGAACATTTGTTAGAACTTGATAGGTTCGAGAAGAGAATTCAATTATTATTGACAAATTTATGCCAATTATTTTGACTAGATCGAGAAGTAATTAGAAATGGAAATCACAGTATTTTGTTGTTAAATTAAAATCTTATTTCTGAGACTGAGAAGAATAACCTTTTATATAAAGGGAATATTTTATTGGTCGTATATTCGGCTTTTGCGCGCGATTAAGTATTATGCATAATATAGGGTATACTAAAGTTGATCACTTTATATACTTGCAGAGGGGTATGATTTAATCTTTATGGTTATTTGATACACCTGGGTATATCAAAGTATAACTTTGATAGTTTGTAAGACCCCGAATTTTATGAAATAAAAGTATTCAATTTTTCTATTCAGTAAATGGTTAAATTGATAAAAATTTAAAGTTATGAGTGAAATATGATTTTTTTTCAAAATAAGCAAGTGGTTATAAAATAATCATTGTTGTCGGGGAATATTCGTTTGGTCGTGGAATATTCTTTCTGTCGGGGAATATTCGTACGACGGCACAGCTATTTGTGGGCCCCATAACAGAATAACTGTCGGGTGAAGAAAACGACAAATTTGAGTTTTTACAAATAACGGCGTAGTTGTTACCGTTAACACTGTTGGAATACCCGGTGGTTAAAATACAGTAATACGCGTTATTGCACAGTAGCACACGGTATTGCATAGTATTTTTGAAATTATTGATTCTTACGTAAAAAGGCACTACTCAATAATTGTTACAGTAATTACTGTTCAATATTTTATTTTATTGATTCAATAATTGCTACGTTGATATTTTATATTATTGTTGTTTCAATAATTGTTGCTGCACAGTATTTTCTATTATCAGATCAATAATTCATATTATTTAAATAATATTATTAGATAGCATTATTGGCAATGACTAGAAAGTTCTGTCTAAGGAGAGGTTTGGTCATCTAATTGCGCGCTAGTAAGGAGAAATCCTTATTGGAAAGCCCCCTCTTTCCTGGGAACGGCCTGGTTGTCATAAATGTGATTCTGTAATATTATTTGTGAATAATTAATTATTGATTCATATGATAAGAAAATATTTATTTTATGGGGATATAAATGAGGGATATATTTTTGTGGTTAAAAAATGAAGGAGTTAATGTTGAGGTTTTTATCCGTATTTTTGTCGGAATGAAGGTATTAAAAAATCATGGTTTTTGAGATATTTTGCGGGGGTTATAATTTTTAATCCGACCGTTGGATCGTGGTAATTTTTGGATATGTTATACATATATAAGTTGAGTATATGCCCACAAATTTTGAACCGTTAAAAATGAACGTATGATTTATTATGAATTTTACAAGATGACTGGTTCAGAAATTGTTGAATTTTTGGAGTTTATCATTTTGATGGAAAATTCTAGAATTGGTGGGCCCCACTTGTGGTTGGTGAAGAAATGTGCTGAATTATATTTCAAATGTGGTGGGTGGGAATAGTAGCAGGTAAAGCCATCAGGTTGCAGGTCAAACCTACCAAAATTTTCCTATAAATAGAGGGCTAAGTTAGAATTGAAAATCACACCAGAAACATAAGCTTTCTCTCTTTCTCTCTCTATATTATGAAGCATATTTTGTGAGTTTTTAGATACTTGGTGAGTTACTATTCATCAGTGCAAGTTTCCTTCAGCATCATATCCGATATCCAGTCAGAAGTACTGCTCTTTTGAGGTAAGGGATTGTAAGGGATTGTAAGGGATAGTAAGGGATAGTAAGGGATTTTAAGGGTTGTTATGATCTTTAATTTCGTAATTTTTCTGACCTTCAAAAATTCTGGAAAAATTTGAAATGATATTTTGATGAGTTTTATTGATTGTGTCCAAAAATGGTGATTTTTGGATGTATAGATTGAGAGTTATGAATTTTATGAGAAAAGACTATTTTAAAAGTAACTGCTTATAATTTCTTGTGGTTAACTCCAAAATTGATGAAATTTTTATTGGGAGTACATGTATATGATGGAAGTATACTCTGTTAATTTCAGAATTTTTGGACAAAAGTACAATTTTTGATAAATGTCTAAATATTCGGCTGTTTTGACCATATGAAAAATAGTAAATGACTTTTAAAAATTTTGAGAAAAATATATGTTCAATATGGGACTATATTCTGCTAAATCTCAGAAAAGAAATATTTTTGGAACTGATTTGGTATTTTTCATGAAAATAGTCTAATTATGAGTAAATGAATTAAATATGTTATGTGAGGTAAGAAAATTGAAAAATATGATTTTATGACTTGAATATCATATATGAGGTATATACAGATTTTTGATGAGGGTTTTGGTTATTGATGATGAAATCTTAAGAGTTGGCATTTTATGATGATTAAATGCATTAATTAGTAAAGTGTAAACAATTAAAATAATTGTTTATAAATTTAAGTAATGTTATTCTTTCAATATCATTATACCGAAATATTGGTATGAATTTTATTTTGGAATTTCTATCTTTTGTGTCGGGGTTACTATTCATGAGTTACTATTCACGATTTACTATTCATGAGTTACGAATATTACTCTTGAGATTAAAACTATATGTTGATCATATTATTTTTATCATCATATATAACATTTTTATAACCCTGATGTTGAAATTCTCTTTCACTGGAGTGTAAAGATGGGTAGATTATTGGTATGATCATGACTAGGGTTCTCTTTGGCCTGTAGTGCAAAGTTGAATTGTGACTGGTATGATCATGACCATTGAATTTATAAGTGAATATCTTTAGCTTAAGTGCAAAGGTGAATTGATCAACATGGTTATAATTATTGTTTATATAAATTCTGAAATGATTATATATTTCTTTAAGATATGAATATATTTGGCCTGTAGTGCAAATATGAATTGTTGATGAATATCTTTGGCATGTAGTGCAAAGATGGCATGTTGATGAATATCTTTGGCCCGTAGTGCAAAGATGGTTTGTTGATGAATATCTTTGGCCCGTAGTGCAAAGATGGATTTGTTAGTATGATTATAAACAGGAACTGTGATTTGGTATAACCATGATCTTTGATGTTTCAGGTAAAGACAGGTGATGAAAATATTCTTCGTCCTGGGTGCGAAGAAAAATTTATAGTCACAATTATGATTATGAGTTATTCATATGATTGTGGAAAGGAACTGTTGATTGATGTTACAGGGATAAAACATTGTTGATGGATTTTTAACATGGAGAAGATAATAGACTTTATAGTCTATTTGACTCTTCTAATGGATTGCTCGTTCCGCTGCAACTATGGTTGAAATTTTTATCATTTACCATATGTTCTAAATCTCTGATTTATTATTGATGAAGGCTATTGATAATTTAATTATCTTTAGTCATGACATTCTTTACTGAGCTAGTTGTGCTCACCCTTTTGCTTCACAATTCCTTTCAGGTAATAAGAGTGTAGCTGGGTCGAGCGAGGGTAACGGGAAAATAGAATGGTGGTCTCTAGCTGTGGATGTTCTCCCGAAGCAGTATAGAAAAGTTCATTTAGTAGTTTTATTTGGTGAATCCAATAGGGTAAGGTGTACCCAACGTTGGAAGGGTGGTTTGCCACTATCATACAAGATGTCTAATGACATACAACCTCGTGTCATCATAAGACAGGGTTGTGCTCATCCACTTGCTGAGTATCTTTACGAGCACTACCTATATAATCTTGGTGTTTGTTTGAAGTATAATTCTCAATTAGAGACAGTGGAGATAATGATAAGTCAAGAGAAGACTCACCATTGGGAAGAATATGATAGTAATCTTCTCGTTTTTCTTTGGGGTCTATTGGGTCAACCAAGGATAATTCTGTGGCCATATGATATCTATCATAACCTAGACGCGTGGCCTCCCATGTACGAAGGTTTCCTTAAGCACTTCCCAAAGATTTTAATTTCTAAAACAGTTTTTGACTATACCTTTATGTAAGGTGTTATTGTGAGGTGATGTTCACGGTTGGGACATGTGTCACATTTGGTATATATTTGTATTCAAACTCACAGCATATGTGTTGTTGTATTTTGCACGACAATTGTTGTAATAAAGTTGTAGTTATTTTCTGTACCATGTATTTGGCGACTCAAAATGGGTTGGATGGAATGGACCTATTTTGGGGTTGTCACAGGTGGTATCAGAGCTTAGGGATATGATCTTTGGCGGAGATCGGGGAATATAACTAGGAGGGGGGAGATGAGTAAATCCTTCGCTAGTGTGTCCTACCTAAGCTTATTTGTTGGTCAGTCATAATATCGAGATATTATGTGATATGTTAATTTGTTAAATTAACCCTTGTTTTGAAGCTGTATTCTAGAAAGATATCTGAAATACAGGAGATGAGCAATGGAGAAATCATGATGATAAGGAAGATGGAATCTAAAATGAAAGCAAGGTATTCTCAACTCTTTGAAATACCAGGTACGTAAATTTCGGGGACGAAATTTCATAAGGAGGGGAGATTGTAAGACCCCGAATTTTATGAAATAAAAGTATTCAATTTTTCTATTCAGTAAATGGTTAAATTGATAAAAATTTAAAGTTATGAGTGAAATATGATTTTTTTTCAAAATAAGCAAGTGGTTATAAAATAATCATTGTTGTCGGGGAATATTCGTTTGGTCGTGGAATATTCTTTCTGTCGGGGAATATTCGTACGACGGCACAGCTATTTGTGGGCCCCATAACAGAATAACTGTCGGGTGAAGAAAACGACAAATTTGAGTTTTTACAAATAACGGCGTAGTTGTTACCGTTAACACTGTTGGAATACCCGGTGGTTAAAATACAGTAATACGCGTTATTGCACAGTAGCACACGGTATTGCATAGTATTTTTGAAATTATTGATTCTTACGTAAGAAGGCACTACTCAATAATTGTTACAGTAATTACTGTTCAATATTTTATTTTATTGATTCAATAATTGCTGCGTTGATATTTTATATTATTGTTGTTTCAATAATTGTTGCTGCACAGTATTTTCTATTATCAGATCAATAATTCATATTATTTAAATAATATTATTAGATAGCATTATTGGCAATGACTAGAAAGTTCTGTCTAAGGAGAGGTTTGGTCATCTAATTGCGCGCTAGTAAGGAGAAATCCTTATTGGAAAGCCCCCTCTTTCCTGGGAACGGCCTGGTTGTCATAAATGTGATTCTGTAATATTATTTGTGAATAATTAATTATTGATTCATATGATAAGAAAATATTTATTTTATGGGGATATAAATGAGGGATATATTTTTGTGGTTAAAAAATGAAGGAGTTAATGTTGAGGTTTTTATCCGTATTTTTGTCGGAATGAAGGTATTAAAAAATCATGGTTTTTGAGATATTTTGCGGGGGTTATAATTTTTAATCCGACCGTTGGATCGTGGTAATTTTTGGATATGTTATACATATATAAGTTGAGTATATGCCCACAAATTTTGAACCGTTAAAAATGAACGTATGATTTATTATGAATTTTACAAGATGACTGGTTCAGAAATTGTTGAATTTTTGGAGTTTATCATTTTGATGGAAAATTCTAGAATTGGTGGGCCCCACTTGTGGTTGGTGAAGAAATGTGCTGAATTATATTTCAAATGTGGTGGGTGGGAATAGTAGCAGGTAAAGCCATCAGGTTGCAGGTCAAACCTACCAAAATTTTCCTATAAATAGAGGGCTAAGTTAGAATTGAAAATCACACCAGAAACATAAGCTTTCTCTCTTTCTCTCTCTATATTATGAAGCATATTTTGTGAGTTTTTAGATACTTGGTGAGTTACTATTCATCAGTGCAAGTTTCCTTCAGCATCATATCCGATATCCAGTCAGAAGTACTGCTCTTTTGAGGTAAGGGATTGTAAGGGATTGTAAGGGATAGTAAGGGATAGTAAGGGATTTTAAGGGTTGTTATGATCTTTAATTTCGTAATTTTTCTGACCTTCAAAAATTCTGGAAAAATTTGAAATGATATTTTGATGAGTTTTATTGATTGTGTCCAAAAATGGTGATTTTTGGATGTATAGATTGAGAGTTATGAATTTTATGAGAAAAGACTATTTTAAAAGTAACTGCTTATAATTTCTTGTGGTTAACTCCAAAATTGATGAAATTTTTATTGGGAGTACATGTATATGATGGAAGTATACTCTGTTAATTTCAGAATTTTTGGACAAAAGTACAATTTTTGATAAATGTCTAAATATTCGGCTGTTTTGACCATATGAAAAATAGTAAATGACTTTTAAAAATTTTGAGAAAAATATATGTTCAATATGGGACTATATTCTGCTAAATCTCAGAAAAGAAATATTTTTGGAACTGATTTGGTATTTTTCATGAAAATAGTCTAATTATGAGTAAATGAATTAAATATGTTATGTGAGGTAAGAAAATTGAAAAATATGATTTTATGACTTGAATATCATATATGAGGTATATACAGATTTTTGATGAGGGTTTTGGTTATTGATGATGAAATCTTAAGAGTTGGCATTTTATGATGATTAAATGCATTAATTAGTAAAGTGTAAACAATTAAAATAATTGTTTATAAATTTAAGTAATGTTATTCTTTCAATATCATTATACCGAAATATTGGTATGGATTTTATTTTGGAATTTCTATCTTTTGTGTCGGGGTTACTATTCATGAGTTACTATTCACGATTTACTATTCATGAGTTACGAATATTACTCTTGAGATTAAAACTATATGTTGATCATATTATTTTTATCATCATATATAACATTTTTATAACCCTGATGTTGAAATTCTCTTTCACTGGAGTGTAAAGATGGGTAGATTATTGGTATGATCATGACTAGGGTTCTCTTTGGCCTGTAGTGCAAAGTTGAATTGTGACTGGTATGATCATGACCATTGAATTTATAAGTGAATATCTTTAGCTTAAGTGCAAAGGTGAATTGATCAACATGGTTATAATTATTGTTTATATAAATTCTGAAATGATTATATATTTCTTTAAGATATGAATATATTTGGCCTGTAGTGCAAATATGAATTGTTGATGAATATCTTTGGCATGTAGTGCAAAGATGGCATGTTGATGAATATCTTTGGCCTGTAGTGCAAAGATGAACTGTTGTTGAATATCTTTGGCCCGTAGTGCAAAGATGGTTTGTTGATGAATATCTTTGGCCCGTAGTGCAAAGATGGATTTGTTAGTATGATTATAAACAGGAACTGTGATTTGGTATAACCATGATCTTTGATGTTTCAGGTAAAGACAGGTGATGAAAATATTCTTCGTCCTGGGTGCGAAGAAAAATTTATAGTCACAATTATGATTATGAGTTATTCATATGATTGTGGAAAGGAACTGTTGATTGATGTTACAGGGATAAAACATTGTTGATGGATTTTTAACATGGAGAAGATAATAGACTTTATAGTCTAATTGACTCTTCTAATGGATTGCTCGTTCCGCTGCAACTATGGTTGAAATTTTTATCATTTACCATATGTTCTAAATCTCTGATTTATTATTGATGAAGGCTATTGATAATTTAATTATCTTTAGTCATGACATTCTTTACTGAGCTAGTTGTGCTCACCCTTTTGCTTCACAATTCCTTTCAGGTAATAAGAGTGTAGCTGGGTCGAGCGAGGGTAACGGGAAAATAGAATGGTGGTCTCTAGCTGTGGATGTTCTCCCGAAGCAGTATAGAAAAGTTCATTTAGTAGTTTTATTTGGTGAATCCAATAGGGTAAGGTGTACCCAACGTTGGAAGGGTGGTTTGCCACTATCATACAAGATGTCTAATGACATACAACCTCGTGTCATCATAAGACAGGGTTGTGCTCATCCACTTGCTGAGTATCTTTACGAGCACTACCTATATAATCTTGGTGTTTGTTTGAAGTATAATTCTCAATTAGAGACAGTGGAGATAATGATAAGTCAAGAGAAGACTCACCATTGGGAAGAATATGATAGTAATCTTCTCGTTTTTCTTTGGGGTCTATTGGGTCAACCAAGGATAATTCTGTGGCCATATGATATCTATCATAACCTAGACGCGTGGCCTCCCATGTACGAAGGTTTCCTTAAGCACTTCCCAAAGATTTTAATTTCTAAAACAGTTTTTGACTATACCTTTATGTAAGGTGTTATTGTGAGGTGATGTTCACGGTTGGGACATGTGTCACATTTGGTATATATTTGTATTCAAACTCACAGCATATGTGTTGTTGTATTTTGCACGACAATTGTTGTAATAAAGTTGTAGTTATTTTCTGTACCATGTATTTGGCGACTCAAAATGGGTTGGATGGAATGGACCTATTTTGGGGTTGTCACATAGTTACTCGAGAAGAGAAGTTTAAGATCCAATGGATCGCTCAGCATAAATCTGGAAAATATTCCACTTTGCTATTTAGTAAAATATAATTCTTGATTATTCATTTGAATATCGTAGAAAACCTTGAAAGCGTTGTACTATTTCATTATCAGATTATTGTGGCGTAGAATGTGAGAAGACTTGATATTGATTTCTATACCTTTATCGTATGTATTAACTTACGGGGCAAACTTGTTGCTCACCCATGCTAAATAAAACTTTTCAGCTAGGGACGAAGTTGTAGAAGGTGCTACGAAGAAGAACAAAGGAAAAGGCACAGTGATAAATTAGTTATGATGAACAATATTATTATTATGTTGTATTATATTGTAAACCCTTTTTGGTATAACTAAGGGGTATTTCTTTAATGTTAAGGTTAGTGAACTTGGGACTTATGTATTAACAACATATGTTAATGACTTATGTATTCCTATTTATATATGAATGGGTAGTTAAATGGTATTATATTATGGATCGTGAACACCAAACTCGAGGGTCAGGTAACCCGAATTTCGGGGCATCACAGGTTAGTATCAAAGCTGTAGGTTATAAACCTTAAGTGGGGTGGGAAAAACCCTAGGATTATAACCATACACGAGATAGAGAAAACTCATTTAGAGTTCTAAGTGAGGGATTGCCGAAGTGTATCAATAGTGAGATTTGTGGACACATAGTGTGAGAATTTAGTACTGGTGAAGTACTAATCAAGTTATTTAAAGTGATTGTAGGATGTCTGGAGGAGATAAGATAAGTACGGAGGTGCTAGCGGCTGTCGCACTAGTTCCAGTAGCTGAGGTGCCATCACAGAGCAAGTCAGTGGAAGAAGTAGGAAAAGATGAACCCATGGTTAATCTCGGGAGTGACCATGATGATTATCTCGAGATGTATCTGAGTAGTGATGAGGAGGCAGAGTCTAAAGAAGCTAAGGTGGAGTTAAAGAATGAGATCAATGTTGGAGAACAAGATCAGCTATCTGCAGAAGTCCAAGAACTCTGAAGTAAAGTATTTCTTTTAGAGGAGTTATGGAAGACAGAGCGAGCGTTACGCAAAATGACTGAAGAACAAAACGACCTGAAGGCGTAGGTGGAAAGGATGAAGACTGAAGGTGGTGGATCGTCTGAAGGAACCAACAAGAAGGGCAATGCTAAGAGAAAGGGGAAAAAAGGGTCAGTGACAACTCTGAAGATTCAAACCCGAAGAAGAGGCAAGCTTGTAGCAAGTGCGGAAAGACTCACATGGGAGAATGGATGATGTGGAAGAACGTGTGCTTCAACTGTAAGCAGGAAGGACATATTTCTTTGTATTGTCCTAAGCCGAATATGAGGAAGTGTTTCTCATATGCGAGAACGGGTCACGGATTCAACAAGTGTCCCAATAAGAAGAAGACTGGTAAAGAGAGTGGTCGGTAGACAACTTAGATATATGTGATAGTATCTTTTGGCAAAAGCTTTTGATATTAAGTGTTGTAATATCGAGAACGATGTTTGAACATATGTAAATATAAATATGTTTAAATGAATGAAATCTTTATTTTCTGTATGAATATAAGATTAAGATTAATGTGTGTGTTCTTAAAACTCATACTTATGGTAAGTTAATGACTCATAATTATATGAAATATTTTGAACCCCTCAGTGAATAGACGCCAAAAGTCTGACTAGGATAAGTTGATACACTCATATAATTGTGGCAAGTTCCTGAACTCATAAGTGTGGTAAGTTTGACGAACTGGTAATAACTATGTGTGAATGAAGAATTGCAACTTTTTGTGTAAAGTTGTGTTGTTAATCCTGATATGATTTTTTTAAAAAAGGATAGTAATATGTGTTAAGTACTAAATGTACTATGTGCTATTTGAATAAATATGCAATTACATGAGAAATATGTGTTGAATTCTTGTTGCGTTAAGAATTTATATAAAGAAAGAGAATTAATGTAAGATTTTTATTTAAATCAGATCATGCCGCCTAGACGACAAAATCGAAATCAAAGAGAAGAGTAGTCGATAAATAATGAAGGAGGTCAAGCGGACCTAATGCAGAATTTCATAGATATGCTAGCCCAAGCTATGGAAAATAGAACTCCAGCTGCAAGAGGAAGAGCGAGGAATCAGCCAGCTAACAGATTGGCAAACTTCAAAAACTTTAAAGTGGTAGGACCGCCTGAATTCAAGGGAACCACGGATCCGATTGTAGCCCGAACTTTGGTAAAGGAGATGGAGAAAGCATTCGTCATTGCACGAGTGGCAGAAGAGCAACTTATCTAATGAAGGGAGAAGCTAATTACTAGTGGGAGACTAATCAAGCGAGAGCGGGTACAATTGTGGTGACTTGGACCAGATTCAAAGAGTTGTTCTTTAAGAACTATTTTTCGCCGAGTATGCAATCCAGGATGGAAGTCAACTTTTTAGAACTAAAGCAGGAGAACATGTTGATATCAGAATACGCTGTCAAATTCTACGAGTTGGCTAGATTTGCACCTCATCAGGTGGACACAGAGGCGAGAAAGGCGAGAAGATTCAAGAACGGACTGAAGCCGGGGATATTCAACAAGGTAGCGGTATTGCAGATCAATAAGTTCGCGGCGTTGATGGAGAAAGCGTTAATTACGGAAGGAGGGAGCGAGGCTACAGCTCGATTTCATCAGGAAAATAAGAAGAAGACAAATGACGGAGGAAGAAGTGGAGGTAGTAACTCGAATAAGAGAAAGTGGAGTAAGACTACCCAATCAGATGGCAAGACAGAAGGAAATAAGCAAGGGAGGGAGCCATGTACGACCTGCGGGGAGAATCATTCTAGAGTTTGCCTAAAGAAGAAGGGAGTTTGTTACAACTGCGGATAAGAGGGGCACATGTCGCCCAATTGTCCCAATTCGAAGAAGATACAAGGTTGCTTTGCTTGTGGATCACTGATCGTATGGTTCGGAACTGTCTAAAGGGAAATGCGGAGAAGGAAAGTGTCAACAAGGGACCCGGTGGCGGAACCTTGGCAATACAAGGACCTGCACATCCAAGAAGACCAACGGCCCGTACATTCAACATGACGGCGTAAGATGCAGTGGCTACTCAGGAGGTGGCAGCAGGTAACAATTTCTCTTAAGAATTTAAATTACGCGAGTAATATGAGTCGGATATTCTGTGAACTGTTTTTTTATAGATTCAAGTCACAAGTTAGAATTTTAAACACAAATTAATATTATGTTGATAAAAATGAATTGATGATACAACTTTAAAAGATTGTAGAGAATAAGAAAGTGGTGATTCCGAGGACGGAATCCTTTTAACGAGGGGTGAATGTGATAGCCCGAGATTTCAAATAATCTAAATTTTAAGAATAAATTTTTTTAATTTTTTTAATATTTACATTGACTATTAATATTATACTGTGTATCTATGATACGAGTATGGAGAATCTGTCAATTTGTGTATTGATTGAGAAATTAGAATAGAGTTGTGCTTAACAACTTTAGAAAACCCTAACCCTAATTTCTGGATATGGATTCGGTAGAAATTACAATTAAACCAATTGTATTAATGAGTATGTGTTTGCAATGTATAGGAATGTTGATTAATGATTGAATAGATAAGGTTTGAAATTAATAAATCCTAATAAGAGATTAGAAACCCTAATCTCAGATTTAGAAAATCTAACGTACAGTTAAAAACCCTAATTGTATGTCGGGAAATCCTAATTTCATATTCGGATATCCTAAACCCTAAATTAGGAAACCCTAATCCTAATTGACAATCCTAAGGTGTTTATTAAATTTAAATATGATTAGAAAACCCTAATTATATTTTAGTTATTTTAATTTCTATTTTACAAACCCTAATTGTAATTTTAAATTTTTATTTTTTCTAATTAAAACCCTAATTGGAAATTTTGGAAACTAATGATTTAAAACCCAAGGGTTAGAACCTTAGGGTTTAACCCTAAGGATTTGTGCATTTGACTAGTATGCCATTAAAATCAATTTGCAAATGACCAAAATGCCCTTTTTATGTATTTTATTAGGTAACTTGTAAAAATATCAAGAGCTTTAGTTGGTGAACCACTATGTTGACATTGTGAGTCAATTATCTCAGCAAATCAGCCAGCCATCATCAGATCTAGCAACATCGACACAATATATATAGATTCAAGAGAGAGAAAATCACAAAAAACTTGGTCATTTATCCCCCAAGCTCTCACCAACTCTCTCTCACTCAAGACCTCCGAATTTAGTAAGGTAGATCAGTCACAATATCAGTCCTTAGGTCACCTAATAACATATTGGAGAGCCAAGGTCAAGATTTGAACAAGAGAAGTATAACCCTAAATTAATATTTGATCTCGTATACTAAGAATGTTTTTGTGTTTTTGTGTTTAGAACTTTGCTAGATGATGTTTAATGATGATCTATGTTGATATAACATAGACCCATAGCATCAAAATTCTTTAAAATCGAGTTTTTCCAAAACTGTTAAGAACACGATTTGTGGTCTGACAAGCTAATGTCAGGAGCCACAGATCTGTGTCTGTTTAAGATTTTTCTTGTTTGATGTGTTGGATATATAGCCTGGTATGAGGTCTTTCATCTTCAAGTGGTATTATAGCCATCATATGTCTAGATTTGTTTTTATTCATGGTCAAATAGGGTTGACCGAGCATGACCAGTCACTTTCGGGGTAACCCAAAAAGTGTAAAACATGGTCTGACAAGATCTTTGGAGGTCCGTATCTAACATATATGATATTTTTTTAATGATGTGTTGTATTCAAGTTGTAGCCTGTAATATGAACTCTAAATATATGTCTTTAGATTCCATAAACATTAAATTGATTTGTTTTAATGGATGGTCAAAGTAGCCATCCTAGACTGATTTTGAGTTTCTGAAAATTTCAGAAAACCAGAAGAACAAGACATCTGACATACTTTGACCGTATGATTCCTGGTGATCCTGTTGATGATAGATCGATCTGTTGCTATGTGAATGTTCTATAACATATGGACTATAACTTTAAACCATTAGATCACATAAAACATGACTCGAACCTAGAATAAATCGAGCATGAAAGTGACTGGTCGAACTATCTGGGTTTCTGGAAAACCCAGAAATGTTTTGACCAGATGTTTGCTAGCTCAGATCTTTTTATTTATTTGTTGTATGATCGAGGTGGTGATTGATTTATGTAGTATTACATAAACACTACATAATCGATGCTTAACATTGCTCAAAACTTGTATGGATTGGAAATTACACACGGTCAAACGTGTACCCTTGAACTCAGGTCTGACTGTGTTCTTGAGCTCAAGAATACCTAAGACGAGAGAAAGTGTCGCTAAAGACCATTAGCGACGGTTTATTTAATTTTTGAATATCTGAATTTCTGAAAGTTATTTAAATATGGAAATAAATTATAAAAATTAATAAAAATAGTTTTAAAAATTATTTTAAATTATGAAAAATAATTTGTGACGAATTAGAATATTTTTCTTTAATATTTATAATTATTTAAATATTAGAGGTATTTAATTTATTTAATTAGTGTATTAAATAAATTAGAGAAAAATGATTTAATATTATAAAAAATCATTTTAAATAAGAATAATGTATTTAAAAATATTTTTAGTTATAAAATATAACTTTTAATATTTTTAGAGAGTTTTTATTAATAATTTAATATTAATGATATTAGATTTATTTAATTATTAAATTAAATAAATATGATAAAAATGATTTTATTGATTTAAAAATTATTTTAAATAAGAATAAAGTGTTAGAAAATATTTGAAATTATAAAATATAATTTTTAATATTTTTGGAGAATTCTCATTAATAAATTAATATTAATGATATTAGATTTATTTAATTATTACATTAAATAAATGAATTAAAAATGATTTTATTGATTTAAAAATCATTTAAAAATAAGAAAAATATTTTAAAAATATTTTAAGTTATAATTAATGACTTTTAATATTTGGATAATAATTTCATTAATATTTAGATATTAATGGTGATTATTTAAAAATGATTTAATTATTTTAAAAATCATTTAAGTAGAATATTGATGATTTAAAAATATTTTAAGTTATTAAAAATAACTTTAATATTTTAAAAAGTATGTTATTAGTATTTTTATATTATTAAATATTAATAATGATAAGATTATTTGATAATTATATCATTTAAAAATGATTTAAGTGTTTGAAAAATTATTATAAATTATAATAATTGATTATTAATATTTAAAAGCTTCCGAAAAATATTATACATGATCTTTGACTTATCTAATATAATATTGAAGCTTGGAAACCGAAATTAATTGACAATAACTATATTAATTATCGGATATGGTGACCAGAACACCGAGAATAGACCAAAGTCCAACCAGACCGAAATAGTTAGACTTATTACGTGTTTATATAAGTTATAAACACTGATGTGGCTATGTGGTAATGTGTCTAGGAGAAGATTGACTGTGAATTACAGTATTATGTGTTATAAATTATTGTGCTAATTGTGATATCGATATTATTGGTAATAGGTCTTACGAAAGCAGATAAGTATTTTGTGTAGCTGTAATCAGCGGAGAAGGCAAGTTTTCTAACTCAACCTTGAGTTATATTCATTCAATTATTATAATGGTTAATTATTGCTAATTATACTATGTCCAAGGAAATTATTGTTGATTATTCGCAGTTAGAGCATGTTTAATAATTCAAATTGAATTACTGATTCAGAAAATATACATTTGTAGAATAACTATTGTTGGATATTCATATCCGTAGAAGATAGAATTGACAGTACAACTAATTCCTGTTATTATCGAATTATGTTGAGAAATGTCTTGGCTAATCATTCTGGCTAGACGAACATTTGTTAGAACTTGATAGGTTCGAGAAGAGAATTCAATTATTACTGACAAATTTATGCCAATTATTTTGACTAGATCGAGAAGTAATTAGAAATGGAAATCACAGTATTTTGTTGTTAAATTAAAATCTTGTTTCTGAGACTGAGAAGAATAACCTTTTATATAAAGGGAATATTTTATTGGTCGTATATTCGGCTTTTGCGCGCGATTAAGTATTATGCATAATATAGGGTATACTAAAGTTGATCACTTTATATACTTGCAGAGGGGTATGATTTAATCTTTATGGTTATCTGATACACCTAGTATATCAAAGTATAACTTTGATAGTTACTCGAGAAGAGAAGTTCAAGATCCAATGGATCGCTCAGTATAAATCTGGAAAATATTCCACTTTGCTATTTAGTAAAATATAATTCTTGATTATTCATTTGAATATCATAGAAAACCTTGAAAGTGTTGTACTCTTTCATTATTAGACTATTGTTGCGTAGAATGTGAGAAGACTTGATATTGATTTCTATACCTTTATCGTATGTATTAACTTGCGGGACAAACTTGTTGCTCACACTTGCTCAATAAAACTTTTCAGCTAGGGACGAAGTTGCAGAAGGTGCTGCGAAGAAGAACAAATGAAAAGGCATAGTGATAAATTAGTTATGATGAACAATATTATTATTATGTTATATTGTATTGTAAACCCTTTTTGGTATAACTAAGGGGTATTTTTGTAATGTTAAGGTTAGTGGACCTGGGACTTATGTATTAACAACATAGGTTAATGACTTATGTATTCCTATTTATATATGAATGGGTAGTTAAATGGTATTATATTGTGGATCGTGAACACCAACTCGGGGGTCAGGTAACCCAGATTTGGGGGCGTCACATAATTGAAGCTGTGAAATATATGTTAAAAGAAAGAAGATTACCCAAGAAGTTTTGGGCTGAAGCAGTGTTAACTGCAGTGTATTTAATAAATCGGTTTCCTACAAAGTCTATCCAAGGCAAACTCTGTATGATGCTTGGCATGGGAGAATCACCTAGAGGTATTTGGTTCAATAGCTTATGCTCACATTCCTTATCAAAAAAGAGGGAAATTAGATGATAAAAGTAAAAAACGTATCTTTATTGGTTATAGTGAGGAGACAAAGGGTTATAGACTTTATAATCCTTATAACAATCAATTACTTGTTAGTTGTGATGTTGTTTTTAATGAACATGGTTATTGGAATTGGGAAAGAGATGCTGAAATTTTTTCTGAGATGTCAAAGGTGATAGGGGAAGAAGTGTATGTTGAAGAATCAATAACTCTTGAAGAAGAGTCTGAGTCACCACCAAAGAAGTTATAGAGTCTAGCGGACATATATCAATCTTGTGATTTTGCTTTTGCAACATTTGAACCGGTTTCATTTGATGAAGCAAAGGAAAGTGCTTAATGGAGGGATGTAATGAAAGAGGAATTGATGCCATTGAAAGAAATAGTACATGAAACCTAGTTAGTCTACCTAAAGGAAAGGAAGCTATTGGACTGAAGTGGATTTACAAGTGAAAGTTTAATTATGATGGTACACTTCAAAGGCATAAAGCACAGTTAGTAGCAAAGGGATATTCTCAAATACCTAAAATCGATTATTCTAAAACATTTTCTCTTGTGGAAAGGATTGACACCATCAGAACTGTCCTCGCATTAGCAACGTAAAAGAAATGGAAAGTTTATCAATTTAATGTGAAGTCAACATTTCTTAATGGAGAGTTAGAAGAAGACGTATATGTTGAGCAACCGAAAGGCTTTAAAGTCAAAGGGATGAAAAAAAGGCTACAAATTTCAGAAAGCTCTTTATGGACTTAAACAAGCTCCTATAGCTTGGTATGTGAAGAATAACATGTATTTTATCCAGTACAACTTCAAGAAAAGTGAGAGTGAGCCAACCTTGTAAGTAAAAACTCAAGGTATTGATTTCTTGATTGTTTGTCTATATGTTGATGATATGATATATATTGGTAACCCACAAAGATTGATTGAAGAATTTAAGAAAAGTATGATGTCTAAGTTTGAGATGACAAATTTGGGCATACTACATTACTTCTTGGGTATGGAGATTGTTCAGGATTCTTATGGAATTTTCTTGTGTCAAGAAAAATATGCTACTGATTTGTTGAAGAAGTTTAAACTATCAAGTTGTAATCCTGCAAAAACTCCAATGAACACCTGTAACGACCGAGAAATTCAAATTTATTGTAAAATAATTTTATTTAATTAAATAATAAATAAACTTATATTAAATGTAATTATTACGTGTTAGTAAGATGAATCTTGTTCTATAACCTAGATATGTCAGAATGTCATTGTATTTTGACTACGTGAAGGAATTATAGTGTTTGAATTTCCAAGAAGTAAATAAAAGCTTTCCGAAAAACACTATTCACGATTTTCTGCTCGGGAATTATTTTTGAATTTCAGAGAAATACGTAATGCTAGAACATCAAGGGGAGATGGATTATGTAATAATAATTCACGTATGACAAACACAGTTTTTTGCCTGCGGACTTAATTTGAGAACGTTAGTGAAAGTAAAGCGTTAATGAATAAGCAATGATCGTGTGATACGTAAGTATTGTATGAGATATTAAATATGAGATATTATACGAGTATGTATGAAGGATGGTATGTCGTATATGTTGAATAAGTATACGAGTTAGTGTACGAGAAGAATACGTGTATAATACGTTATAAGGCTTTAAGCCAAATGTATTGGACTTGTAGAATTTGGTAGGAATTATGCAAGCCTAAGTGTAGAAATGGTTGAGTCCAATTGGAATTAATGAAGAAGCCCAATGTTTGCTAAATGCAAGCCCAAAGCATGAGTTAAATTATTTAAACCTAAAGCCCAAAGTAAGAACCGGATCCGTGGATCGATCCAATGGATAAAGATAACCCATGGGGCAACCCATGTGGGGCCCCATTAGCACATGGGTGATCTTGGTGAGCAAGCACATGATAAGTGTTGTGAACTCCAAGTAATGAATAGTAAGGAGATTTATTAAGGAGGTGGATGGCTTAATGACCATTATACCCTAATCTAGGATTGTTTATAAATAAGAGATGTGCTAGATTATTTTCACTTGTTAAAATTTCATCCAACGTTATAAGTGCTTATTTATTAGAGAGAAAAAGTTAGGAAAGTTAGTCTTTCATAATTGAAGAAACAAGAAGAAGAATCAAGTGATCATCAAGGGTAAGCCTCTTAACCATGAATCTCCCTCTCTTCAATTGTTAGAGAAGTGAGTAGTGGTAGATCGTGTATGCTAAGAAGTGTTAATAATGGCTAATCAATGGAGTTAAAACCTTAATAAGCCATGAGCAAGAAATTAATATTTAAGTTATGAACTAAGGAGGAACATGTAAGAACTTTTCATGTGTATAAGTTGATGGAGTGTGTATGATAAGAAGGAATAAGGATGGTTGTTAGAAGGCTTAAGCTTTAACAAACCATGTGGGAAAAGGAAATCATAAGTATAAAAATTATAATCTATTGAAAGCTATTAAAGAATTTTATTATTATGTTGTTGATGGATAAGTTTAACACCATCACTTGTAGACTTAGATTATGCATGTTGTGACAATGGAATGAATCCATTTGAAATTGTTTAAAAATCTCAAGTAATGAAGTCATGGTGGAATTTACGAGATTAGATGATAATCGTTGAAATCGTAAAATTCTTGGAATAGAAGTTAAATTTTGACATTGAACTCGGAAACATTGATTTTCGATGGAGATGAGTCTCAATTGGAATTCTAGAGTTGCGGACTCGAAAATGACCAAATTCTGACTTAGAACGAAGAAACGAGCTATGAACGTTCACGAACGTTTATCGTTTTCGTAAAAATGAACAAAAAGGTGAATTCCTTGTTAACGGATTCGAAACTATAAAATTCTTACATGAACGCTTAGAGCATGTAATTTGTGAGCTAACGACTTTTGAATAAGCCAATTCAGACTTATAACGAAGAAGTTATGAGCCCGGGAATCTCACATAAAAAATTGTCTGTCAAATTTGTCTGGTGCTGAGGACTGGCACTACGGCGCCAGTTAAGGCACAATAAGCGGCGTCGCAATGCTAAGCTTGTCCATGAGCTACTGAAGTCTCGCGTCGCAGCGTGGTAGTTAACTCTAAGACTCGTGCCGCAGCGCCGAGTCCAGACCTTAACAACTGAAGAGTGGCACCGCAGCGCGGCATAGAGAAGAGAAGCTGGCACCGTAGTGCCAGCATTAGACAAAACCTAGAAATGAATGTTTTGAATATGAAAGGAAATAGCTAATTGATTAATGGTAATTCATATCCATACTAAACCTAAAGTAACATCAATTAAGACGATGAGAACTTTAAGTTAACAACTAAAGGTTGAAGATAACTTACTCTGACGTGACCGTAAGAACAAGGTAATGTGATAAACTTGAACCAATGTTAAATAATCTAATGAACGATTAGATTGAGCAGAAGGGTAAGATATAGTAATGACTTTACTTGATTATATACGACCTAATATGGTATGTTATGTAATCCTGTATTGTAGAATCCTTAATGAATCAAAGAGAATTTGTATTGACTGTAGAAGACGCCAAAGGCAAGTGTTTGAACCCTTGTCTATGTTCAATCTAGACAAGCTTTGTGATTCATGTCTCTTACACATGAATTGATGTATGATGAAGTCGAAGCCAATTCTTTCGGCTAGACTTAAGATGTTTCTTTGGATTTCTTATAATCTATTGAACTGTTGTCAAGTTTTGCCAAACTATGTTGGTATGATTTTCAAATGAAGATTGAGTATGCTAAACAAATGTTTTGTCGCCAAACGACAGGCACGCGAGGTTGCCAAACCTTAAACGTACATACATTTAGAGAAAGTAGTGTTGTACAACATAGAGTACTATAGGCTGATCACATAGACGTGCTCATAAGATATGCTAAACTTACGGACTTGGTGCCAGGTTGTCCTTTTCAAAGAAAGTATGGAATGCTCATGGTCTTGAACCAAACATTATGAATGTTGTTCATGATGAAATGTTTTGAAGGAAAAGAAGTGCTATTTTGAATTATCAATAGTACTTCGTAACTATTGTTCAGTTATTGAAGATATACGGTTCCTATGTTTCAAGCATATTGTTAAATGATATTGTCATACTTATTGAGCTACTTATGCTCATTCTTGCTTGAACCATATGAATGCATCTAAGACCGAATGGACCGAATGATCCAATAAGGATAAAGGGAAGGCTAAGGCGAACCTATAGATTGCTTTTGTAATAGTATAGGTTGAATGTTGTTATTATTTGATATTATGATAAGAACAAATGTAATTGTTATAAAGAACCTGGGGAATGGTAATATTATTTGGAATATATATAAGATATATTCGTTCTTTTGAGGCTTTTCAATTGAATATATGTTTGAACTGTAGCACCGTGTAGCACCATATGTCAGGTTAGAAGATACTCAGATTTGGGGACGTCACAGGTTGGTATCAAAGCCTTAGGTTATAAAATTTAAGGGGGGAAAAGAACCTTAAGAAAAGTTAAACAAGTAAAAGATAAAGTTAACCCTAAAAATGCATTAAATGTGGTAATACTACCATTACCAATCAAGTTCATGGCCAAATCACAACATGTCAGCGAGTTATAAGCCTCACAAATTAATGTCAGAGCTGTTCTTCATTTCTTGGTTTTCCAGAAAAGAAGAACACTTGCAAGGTACCTACTTTGAGCCTTTAAATCTTTGTTGTCCAGGATTGCTTAGGGTGTTATAAAGGTTCAAACTTGAAGTATGCATGTCAAGTAACAACTCTATAACATCAGATCATCCTAACAACATCACATGAACAAGATCTGGCATGGTCAAACCATGTCAGAAAACTTGTTCTTGAGACCACTCATATCTTTGATTCTATGCATGTTTTGGGCGATCTAAAGGCATGATTGTGTAGCCTTCATGTCAGTCTACAACATCAATACAAAAACATAACATAACAACTTAAACACAGAAATATCAAAGGCCTTGAAAAGCTTGTCAGAGCTTTTTGGAAATCTGGGGATTCTTTGGGTTGCCCATAAATCAGTCCGTATGGTCGGTCAACCATGTTTGACCACTCATAACTTGAAATCTAGACATGGTATGGAGTTGATTCCACTTCCAGTTTACTCTCCTCATGACATAGAACATGTCTATAACTCAAAACACACTTAACCATTAGCACACAAATATCTAGAGGCCCTGGCATATGGCTGCCAGGCCTTAAAATTAGGGTTCTAAGTCAGTTTTGAAAACTTGATTTTCCAGCATCTAGATGTTATGGATCCTTGATGTAACATCTTGGATCACTAAATAACATCCTTATACACAACGTTAACCAGCAAATAACAACATCTAACATCAAATCACATGATTTTCAAGTTTTAGGGTTTTATACCTTTTAGGCTTTCATTCTTGATTTCTGATCTTTGATCCTGTTCTAGGAGAGCTATGAATGATATTGTTTTAACTTTTGGTCTCAGTCTCTCTCAAGATTTCAAAAATATAGAGAGAGAAGGTCTAGGTTCATATTCTAAGTAAAGTAAGATTTTTACTTACTTTGATCTTTGATTTTTGATTCAATGTATCCAATGTTTGCAAAATGGCAATATTATCATATTTGGTGAGATAATAAGCACATGGCATGTCTAAGATTAATGAGTCACCAAGATTTCACAAATCTTTTACTTAAGTTTTAAGTAAAAGGGTATTTTCGTTATTTTGCACCTACTAAGGGTAATTTTGTCTTTTCCCCTATAATTTGAAGGGTATTTTGGACATTTCATAAATATCCCACATCTTAATATCCTTAAGTCTTTATAATTAACATTTAAACTCCTGAATTAGGGTTTTGATATTCCGAATTAGGGTTTTAGATTCCCGAAACACAAAATAGGATTTCCGAGCATATCGTTAGGGTTCCTAACCAGTCATTAGGGTTTACTAACTTAACCTTGACATTCTCAATATAACTTTAGGGTTTGCTAATGTTACCCTTATCCGATCAATCCTTGATCCTTAACCATATTCTGAACACATAAACAATCATTGCACACCTATGTGATCATATACACCGATTCATACACCCTCGTATACACTTATACACTTAACCTTAATAATCTTCATTAAAAGATTTTAAATCCACCAAAATTTAGCACATAATTTTAAAATCCATAAAATTCTTTCAGAGAAATGTCAAATCCATACACTTATTATCTGTCTAGGTTTACTATTCAACCTTTAATCCATCATTTAAGATTTTAATAATTTTCTAAATTCTCGGGTTGTCACATTCACCCCTTTTTCTAAGAATTTTGTCCCCGAAATTCATCTTACACCTTATATACACAACATCACATGCTACCCAAAACATCATTCATAAGAGTTAAACTTTTCAAATCGTGCTGAGGAGTCATATAGACTATAAACTTTCATTTTCGAAAAGGTTTAAAAAGAATTTATCTGGAAACTGCTCTGGTCTTACGGACGTAGTGGGTAATTAGCCCGTTATGCCCTGTACTTATTAAGTACTGTTGGTCGGAATAATTTTTCCTATTTCTCGTCACTGCCATAGGCACAAAAAAATTTCTTACCTCAGTCTTATCGGAATCCACACCAAAATAATTTGGTTCGGGAAAATTTTCAAAGAATGCTTAGAATTTTATAAATCTTGGTCTAGCTGAATCAAATAGCATAGACTCATATCAATAATCAATTTAAATCAAAATATTTATGTATAGCCAAACCCCGTTGGCAATTAATTATAAAAATTTTATTTTAAAAATTACGTCATGATACCGTAATGTATTAACAGCCCGTTTGAGGATTTCTTCATCGAATGACTTTGTCATAACACATCATACAATAGTGGGACAACGATTTTTAGATCGAATTCAACACTATATACTCCTGTATTTACAACTCCATCAACTTTTTATCAACATTACACCAGGTTATATGATACATTAATGATAAATAAAAATATATTTTGATATTTTCAAATCATTTTCATCTAGCCAAAATAATTAGCATAGACTATACTTTAAACCGTTCAAAAATCTTTGCAAATCAGTTTTATCATCTCAACAGGTAACGATGTGTCAGTGGCCCGAAGTCCACACATACACAATGATCAGTAGAAGTTCAGATCAAAAATTCATTTTCAGAAGGCACATAGTGCGTATTTAGCTTGATGTCAAAAATTTTGAAGTCCAACATAACTAGAAGATTTGGAAAACATATGTCTCCACTAATGATCCATTGCTTAATAATGCTATCTATTCCTATTATCCTCAACACTCCATCCACACTTAGCTATACATATTTCGTCAAACTTACCACACTTATGAGTTCAGGAACTTTGCACAATCATATGAGTTTAAGAACTTGTCCTAGACAAACCTTTGGCATCCATTCGCTGAGGGGTTCAAAACATTTCATATAATTATGAGTCATGAACTTACCATAAGTATGAGTTTTAAGAACTCGCACTTAACCTTATATTCTCTATCTATACTCTACATATCTGTTATACACATGTGAAAAAAATTACCTTCTCAGCATATATATAGCAAATAGTGCGACACATACATTTCAATGATTATCATTACCAGAAACTAAGTGGTCATCAAACCAACTCGGCCCCTAATTAATATAGGAAGCTAAGTCAAGGATAATTCCTCGCCCATACAAAGAATTGTTTAACCTAACCACTATATCGACCAAAAAGCTAAGCGGTTCTAAAACCAAGTACAAATTCCCTGCCCATACAAGGAATCATACAACTCAGCTACTGACATGAGTCCTCAATTAAAATCCCCACTTACTCCTAGCTCCCTTCTCAATACAAATTTTTTTCAATTCGTATCCATAATCCTTTCCTGAATTTGCATCGTACTAATTCATAGTATAAGTGACACACAACAATCTTGCCATAAAAATTTTCAATCATTAGATTGATTCTCCTATTATGTCCTTATCAGATCACGGTGGGATCTCATCGTATATATTACGATTCATTTCTATACTATGATTATTTTGTTTTACAATCTTCTCATACTTTTAGTCTTTTAGACTCTATTTATTCATCACTACTGTTCACCTTTATTATCAGCATTAGGTATCTCCGTATCTTTATAACTCACCGAGATTCATTTTTAGATCTTACCGACTCACTAACTCTATTTGAGTTAGTTCTTATTCCACTGCAGTTATTAGTCTATGGTAACCCTACCCTAAGGTTTATAACCTACACCTCTGATACCAAGTGTAATAACTCAAAACCACATCTTTGATACCAACTGTAACATGGCCAGATCCTGGTCCTAATCCCCAAGGATCCGGTATACCATTTCTATAACTATTGTGAAAGATATAAACATAAATTATTTATACGTTAAACTTACATACTATTTCCCCAAGGTTGAGAACCTTCACATAAACATGTATTCCATATATATCTAACATGCAATGTCACTAGCTTCTCTTTTATCCGACGTATTCATCTTAATCTGCAAGGTTTATCGTGATATAGCAAGGGTGAGCAATAAGTTTTCCCAACAAATATAAGTTTAATTGAGGATATGTCATGATTGAAAGAATTTAACAATAAGCTAGCTAAAGTTCTACAAGATAATTGTGAACTATCATGAACAAATTTTCATAGCTGAACGAACATTGAACATAAAAAAATTAACTGAACCAGATGGTAATGAAGGTGATCAGCCTTTCATACTTGATGAACACATGCAATATGTACAGAGTGTGAATCAATAATGCATAGACATGATAATCAACAATGATTAACCATAAGCACATTTTATAATATCAACTCGAGGTCGAGTTAGAGAATACTTTCCTGAATCATCGATTACAGCTACACAATATATTTAGCTTTGTCTGAAGACCTAATATTAATAATATTGATAACCAAATTTTAGAATAATATTATCACAATTAATTACGGTTAAATACAATTATAAAATAACCTAAACATATAAACACATATCCCTATCGGTCTATAAAACACTTAAGACTCGACATCAAGTCAAACTATTTTAGTCTGAGTTGAGCCCGGTACAATTTCGACATCCCGACGGCATAGTCGGATAAATATTGAGTCTATTTTCCTTATGACTCTAGTTAAACTGGTTCATAATTATCTTAGATAATTTATTATCAGTCAAAATATTTTTCATAAGCTTATAAAATTTTTGAAATAATTATTATCATTTATCATGAATTTTTTTAATCATGACATCACATTTATATGATTTAAATACCACAATATTCCATTATCATTAATATTTATTTCATTTCAAATATTAATGAAATTCATAACATAATATTATAATATATTTATAATATCTTAAAGTATTTTTAATACTTTAATATCTCATTTAAATGATTTTAAAGTAATTAAATTCATTATTAAATAATTGTCATTCATATTAAAATATTAATATTTTTCATGACTAAATATCAAAAGTTATAATTTATAACTTTAAAATATTTTTATAACCCTTAAATGATTTATATATGATTTTTAAAACATTAAAACTAATTTTCCATGGTGTTTATCATGTGTTTTCTAGCATTCAGGGGCAAAAATAGTCATTTTATATACACCGGCGCCACAGCGCCAATGCCCAGTGTTACTCTCGCGCCGCGGCGCCACCTACTAGACCTTGCTGAGGTCAGCTCACGCCGCAGCGCCACTAGCCCTTCAAGGACTCGCGCTGCAGCGCGAGCTCCGATTTCTTTACTAAATGACATGGCGCCACAACGCCAACCTCAAGCTTATTGACCGCGCCGCGGTCCCACCTCCGGTGCCCAGATAGTGAATGCCTTGGTTTAACCTAGGAAATGAAGAAAGGGCATATATAACATAGTAGCAAGCCTCTGCATAAGATCTCTCCCAATATATCTCATAACCTACATCATATGAGACCTTAGAATAGGATAGCTTAGCTTAGATTTAGTTTTCTTTTGTAATTTCTCTTCCTTTCTCATGTTTGTAAATATAGATTAGGTATATTAGGGAGAAGTCTGGCATATCCTTGGAGCGACACGAGCAGTGAGCAACACGGATTGGAAAGCTTGATTTGAGCGGAATGTGTGGAGATGGAAGGGTTTTGACAGAGTTTCCTCTTATCCATTTATTTTCTCTTGTTTTGTAATCTATAAATGTTGTTTTTACTGCTACTTGTATTTGGTTTAATAATCATGAACTAAATATTTGCTCTAAGGTTATAATGGAACTCTTTGTTATTTAAATTGATTGTCTTATCTCTTTGGTCGGCACCATATGATTTGGTTTAATATATTTTTGCTTTATGACTCTCGCTAATACATTAGTGATAATTTTGCTAATCTACATGATATCGATAGAAGGATTGTAGATTTACACCTAAATATATTAGCATGTGATTGTGGGTCTCGACTACATAAGTTATGCGTAGAATAGACATATCTCTGTGCGCCACGTGCGACCTTATTGAGAACTTATGCTTAATTCCTTGTTATGATTAATTCGCATAGACATATGTAGGATTGTATCTAGCTTGGACGTTCTTTTCTATTCTATTCCCTTTTGGGTGGATCTGGAGAGGATATGTTTGTGCATACCTCGACAGAGGTGCATGAGCACTTGTGTGTTCTCGTTCGACAAATTGTCGTGACCATTAAGACCAAAGAGAGAAGGGTAGCTAGTTTGATGAAACATAGCACGCCAGGTGTTCGACAGAATGCCTGTGCGGGGTGAAGTTATGACCTCAACTTATAATTCCTTAGATTACCATTCGTTATCCATTTACTTGCTTTGTTAATTAGTTAACTAGATTAATCACACTTCCATTTACTGCTGTTCGAATAAGACTTTAGCGATACATAGTCGGTATTTGGTAAATATTAGTTATAGTTCCTCGTAGGTACGACACACTTCTTATCACTGTATTACTTGTTAGACCACGTATACTTGCGCGTGTTTAGTGATCGGTTTTTCGACCAACAAGTTTTTGGCGCCGTTGCCGGGGAACTATAATTCTAATATTGTCCAATATTGATTTAAATCAGTTTAGTCTTACTTTGAACTTGAATATATTTATTTCTTTTATTTGTTTGATCTTCCTTTCTTTTTGTTTTTAAGTTTACAGAGTATGGACGATCAATGTTATCAATGGCCTTATGAGGAAACGACACAACCAAGCTCGGAAGAAGGACTCGAGAAATTGCAATTTCAAATTGCTAATGCCTTGACATTTTCTGACAATCTTGAGTGTCAGTCCACTCATAATGCCTAATGTCAGGAACAAGCTGACTTTGAACCGATTCCCTACCATCCAAACTGTCAGGGTTATCCAAACTCATGGGACTACAGTCAAGAGCAATATCATGATCCGAATCATGCCTCTTAGTTTGACTATCAGTCTCCGCCGCATTATGAGTTGACGTCTCAACCCAATGAGAGCTTTTATGAGACCTCAACACGAGAAGAAGAGAGCAGGCTTGGGGAGCTTCTCGCCAACTTTATTGAGAGAAATGAGGTTCGGATGGCAAGCCAAGAAGCCGCATTGCACAACCTTGAGAATCAATTGGGTTAACTCGTCAATCCCATCACAAATCCATTGCAAGGTAATCTCCCGGACTTAATTGATCTCGGCGATGAAGTAGTAGAGCATTGCACAGTGGATACACAAGGAAAATGCAATGAGTCTCATACAGTTGTTGAGGGAGACGTCATAGTGCAAACTAGCCAACCGGTGGAGTCTGAAGTTGGTGACAAAAGGATAAACAGTGGTTGTATAGTCAATTCTGATCTACAATCAAAAATCACGCTCTCGTCTGTGGAAATCCTAGAGGGCCCAACAGAGCACAAAGAACGCTTCTAATTTAATGAATTAGATGAATTAGTGGAAAATTTCAGCGGTGAAAGATTCTTTGTGCCGATGGATGACTAGATGGGTGAGGAAAACGACGATGATCAATCATCAATGTCTGCCAAAAATCCAAAAGAACTGACGAATAGGCGGCATGAGAAGGTCATTTTTACTTATGAGCCAGATTAAACGATGTCGGTATAGTCAAGCCGACGACCTTAAAACAAGCGCTTGGTGGGGAGGCACCCCCATCCTGGTATTAATTTTATCTGTTTTCTTTACTTATGTCTAGTCTACTTCGTGTCTGTTCGTTTTGGTTGTGAACATAGCTGTCAGATTGTGCATCAATGTTTTTGTGTCAATCTTCTGCAGGCAGCATGTTTACTATGTTGTAATGTGTATTACAGTAGTGTTTATGAGATTTTTAACAATGTATGTTGCTTTTGTTGTGTAGTTTTTATACTGTCTTAGCATGTGAAGAAAATAGGTAGAGAAAACACAGAAATTGCCTTTGCGCTGCGGCGCCAACAAATGCACTGCACCTCGCGCCGCAACGCCGGTGCTTAAGGGCAAACTTTTCTCCTTCGTGCTGCAGCGTGACAACTCACGCCAGGGCTCCAGTACTTAGTGCCCAGTCTCTCTCATTCGCGCTGCAGCGCAAAATATCAATACAAGATTCGCGTCACGGCGCCATGAACCTGCCTTACCTCCTGCTAACTCGTGCTGCAGCGACAACCAACAAAGGGAAGGCCGCGCCGTGACACCGACAACAAATTTTCATTTTTAAAAACTTATGTTAGCAGCAGTTGGGCCATTCATTTTCCATTCTCTCGGCAGTCTTAGCACATCTCTCTTGACACCACAGCACAAAAGACACCCCAACATCCTTATTGATCGAGTAGCACAACTCCTCAACAATCCTGCCGATTTCAACTCTACACTCGCCAACATACAAATTGGCCCCAATTCGACTACATAACTAAGGTCTGTCAAGTCGACTGCCATTGTTAGGGTTAGCCTAGGTATTTTGGGATTTTCATTCTATTATTGACAGTAGATGTTGTTATTGTTTGGGTTGGGTTTTCTCTGTTGATTTGTGTGATTTCCACTGATGAAAATCTGGTTAGAGAACTTTCAAACAAAGGTTGTTCAAATTAAGTTTTCAGAACGCACGTAAGGTGTTTGTTAATTTGCCTAAAAGAGAAGTTAAACTATTTTGGCTTAAATTCACTGGGTTTGCATTGGGGATTTGCTGTGTTTGCTTAAGAGGGAAGTTTCTACAGAATTTTGGCACTGCTTAGGGACTGCTTTTGCATCAAACCAACTAAAAATTAGACATGGCACAAAAGAGGCAACGCCTTAGCATGGGAGGTTCGTCATCCGCAGCACCACCAACGGCTTGGGACAGAGCCAAATTCATCAATGAAGAGGCATGGAAAAGATATAAAACCTCCTTTGTCGCGCGAAACCTGATTCCAAAGTGGGGGTTGAGGCCTAACAAAGAGGATGGCTAGTTGTTGGCCATGATTTCGAGTCGCCAATGGATGCATTTCACAAATCCATCGGGTCAGCTAGTGTATCTGTGGTTCGGGAGTTTTACGCGAACGCCAGTGCCGAAGGTGATGCGGTTGTCCAAGTTCAGGGGAAGTTAGTGGCGTTTGGAAGTGAGGCCATTAATGCACTGTTTAATATGCGCAACTATACGGGCAAGGACTATATAAAGTCGGGTCTCTGCAACTACGACGTAGAGGATATCATTAGGAGGCTGTGCAAGCCTAGGACAATGTGGAAGAAGAATGATTATACTGGTGAAAAGACCAGCTTCCTGACTTCAGCGCTCAGTCGTTATGGGCAAGCGTGGTTCAGCTTCATATGTGCGAACATGATCCCGACCCGTCACTTGAGCGACGTGACCAAAGATAGGGCGATTCTGCTATTCGCCATTGTCACGGGTCTGCAGGTGGATATTGGAGTTCTGATTCACGAGTCCATTCTAAATGTAATCAAGAGTATAGTTGCTTTTGCACTTCCACATCCATCCTTTATCACTCGACTGTGCAAACAAGCTGGTATTCAGTAGGGCCTAGAGGAGATAGCTTTGCCTCCCATGGCAGTCATCAACCATCAGATAATCTCACGCTTCACTGTGTGGGATGGGGTTGAGTCTCATATCAGAGGCGAGGGCTACGGACCATCTACAGCGCTGCCCCCTATAGCAGAATCAGAGCAGGCAAAGACTTCAGACGCCGGCCCAGCTGCATAGAGACTACTGATAGACATTATGGCGCCCCTCACCCTGCTGCACCAGAAATAGGATGCCGAGGCACAGAGGCAGCGGAGGCATATAGCAGTTGTGGCTCAGAGGTTGGCGATAGCGATGCAGTACCAGGCTGAGCTGATGAACACTATACAGAGCATCTACATCGACTATTATGGTGAGAACGCTGAGTTCATGCCATACCAGTTCCTAGAGCTGCCTGTCTTCCCACCATACCCTCCACCATCACCACCCACCGAGGCTGACGAGGACAAGACCGCTGCTAAGTGAGTCCACATCAGGGAAGCCCTCTTACATACGATTGCTTTATGTTTAGCAATGAGGGCATTACTCACCTCAAGTTTGGGGGTGTTTTGGCTATTATCTTTTATTTCTGTACTGCCATCATTAGGATTGCATAGTTATTATTTTGTTATGACTTATTATCAGTATTGTGGTGCAGTCATTTTGAACTGCGGGTTTATTTTGGATGTTTATTACTATGAATGCCATGAACTATTTTTGATTTTTATTATTAATGTTTTGATTATTATCTGCATGATTGTGGTTTATAGCCATCTTTTTGGGGCTAATACAGATTAGATGCTTGTGCCATGCAAATTGCCTTTTTACCCTATTTTGAGATGCTATTTAGCAAGGGTGTTATAGTTATCTTTAATGTTTGATTGTGGTTGATGACGAGCGTCAAGTATCTAGGCTTATCTCTTAGAGTCGTGTCAAGCATGTATGAGCTAGGGGTTGTTCAGTTGATAAGTTTAGACTGTTATTGATCCGTCCTTCTTATCAAGCACTAACCAACTGTGTTAACTAGTTATTTTTCTATTTTAGTTCGCTTGTTTATTGCTTTGAGAGTTTGTTCACTCTTATAAACTTTCATTTTTACAAGGTAATAAAAGACTTCGACGTTTATACAGTTTTGGTTCTTGGATTTTGGCATGTTGACATATATAAAAAAATGAATGAAAAGACAATAGAAATAAAAAAGAAGAGTTTATATCGAAAGTTTTGCGGTGGGTCAAGATGGAGCGTAAAACGCACTCGCCCATAAACACAGGACCGATATCGAGATGGAACATAAAATGCACTCGTTTAATAATTTTCGTTTTTATTGTAAAGTCTCAGTTGGCTTATGTTGATTACGTGGCCTTTACTGCTCGAGTTATTAGATTCATAGGGGTGTTCTACACCTAGTGCCCTAAAGTCATCTGGCTTGAGAGTCACTGATCAAAAGCTCATTCATGGGTAGTTCTGAATAGCCTAAGGTAATTAAGTACTATCTAAGTAAGATTTTACTGTCGTCATGCTAGAGTCTTTTGATCTGTTCCTGCACTTATGTATTATTCTTAATGCATGTTGAATGTTTGTGTTGTGGAGTGTGCTTTATTGGTATTAGCAATCGACTGTTTGAGCTTATTTGAGTTATGATTAGTTAGGACTGTGACAACCCGGAAAATCGGATTGTCAAGAATTTAAGTTAAAGAATTAGTTATTAATAAAATGAATTTTTATTAATACTATTCTGTGCTATGTGTTCATTAATCGTTCTATAACCTAGAATGATTATTAATCGGGAGGATTCTGGCTACGAGCTAGACTGAACGAGTAAGAATTTTCAAGACGAAAATGAAATTTTTTAGAGAACAAAATATTTTTCTGGGAAAAAGACGAAATATGCACTATTCACCCGTTTCTGCTCGGAGATTTATTTTGAAATTCCGAGAAATTTTTGATTGGATGAAATCTTAAGACGTGATGGAATATTCAATAATATTTCAGTTATGGCAAAAATAAAGTTTTTGCCTGCGGACTCAAAACCTAAGGGTTAGGAAATGTGAGTTCTGAGAATGTTATTATCGCGTATAATAATTAGGGTTATTATGCGTGAGAAATACGAGTATGATACGAGTTATTATACGAGTATATTACGAAGATTAGTACGAAGTATAATACAAATATTGTACGAACAATATACGAAGAGAATACGAGCATACGAGAATGGAATGCGTAGGATACGATTAGTCTTAATGGACTTTGTGTTCATAGACTTTTGTAGAATCCAATTGGACTTGGATTATGTCAAGCCCAATGATTTATGAAGTTAAGCCCAAGTTAAGCCAATAAGAATTAGGGTTAAGGCCCAAACCAAGAAAAGAAACCACGGATCGAATCGATGGGTAAACGGATGGGTAAAACCCATGGAGCAACCCATGGGGATGACCCATGGGCATAAGGGGCGGCCACTTGGCCACCAAGTAAGGGTGGTGGCCAAGTAAACTTGGTTGCCAAGTGAGGAATAGTAAGGAGGTGGAGGGGAAATGACCAAAATGCCATTTGCTTGGAAATTCTATAAATACTAAGCTTAATTTCATTTTTGTGGGATTTTGAAAATCCTAGAACTTGAGAGAGAGAGGGAGAGAGAGAGGGCTCGGTTGGAAGAGGAAGAGGAAGAAATTGAGCATGAAGGCTCGGATCCAAAGTGGTCATGAAATAGAAAAGCTAGCAAATCGCCGGCTTTGTCTAACGGAAGAGAAATAAAGAAGAACGGTAATCCGAATTCTAGTTTCTTATACTATTTTCTTTAAGTTTAATATGTTTAAAATATAACTTAATGAAAATAAGGAGTAAAAGATGTTAGTAATGATTTCATATGGTTGAAATCATGAGAAAATAAGAAATGAGAAATAAGAAATTTAGTTTATAAATTTCTTAAGCAAGTATAAGATTCGTGAGGATTTTGAGCAATCCGAATGAATATTATGAACGAGTAGGTGAATTAAATAAGGAATGGTGTTCTATAACATCAAATTCCAAGAAAAAGTGAAATCGTAATCCAAAATATCGATTAAAAACGAAGAACGCGAAGAACACGCGAAGAACGCGTAGAACGTTGTTGATGGACAAATTTGAAACCATCGTAGTGTAAATGTTGTTGATGGACAAGTTTAAAACCATCGTGTATAAGTTAGTTGCTTTTTGCTTGGTTAAGAATGTTAGAAATGTTCATGAAGAACGGATTAAAACGGAGCTATAACGAAGTTATGGCAAAATTTCGTAAAAGACGAACGAGAATTAGAAAGTTAGTAAATGAATCCGAATGTGTAGGGTTTCATGAGAATGTAAGAGAACGTATAAAACGTGAGTCGTGGACTCAAGAACGAACGAATTTCGAGTTCGGATGACCGAATTACGGACGAACGAAAGAAGAACGTTAAAAGCGTAAAATGAACGAAGGGTTAAGATTAAGCCATTTGAATGGCATGTTAACGGATTCAGAATGAAGTTCTGTCCAAGGCATATTAAAGTACATAAGATAAGGAAGAGAATGGCTTTGGAACAACCTCGTTCCGAGTTATAACGAAGAAGTTATGAGATCGTAAAGTAAGCATCTCAAACATGACTTAACACTTAGAAAAATTTTCTAGGTTTTTTGTCTTGGCGCCGCAGCGCGAGAAGGGGCGCTGCAGTGCGAGAAGGGGCGCCGTAGCACGAGAAGGGGTGCCGCAGCGCGAGAAGGGGCACCGCAGCGTGACCTCAGCCATACACTTCTGGAGAGTGGTGCCGCAGCGCGAGATGGAAGAGAAGGGCACGGCGCCGGAGCGCCGGTGCAAGACACTGCCCAGAAATGAGAATTTTATTTCTCAGATAATGGGGGATGTGCAAGAAAGAAGTATGAACATAATGTTCAACTAATGTAACACTTAGTGAAGTGTTTTAAACCTTTAGCAAAGGTTGAACGAAAAGATTAAACGAGAATAAAAGACAAAGAATGTAGATGCGGGTTACGAAACCGTTGTCTGGGGACCGTAGTCGCGATAAACGAACGTGAGGGATTGCTATGGTTGTGATTCCTTAGACGTTGGTTGACGATGTTAATGTATAACATTTTGATGTTATGACATGGCATTGAGAGATGAATGTAAAGCGTATAGACTCTATGAACGCAACGTAGTTACAATGAACGATCAGTCTTAGCATACAACGAACGGTATAACTTTGACATTAAGAAAGAATAATGAACATGGGGTTCATGGGTTGGATAATGATGAAAGTAATTGAAACCTTGAGTAAAGGTTGAATGAGAGATTAAAAGACGAACAAGTAAAATGTTGAATACGTAAACGATCCTTGTAAATTGTATTCGCGTTGGACGAACGTTCTAAGTATACCGTGGTTGTATGACATAGACGTTGATGAAGGTAGTACGTAAGATATGAATGGTATCAAGAGAGCCGTAACGAACGGTAATAAGATTACTGAAAGTCGAATATAAGTCGGGTGAGAATGATAGAATTAAAAGTAAGCGCTGAACACTTTAACCAACGGAAGGGTTGAGTGTAAGCGATTGTTAAACGGGCAGAACCTACACCCTGTGTATGGTTTAACCGTAATGTAATGAAGAATGTTGATTAACCGTGAATGGTGAAGGAACTAAATTAAAGACAATAACGTATAATGTTAAGAAGCCGAGTTAATAAGTATAACTTGGACAATGTTCCGAGTTGAGGGAACCAGACGTTGTAAGATATGAATAAGTTCATATGAAATGTTTAACGTTATGGTCTCATAGTATTGACAATGAATGATTGTTCCGAGTGTACAAAGGATTGTATGACTTAGACAATAAAGAATGATTCCTAAGGTATGGCATTTAGTTGCCAGAAAGCCATAAGGAATAAGAAGTTGACTTAACGAACATTATAGTTTAATGGTTCGGATAAGTTAAGGTAAGTTAGGTTGTAGTACAATCGTAACCTTTGATGGTTGACATATGGGAGCTGGGCTAAACAATTCCTTCAGAAAGCGAAGGAATATACAAAACTGGCAACCGATCTAACTCACTGTGTGGGCAGTGTAGATGAGACGGGAACTTGTTTGTTGGTTGTTTGTGGGAAACCACTCAGAGTACCATATGGACTACTAGCAGAAAAGCGATGTGTGCTGAGTCCTAGAGAAGTATAAGAAGACCATAAGAATGTGAATCATCAAAGATGATGAACGTGTTGAGTAAGACATCTCAGTATGTCATAAAGCCATAATCTGGTAATGAAAGTTAGTCGCGTAAGCTTAAATTACAAGAATGCGAACCTTAAGAAGTAAAGTTAAGTAAACCAATGCGTAAGTCAAGTATATGACTAATTGGTGTACTTGTTATTTCCTTATTTGTTATATAGGGTTTTGGAATAGGCATTTCAGCGTAAACTGTAAGCTGTAGCTATGCGTAAGGCAAGTTTCCTAACTTCATTCGTATTATAAATGAATGGTAGTTTCTAAAACTTCTCAGATGTTGAACTTGAGAGGTTCTTTCTATGTTTGAATGTGCGATATTTGTACAAGATGGTAGTATGTATGAGGCCTTGAGCCACAATGTGAGCACTTCGGTGTTTTATGAGATGAACTGTTTTGTGATCAAATTGTTCAATACAAGTATGTTCGGTTTATACATGAACCGTTATTGTTAAGTCTGTGCTATTGATTCTAGCCAGATCGATTGTGCATGAAAGAAAGTAGAGAATGAAAGTATTTCAAAGTGCATGTGACTCATATTTTAAAATGATAAGAATCAAGACTATTCCTGTTATTCAAGCTGCTTCATAACCTTTGTTCGGTTATTGAAGTTCTGAAGGATGTTTACACTCTTGAAGTTGTTTGTTCAACTGTTATGACTTGTTGGGCAATTGAATGCTCACACTTGCTTTAAATAAAAACATTTTAAGCGAACGATGTTAGAAAGAACTTAAGGATCTCGTAAAGATCAAGCTGAGCGGTATTCAGACGAAGTGCCATTCATTATATGAATGTGCGTGAAGAGCAAGTGAAGACTTGTAATATAGAATGATAGAATTAAACTATAAACTAGTTTAATGAACAGTTATGAATCCTTTGTGGCGGATGAAAGTCACTCGTGTAAGATGTAAAGAATAATGTAATTATCATTATTTGTAATGAAAGAGGTTTTGTGGTTATAGAACCTGGGATTTTAGAATATATGTTATTATATTTTAGTATATAATGATGTATGTTTGGTAAGAAGTATGACAGTGACGCACGGAGTCCGGGTCTGAAGGTAGACCGAATTTCGGGGCGTTACAGGTTGGTATCAGAGCTGATAGGTTATAAATCTTAGGTAAGAGTACCTAAGACTATAATCGTAGAGAGAATGATAAGAAGATCACCACGTGATCATAGTAAATCGTAGTAACAGATGAGTTGTTAAACGATGCATGATTTATAGCTAATGCTATAAATGAATGGTACTACGAAGTAGTACGGGAAGAAGAACTCAGATTGAGTTGTAAAGGTTACTATACGAATTAAAGAAAATTTGTATTAAGTAGAGAGGAAGTTAGAAGTTGTAAAATTTCAATTGAGGACTCATGTGATGGCTGAGTTGTATGAATCTTTGTATGGGCAGAGGTTTGTGCTTGGTGTAACAACTACTCAGTTTATTACAGTGATAATCATTGGAATTGGTCGCGCTATTAAGATGTATATGACGAGAAGGTGAATCTTTTCTCATGTATATACTTGATAGATAGAGAAGGTTAAGGTAGGTGCGAGTCTTGAAACTCATACTTATGGTAAGTTTGTGACTCATAATAGTATGGTATGTTTTCGAATGTTTCAGCGAATGGACGCCAAAGGTCTGTCTGGATGTTCTTAAACTCATATTGTTGTGGAATGTTCCTGAACTCATAATGTGTGGTAAGTTGATGGAATGTACTAAGAAATAGGAATGTTTAGACTGAAAACGAAGTATTTTCAGTAGACTTAGCATTGAAGGTGCTAGAGAAGTTTAAGTATTGTCGCAGAAAGACAATGAAGGAAGATGGAGAATATGATATTCCAAATCCTCTAGCTATGCTAGATTTCGAAGTTTATTCAAATCGTGCTGAATTGTACATTTTGAAAAAGAAAAGAATTGGTTCAACTTTTTGGAACCAATGGATTTTAAAAGAGCTATGTTTTTATGTCTATGCCAATTGTTTCGGCTAGACAGAAATTGATTTAAAATATCAAAATAAATTTTATATCATCAGTGCATTTGATACAAGGATGGTAAAAAGATGGAGTTGTTAATACAATTAAACCTGGTATAGAATTTGATCAGAGGATCAATAACCTGCTATGGTATGATGTATAATGACGAAGTCATAAATTGACGAAGTCCTCAACGTACTGTGAAGAGTACGGTATCACGACGTCATGAAATGTTTTGAAAAGAATTTAAAGAAGTAGTCGATGTCAAGCGAGTTGACTAGACGAATGTTTCAAGAAATATCCAAATTTTTGGTACTAAGTCTGAGGTGAACATACCCTGAAATGGGGTTATACGTTAGGCTGATCACCTACGTATGGAAGAGGTAGTTTACCTTCTTTGTGATTGTAAACTTACCGTGTAAGAAAGGTTTACGGCGAGAGGCTGTTTAACCTTGTAAGAGTTCATGGTAATTTAACCCCTCAGCAAAAGAATGAAATGTTTTAAAGGAATCTTTATATTCCTAGTTATTCCTTTCGCTTCATGATTCTTGATAGGTTATGGAGGTTAGGAATAATGGAAAGATAAGAACTTCTTTGAAGAGAAGTTGAGGAGAAGGGTAAGCTAAAATTTCGAGGACGAAATTCTTTGAAGGAGGGAAGAATGTGACAACCCGGAAAATCGGATTGTCAAGAATTTAAGTTAAAGAATTAGTTATTAATAAAATGAATTTTTATTAATACTATTCTGTGCTATGTGTTCATTAATCGTTCTATAACCTAGAATGATTATTAATCGGGAGGATTCTGGCTACGAGTTAGACTGAACGAGAATTTTCAAGACGAAAATGAAATTTTTTAGAGAACAAAATATTTTTCGGGGAAAAAGACGAAATAGGCACTATTCACCCGTTTCTGCTCGGAGATTTATTTTGAAATTCCGATTAGTTTTTGATTGCGTAAAATCTTAAGACGTGATGGAATATTCAATAATATTTCAGTTACGGCAAAAACGAAGTTTTCGCCTGCGGACTCAAAACCTAAGGGTTAGGAAATGTGAGTTCCGAGAATGTTATTATCGCGTATAATAATTAGGGTTATTATGCGTGAGAAATACGAGTATGATACGAGTTATTATACGAGTATATTACGAAGACTAGTACGAAGTATAATACGAATATTGTACGAACAATATACGAAGAGAATACGATCATACGAGAATGGAATGCGTAGAATACGATTAGTCTTAATGGACTTTGTGTTCATAGACTTTTTGTAGAATCCAATTGGACTTGGATTATGTCAAGCTCAATGATTTATGAAGTTAAGCCCAAGTTAAGCCCAATAAGAATTAGGGTTAAGGCCCAAACCAAGAAAAGAAACTGCGGATCGAACCGATAGGTAAACGGATGGGTAAAACCCATGGAGCAACCCATGGGGATGACCCATGGGCATAAGGGGCGGCCACTTGGCCACCAAGTAAGGGTGGTGGCCAAGTAAACTTGGTTTCCAAGTGAGGAATAGTAAGGAGGTGGAGGGAAAATGACCAAAATGCCCTTTGCTTGGAAATTCAATAAATACTAAGCTTAATTTCATTTTTGTGGGATTTTGAAAATCCTAGAACTTGAGAGAGAGAGAGAGAGAGAGAGAGAGGGCTCGGTTGGAAGAGAAATAGGAAGAAATTGAGCATGAAGGCTCGGATCCAAAGTGGTCGTGAAATAGAAAAGCTAGCAAATCGCCGGCTTTGTCTAACGGAAGAGAAATAAAGAAGAACGGTAATCCGAACCCTAGTTTCTTCTACTATTTTCTTTAAGTTTAATATGTTTAAAACATAACTTAATGAAAATAAGGAGTAAAAGATGTTAGTAATGATTTCATATGGTTGAAATCATGAGAAAATAAGAAATGAGAAATAAGAAATTTAGTTTATAAATTTCTTAAGCAAGTATAAGATTCGTGAGGATTTTGAGCAATCCGAATGAATATTATGAACGAGTAGGTGAATTAAGTAAGGAATGGTGTTCTATAACATCAAATTCCAAGAAAAAGTAAAATCGTAATCCAAAATATCGATTAAAAATGAAGAACGCGAAGAACACGCGAAGAACGCGTAGAACGTTGTTGATGGACAAATTTAAAACCATCGTAGTGTAAATGTTGTTGATGGACAAGTTTAAAACCATTGTGTATAAGTTAGTTGCTTCTTGCTTGGTTAAGAATGTTAGAAATGTTCATGAAGAACGGATTAAAACGGAGCTATAACGAAGTTATGGCGAAATTTCGTAAAAGACGAACGAGAATTAGAAAGTTAGTAAATGAACCCGAATGTGTAGGGTTTTATAAGAATGTAAGAGAACGTATAAAACGTGAGTCGTGGACTCAAGAACGAACGAATTCTGAGTTCGGATGACCGAATTACGGACGAACGAACGAAGAACGTTAAAAGCGTAAAATGAACGAAGGGTTAAGATTAATCCAATTGAATGGCATGTTAACGGATTCAGAATGAAGTATTGTCCAAGGAATATTAAAGTACGTAAGATAAGGAAGAGAATGGCTTTGGAACGACCTCGTTCCGAGTTATAACGAAGAAGTTATGAGATCGTAAAGTAAGCATCTCAAACTTGACTTAACACTTAAAAAAATTTTCTAGGTTTTTTGTCTTGGCGCCGCAGCGCGAGAAGGGGCGCCGCAGCGCGAGAAGGGGCGCCACAGTGTGACCTCGGCCATACACTTCTGGAGAGTGGTGCCGCAGCGCGAGAGGGAAGAGAAGGGCACGGCGCCGCAGCGCCGGTGCAAGACACTGCCCAGAAATGAGAATTTTATTTCTCAGATAATGGGGGATGTGCAAGAAAGAAGTATGAACATAATGTTCAACTAATGTAACACTTAGTTAAGTGTTTTAAACCTTTAGCAAAGGTTGAACGAAAAGATTAAACGAGAGTAAAAGAAAAAGAATGTAGATGCGGGTTACGAAACCGATGTCTGGGGACCGTAGTCGTGATAAACGAACGTGAGGGATTGCTATGGTTGTGATTCCTTAGACGTTGGTTGACGATGTTAATGTATAACATTTTAATGTTATGACATGGCATTGAGAGATGAATGTAAAGCGTATAGACGCTATGAACGCAACGTAGTTACAATGAACGATCGGTCTTAGCATACAACGAACGGTATGACTTTGACATTAAGAAAGAATAATGAACATGAGGTTCATGGGTTGGATAATAATGAAAGTAATTGAAACCTTGAGTAAAGGTTGAATGAGAGATTAAAAGACGAACAAGTTAAACGTTGAATACGTAAACGATCCTTGTAAATTGTATTCGCGTTGGACGAACGTTCTAAGTATACCGTGGTTGTATGACATAGACGTTGATGAAGGTAGTAAGTAAGATACGAATGGTATCAAGAGAGCCGTAACGAACGGTAATAAGATTACTGAAAGTCGAATATAAGTCGGGTGAGAATGATAGAATGAAAAGTAAGCGCTGAACACTTTAACCAACGTAAGGGTTGAGTGTAAGCGAGTGTTAAACGGGCAAAACCTACACCTTGTGCATGGTTTAACCGTAATGTAATGAAGAATGTTGATTAACCGTGAACGGTGAATGAACTAAATTAAGGACATTAACGTATAACGTTAAGAAGCCGAGTTAATAAGTATAACTTGGACAATGTTCCGAGTTGAGGGAATCGGACGTTGTAAGATATGAATAAGTTCATATGAAATGTTTAACGCTATGGTCTCATAGTATTGACAATGAATGATTGTTCCGAGTGTACAAAGGATTGTATGACTTAGACAATAAAGAATGATTCCTGAGGTATGACATTTAGTTGCCAGAAAGCCATAAGGAATAAGAAGTTGACTTAACGAATAATATAGTTTAATGGTTCAGATAAGTTAAGGTAAGTTAGGTTGTAGTACAATCGTAACCTTTGATGGTTGACATATGGGAGCTGGGCTAAACAATTCCTTCAGAGAGCGAAGGTATATACAAAACTGGCAACCGATCTAACTCACTGTGTGGGCAGTGTAGATGAGAAGGGAACTTGTTTGTTGGTTGTTTGTGGGAAACCACTCAGAGTACCATATGGACTACTAGCAGAACAGCGATGTGTTCTGAGTCCTAGAGAAGTATAAGAAGAAGATAAGAATGTGAATCATCAAAGATGATGAACGTGTTGAGTAAGACATCTCAGTATGTCATAAAGCCATAATCTGGTAATGAAAGTTAGTCGCGTAAGCTTAAATTACAAGAACGTGAACCTTAAGAAGTAAAGTTAAGTAAACCAATGCGTAAGTCAAATATATGACTAATTGGTGTACTTGTTATTTCCTTATTTGTTATATAGGGTTTTGGAATAGGCATTTCAGCGTAAACTGTAAGCTGTAGCTATGCGTAAGGCAAGTTTCCTAACTTCATTCATATTTTAAATGAATGCTAGTTTCTAAAACTTCTCAGATGTTGAACTTGAGAGGTTCTGTCTATGTGTGAATGTGCGATATTTGTACAAGATGGTAGTATGTATGAGGCCTTGAGCCACAATGTGAGCACTTCGGTGTTTTATGAGATGAACTATTTTGTGATCAAACTGTTCAATACAAGTATGTTCGGTTTATACATGAACCGTTATTGTTAAGTCTGTGCTATTGATTCTAGCCAGATCGATTGTGCATGAAAGAAAGTAGAGAATGAAAGTATTTCAAAGTGCATGTGACTCATATTTTAAAATGATAGGAATCAAGACTATTCCTATTATTCAAGCTGCTTCATAACCTTTGTTCGGTTATTGAAGTTTTGAAGGATGTTTACACTCTTGAAGTTATTTGTTCAACTGTTTTGACTTGCTGGGCAATTGAATGCTCACACTTGCTTTAAATAAAAACATTTTTAGCGAACGATGTTAGAAAAAACTTAAGGATCCCGTAAAGATCAAGCTGAGCGGTATTCAGACGAAGTGTCATTCATTATATGAATGTGCGTGAAGAGCAAGTGAAGACTTGTAATATAGAATGATATAATTAAACTATAAACTAGTTTAATGAACAGTTATGAATCCTTTGTGGCGGATGAAAGTCACTCGTGTAAGATGTAAAGAATAATGTAATTATCATTATTTATAATGAAAGAGGTTTTGTGGTTATAGAACCTGGGATTTTAGAATATATGTTATTATATTTTAGTATATAATGATGTATGTTTGGTAAGAAGTATGACAGTGGCGCATGGAGTCCGGGTCTGAAGGTAGACCGGATTTTGGGGCGTTTCCGCACACACACACATAGAATGGATCGAATACAGTCTTATGCTAAAAATTTAATGAACCCTTATTCATATTTGTGTTTGCCCTATTCTCTGGGAGTAGCTATGATCATACTTTGAAGCCATGAGACTACTTTACTATTTTATTTTTCTATTCGCATGTGTTTTATTAGTATTAGTGTTATGTTAGTTAGTTTTCTTGAGGACAAGCAAAAACTTAAGTTTGTAGGAATTTTATGAGTGGGATTTATACCCGCAAATCAAATATTTTATGACTTAATTAGTTGCCTGTTCTGGTAGATTTTATATTATTTTATATGATTATAGAGTTATTGTGCTTAATTGATGCAATGCAGGGCTTATCAGGTGTTTTCTAGCATTCAGGGGCAAAAAAAGTCATTTTCTATACACCATCACCGCAGTGCCAATGCCCAGTGTTAGTCTCGCACCGCAGCATCACCTACTAGACCGTGCTGACGTCAGCTCGTGCCGCAGCGCCACTAGCCCTTCATGGACTCGCGCCGCATCGCGAGCTCCGATTTATTTACTAAATGACATGGTGCCGCAACGCCAACCTCAGGCTTATTGACCGCGCCGCGGAGCCACCTCCGGTGCCCAGATAATGAATGCCTTGGTTTGACCTGGCAAATGAAGAAAGGGCGTATATAACATAGTAGCAAGCCTCTGTATAAGATCTCTCTCAATATATCTCATAACCTACATCATATGAGACCTTAGAATAGGATAGCTTAGCTTTGATTTAGTTTTCTTCTATAATTTCTCTTCCTTTCTAATGTTTGTAAATATAGATTAGGTAGATTAGGGAGAAGTCTGGCATATCCTTGGAGCGACACGAGCAGTGAGCAACACGGATTGAAAAGCTTGATTTGAGCGGAATGCATGGAGATGGAAGGGCTTTCATAGAGTTTCCTCTTATCCATTTGTTTTCTCTTGTTTTGTAATCTATAAATGTTGTCTTTACTGCTACTTGTATTTGGTTTAATAATCATGAACTGAATATTTGCTCTAAGGTTATAATGGAACCCTTTGTTATTTAAATTGACTGTCTTATCTCTTTGGTTGGCAACATATGATTTGATTTAATATATTTGTGCTTTATGACTCTCACTAAGACATTAGTGATGATTTTGGTAATCTACATGATATCGACAGAAGGATTTTAGATTTTGTAACAACCCGATATTTTCTATATAAATAAATCAGAAATTTTGTGAATAATTTTTTTTTTATATTAAGGATGATGATTTGTACAAGATTATGTGTATATGTATTTATGTGGTAAGTAAAAATATATTTATTACATAATTATTTACAAATGAATTTATTTTAAAATTATTGATTATTAAAAAGTATATACTTATAATAATCAATTTATGGTAGAAATATTTTAATAATTATTTTCCATGAAAATATATAATCATATATTATCTAAATAATATATGAACTGATTTTTTTAGAATAATTATAATAATTATTTTATTATATGAATTTTAGTACATGTTATTAAGTTAATTATTTTACCTTAATTATTAAGGTTAAATAGGAAGAATAAATCAAATATGGTATCCAAACCCTAATTTTGGATTATTGCCAAGGTATGAGAATAATAATATAATATTAATTATATTTTGATTTTTCAGTGCTATGAATATGTACTGCATGTACGTATTGATGATAATTGGTCAATTATGGTGTTTAATTTCAAAACCCTAGTATTAATTGGTTAAACCCTAATTTTACTCAGGGAAACTCTAAATTGAAAATCAATTGTGAGCTTAAGACTATTATATAACTATGTTATATGCTTTATGTTGTGTATTAAGTGATTAATTAGGTTAAACCCTAATTATAATCTAGAAACCCTAATTGTAAATTAGAAACCCTAATTTCTAATTTGAAAGCCTAATTACTAAAATCATAACTCTAATTATTATTTTAGTAAATAATTATGTTAATTAGGAAACCTAATACATAAATTGGGGAAACCTAATAATATCAAGAAAACCCTAAATATATTTTTAAAACCCTAATTTTCTATTTAAAAACCCTAATTATAATTATTTAGTTATAATTTAATTTTTATTGAACTCTATACATAATTGTTCAAACCCTAGAAATTATTTAGGAAACCTTAATGTTTAAAATCTAGTGATTAGAATCTAGATTCAAGTGTCATGGACAAGAATACCCTTAAATTATTTTATTAGTTTACTAAAATACCCCTCATTGGATATTTTCTTGAGATAACTTGCAAATCTTTCCATATTTTGAGTTGTTGAACAACCTTACCAACTCCACATGCTCTAAATGACAGCAACCAGCCTCTTTCATCAGCCATTCATGCATCTAACAAGTGTATAAATAGATTTAAGGAGAGAGAAAATCATTTGATACACTAAGTTTTGTCCAACTCTCATCCTTGACCCTCTCTCACTAGAACTAACGAATTTATCTAGCATATCAGTTCCCAAGACCAGCCCCACGATCAACCATAACAAACAGAAGCCAGAGAATCAAAAAATTTTCTCAAGAAGGTATAAACGAACCCTAGAATTTCTGTCCAACGATTCTGTGTTAGATGTTATGTTTGATTGTTAAAATATGTTGTATAAGGTGTCTAAGGATGATCTGGGTTGCTAGATGTTAGATTCATAACATCTAGAGGCTCGGATTTGAAGATTTACAAAATCTGGAAAAAAAAAATTTGTCTTCTGACAGTGAATGTCAGTCCTTTTATCTCTGTGATCTGTATAGATTTTGGTGTTTTGAAAGCTTTTAGTTGTAGTCGAGTATGTGTTCTTTAGTCTGAAAGTTGAATCAAGGTCATAGCTTCAACATATTTCAAGTTATTTGTGGTCAAAGGTCGTTGACCGACCATGACCAGACCAATTCTGGGTAACCCAGAAACTAGTTTGCAGTGTCTGACAACATTTTTGTCAAGCTCATATCTGTAATGTTATAGATGTTCTGATGTTGATATTTAGTAGATCTTGTAGCCTGTTAGTTGTACTATAGATCCATGCTTTTAAATCCCTTAAACATCAAATGGATTTAACATAGTGGCCGGTCAAAGTAGGTACATTGTTCACGGATTCGGTTTTCTGGGTAACCCAGAAAACCTATGAACACAGTTTCTGACGAGGTTTGACCGGTCTGGATCTGACGATTTTGTTATGTTTTTTGTTGATATTATGTGATAGATCTACTCTCCTACATGTTAGCTACACACTACCGGTTTTAAATCACAAAAATATTACAAGATTAACAAGTTGTGGAAGCCCAAAACGAGCCAGTCAAACTGTTCTTCATTTATGGGTAACCCAGAAAATGAAGAACAGCTCTGACAGTTTGTTCAATGCTTCAGATCTCGTTAGTTATGCATGGTTTGATGATGTTGTTTGTTGGATCGTGTAGTCTTGTACTTGTACTACATTATCTTATCAACAACATGTTCAGAAACACATCACGCACACTTTTAATCTTGGTCAAACATGGTCCCTCGAAACTGTCTATGGTGTTCTGGGTTTTTGCCAAGAACATGAAGAACACCTATAGCGACGGTTCTGTCGCTATAGGTGGTCTTTAGCGACAGATTATTTAATATTTTTCAGAAATTAATTATTAAATAGAAAAAATTAGTTTTTAATTATTAAAAATACAAAATAAAATTAAATTATTAAAAATTCCAAAAATTAGTTTGTAATTATTTTTAATATATTTCATAATTATTTAATATTTTTGAAATATTAAAAGTATTTAATTTATTTAATTATAATATTAAATAAATTTTTTAAAAATAATTTTAATATTAGAAAAATCATTAAAAATTATATTATGATATAAGAAAATATTTTAAGTTATTTTTAATGACTTTTAATATTTTATGATAAATTTCATTAATAAATTGATATTAATGGTAATTAATTTATTTACTAAATGAATTAAATAAATTAATTAAAAATGATTTTATTATATTAAAAATCATATTAAATGAAAATAAAGTGTTTAAAAATATTTTAGGTTATAAAATATAACTTTTAATATTTAAAGGATAATTTCATTAATAATTAAATATTAATGATTATTAAGTTATTAGTTATGATATTAAATTTATTTAATAATTATATTAAATAAATAGTTTATAAATGGTTTTATTACTTTAAAAATCATTTAAAAAGGATATAAATGAATTAAAAATATTTTAAGTTATGAATAATGACTTTTAATATTTTGATAAATAGAACATTAATACTTTAATATTAATGATAATTATTTAAAAATAATTTTAAATGTTTTAAAAATCATTTAAGGGTAATATTAATACTTTAAAAGTATTTTGAGTTATTATACATAACTTTAATATTTTGGAAATGATTTCATTAATAGTTTAATACTAATTAAATATTTATTATAATAGAATTGATTGGTATTTAAATCATTTAAATATGATTCCAATGTTTGAAAATTTATGATAAATTATAATAAATATTTTAAAATTTTATTGAGTCATTTAAAAATAATATGACTGATACGTACTGATGTTAAGTTATAGTATAGAGTCTTAGACTCGATTATTACCCGATAAAATTGTCGGTAGACCGACATATTTCAGAAATTGATCTGGACTTAGATATTTTGATTGTATAAGTGATTATTTGTGATTCAATGGTTATTAAACATAGGTGCTAATGTGATTAGGTTATGTGTTGACTGCAATAAGCAGTGTTATGTGTTATAGTATGTTGTTCTAATCGAACGAACTATCTTATTAATGATAGGTCGTGAGATAAGCGATAGATCTTAATTGCAAGTTGTAAGCAGCGCTTCAGGCAAGTATCTAACCTTTGCATTTTCTTTATGCAATGGATGTGAGTAAGAATGTTTCTAAACTATATTATTATTGTACAGATTATGAACTTTATATTATATAAGCTCATTGAATATCAACATGTTAGTATATGATAATTCAGACATATATATTCTGTTCGTTAATTTCTAGAAGTGGTTAAACAAGTGTCCCCACTTGGATAATCATTGTATTTAATCACATGTTGATATACCTTTGTCAATTACCCGTATACAGATATATTGAATTATAGATTATTGTTGAACAAGATAAAACCTTTGATTTAGAACCCAGACAGGTATGAACATCCCTACACGGGAAAATTTTTATACGCTCCGGCGGACAAAGGATGAACGATAATATCGTTCTAGCAATGTAGTATTGATCAATGCAGGGCATAACGGGCTGATCACCCCCGTGCCCGTAAGTTATGACGGTTTACAGATGAATTTCTGTTTAACCTTTTCGAAAATGAAAACAATGTTCATGGCATGTCACCATAACCCCAGATATTGTCATTATGTAGTTTCAAAAATTTGAAAGAGAGTTGTTATGTTATTGTTATCGGTTCAGAATACTTCACAACTATTGACTTGTTGTAGAAGAATAGTACAAAGAAAACAGTTAAATCCTTTCAGCTTATATATATATATATATATATATATATATATATATATATATATATATATATATATATATAATTGCTATTGCTTGCTGGGCACTCAAATGCTCATCCTTGCTTAAATTTAAATATTTTTAGCTAAGTGCGAACGACTAGAGAACTCTGCTAAGAACAAAGGAAAAGGGAAGGTTGCTGAATGAACGAATTACTATGTTATGTAATAGTTTAATGTTATTAAGACAATTATGATATATATTATATATCATGGGTTGTAATGAATGTTTAAAGGTTTCGTACTTGGGAGTTAGACTCTGATAATTATGTAAATTAATTTGATCTTTTATATTATTGTTATTATTATTAGTATTATTACGCTCATAGAAATGGTATCGTGAAGAACCGAGTTCGGGTTTCAAGTATCCGAATTTGGGGTCCTCACATATTTATACCTAAATATATTAGCATGTGATTGTGGGTCTCGACTGCATAAGTTGTGCGTAGAATAGACATATCTCTGCGTGCCACATGCGACCTTATTGAGAACTTATGCTTAATTCCATGTTATGATTAATTCGAATAGACATATGTAGGATTGTATCTAGCTTGGACGTTCTTTTCTGTTCTATTCCCTTTTGGGTGGATCTGGAGAGGATATGTTTGTGCATACCTCGACAGAGGTGCATAAGCACATATGTGTTCTCGGTCGACAAATTGTCGTGACCATTAAGACCAAAGAGAGAAGGGTAGCTAATTTGATGAAACATAGCACGCCAGGTGTTCGACAGAATGCCTGTGTGGGGTGAAGTTGTGACCTTAGCTTGTAATTCCTTAGATTACCATTCGTTATCCATTTACTTGCTTTGTTAATTAGTTAACTAGATTAATCACACTTCCATTTACTACTGTTTGAATAAGACTTCAGCGATACATTGTCGGTATTTGGTAAATATTAGTCATAGTTCCTCACGGGTACGACACACTTCTTATCACTTTATTACTTGTTAGATCACGTATACTTGCGCATGTTTAGTGATCGGTTTTCCAACCAACACAACCCATATCTTTGATTCTATGCATGTTCTGGGTGATCTAAAGGCATGATTGAGTAGCCTACAAGTTAGTCTACAACATCAATACAACAACATAACATAACAACTTAAACACATAAAGATCTAAGGCCTTGAAAAGCTTGTCAGAGCTTTCTGGAAATCTGGGGATTTTCTGGGTTGCCCAGAAATCAGTCCCCATGGTCGGTCAACCATGTTTGACCACTCATAACTTTAGATCTAGACATGGTATGGAGTTGATTCCATTTCCAGTCTACTCTCCTCGTGACATAGAAAAAATCTATAACTTAAAACACACTTAACCATTAATACACAAAGATCTAGAGGTCCTAACATATGGCTGTCATGCCTTAAAATTAGGGTTCTAAGTTAGTTTTGAAAATATGATTTTCTAGTATCTAGATGTTATGGATCCTAGATGTAACACCTTGGATCACTAAATAACATCCTTATACATAACTTAACCAACAAATAACAACATCTTACATCAAATCACATGATTATCAAGTTTTAGGGTTTTATACCTTTTAGGCTTTCATTCTTGATTTCTAATCTTTGATCTTGTTGTTGGAGAGCTATGAACTGATATTGTTTTAACTTGTGGTCTCTCTCTCTCTCTCAAGATTTCAAAAATATAGAGAGAGAAGGTCTAAGGTCATATGCTAAGTAAAGTAAGATCTTTACTTACATTAATCTTTGATTTTTGATTCAATGCATCCAATGTTTGCAAGGTGGCAATATTATCAGATTTGGTGAGATAATAAGCACATGGGATATACAAGACTGATGAGTCACCAAGATTTAACAAATCTTTTACTTATGTTTTAAGTAAAAGGGTATTTTCGTCATTTCACAACTACTAAGGGTAATTTGGTCTTGTCCCTTACAATTTGAAGGGTGTTTTGGACATTTCATAAATATCCCACATCTTAATATCCTTAAGTCTTTATACTTAACATTTAAACTTCCGAATTAGGGATTTGATATTCCGAATTAGGGTTTCGAATTCCCAAAACACAAATTAGGATTTCCGAGCATATCGTTAGGGTTCCTAACCAGTCATTAGGGTTTACTAACTTAACCTTGACATTCTCAATATAACTTTAGGGTTTGCTAATGTTACCCTTATCCGATGAATCCTTGATCCTTATCCATAATCTGAACACATAAACAATCACTACACACCTATATGATCATATACACTAATTCATACACATGATTTGGTGTTCACTATACAAACATCATATGTCTATCTACCCATAAATAATGAAAACATAAATAGATAGAAATAAATCCTCTCTTTAAAGAGTTACATCATCTAAAAATAATTACATCAGTCCCATGTTATACTAACCTTAAATCTTAAATGCGGAACATTAACAATTAATAGTCTTACACAACATTGACATAAGTCTGAAACATAAATACATAACATAATCACATAAACAACAAGTCTTCATCACTTGTTAATCTTGCCCTTGCCTTTGCTAGTAGAAAGCTCGTCAGACCTTTCGTTCTTAACTGTAATGTTATTATTACGTAAGAGTGAGCACGACTGCCCACAAGTATTATAATATAACAACAATATAATAACATACGAGTGAATCAAAGGCTTCTGGAATAAGAAACTCAACTTTTGAATTAAGACTGAATAACAAGAATGAAAAGAACTTCTGAGGGTCATAAGACCTTGAACTACGTCCTAGGTTGTCAAGTGTTTATGCTCGAAACCTTTAACAATTATAAGACTATGGACTCTTCTTCTCGTACTTAAGGGGATCAACCCTTAGTACCATATTGTGCACAATATCTTAACGCTAAAGCGTAAATAATCCCTTATAACAGGGTTGTTCATCTCTGTTTGATATTAGAGTCCGCACCAAAGGAAGTTTGGTTTGGATAAGCTCAACAATGGTTCTGAAATTTAGAACGTTCATCAACTATGGACTAGTCGAATCAATAAGGGTTCACCAGTCTTACAAGGTTCAACAATAACTGATATTCAAATTGAATAATAAACTCAAGAAGTATACAATATAATAAGTATTGTATAACAGAATTCATACTTTGAAAATATTAATAACCTTTAATATAACATATTGGACTTGATAAATAATAACAAGAACTTGCTCGATATAGACTATAAGTCTAGAATTTGCTCAATATAAAGAGGTAAGGTTTATTAACTTGTATAATGATAACGAATAGGTTTAGGAAACTTGCTTAACAACAATAATTTAAAAATAGAATATTTGCTCAATATAAAAGTAATGTTTAGAAACTTGCCTCTTGCACAAGCTACAATTAATTCACGTTCTTTATTAAATCCTTCATATCAATACATTCACAATACCCATTAATCAATAGTTCGATATACCAATCGAATCCCAACATTGGTCTTTGAATATGTTATTGGACTTTTAAGGCTTATTAATTAATCACATAACGCGAGTTAATTAACATATTATTTTATGCTTGACACGTCTTCATGTTCATTACATTAGGTTTTAAAAACACATTTTCAAAACTTTAACACTTAGAAAAATTTCTGAAATTCAGCAGGTAGAGCACGGCCGCGCTCAAATTATTTTTTGGATCGGCGCGGGCGCGCTGCACAGCGCAGGCACGCTCCATTTGTTCTTTGGAGCAGCGCGCCCGCGCTGCGACGCAGACCCAGATTCTGCAGTTCGAGAAGAACACACAGAACAACCTAATAAATCCCAAATTAAACTAATACGATGAATTTTAATGCTACCCATGAATTATAGACTTCACAAAAACATCATATAAAGTCTTTAGCATGATTCTAATACTTAAAACATACAATTCCTTGAATCAATTCATGAAATTTCATTGTTCTTGGTGATTTTGAAAATATTGAATATGAAACAGAAAAATTGGCGTTACGTGTTTGTTATAACACCAAATCTGACCATTCGAAGTTTGTTGTCTTTGTTTTACCATACATAAGCATATAAAAGTGTAAATTTATGATACAACATATGATAAACGCATTAAATTTGTACGTAAGGGCCATATAGCCATATGGCCATATGGCCATATTTTTATACTCTATAACTTCAAAAATCTAATTACGACATATTTTTATGAAATTGATGTTATCAAATCATACAATATATAATAAAACATATTATGATAACATCTTATCACATATATACACATAATCGCTACTCTTTCCAATTACAGAGACTTTAATTTTCAATTATAGAGACTTACGCTAATTTTTCATAAAAAACTTTAATGACGTAAATTAAAATGGTTTGAAGATAGTACCCTAATGCAGAAGAATAAGAATGAAGTCCCTTTTTCAGATTCTTCTTCAATCTCACAATTTCCTTCAACAATTCTCTGAATTCTCTCTGACTCTCAAGTTAACCTCTTAATTGCAAATACGTAAAAAGGAGAAACTGATGAGGCGCACATATAACCTAGTAACGTTGAGGTCAGTTAAATCAAATGTGGTTAACTGCTCTGAACTCCTCTTAAGGCCCTGGTTGTCTATCACTTAATTATTACTTCTAATTATTTTAATTAATCTCTTATAATATAGTTTAATAATGTCACACCCTTTTAGGCAATTAATCAAATATCTTATTTAATTTAATTTTGAATAAATATAATAATTTCTCATTAATTCACATATTCACATAATTAAATTTCTCATTTATTAATTATGTCAAATTATTAAATCTCTAATTAATTAAAAAAACATTATTCTTATTAAATATTTCATTTAACTCAATAAACTCACAAAAATACATACTTTGAATAATAAAATTCTCCACATTAATTTAATAAATATAACACATATAATTAAATTAATCTACCACAATTTCATCAATTAATTATTTAATCCAGTAATTAAATCATCAAAAAAAATATTTTTTTAATTCAATAAATATTCAAATTGAACTATAAAATCTCGTTTGTCACAACTTTCCCCCTTTAAAAGGATTTTGTCCTCATAATCACAACTCAATCAATTCGTCTCGTTACATTCTCCCCCCTTACAAAGATTCTGTCCCCAGAATCGCTTACTAATAATTTAAGTAAATAAATGAGGATAATTCTTTATCATATTCTTTTCGAGTTCCCACGTTGCTTCTTCAGCGTTGTGGTTCCTCCAGATTACCTTAACATAAGGTATTACTTTATTTTTGAGAACTTGTTCTTTCCTATCGACAATCTGAACATGAATTTCTTCATAGGATAAGTATTGCTCAAAATGTAGGGGTTCATATTCAATCACATGCTTGTAATCGGGTTTGTAGGGTCGTAAAACTGAAACATGGAAGATATTATGGACATTTTCGAGTGCTGGAGGTAAGGCTACCTCATACGCAACTTCTCCAATTCTTCGTAGTACTTCAAAGGGTCTAATGAACCTTGGGCTTAATTTTCCTTTCTTTCTGAACCTGATCTTTCCTTTCCAGGGAGAGACTTTCAAAAATACATAACTACCCGATTCAAACTCAATATTTTAACGATGTCGATCGATGTATTTCTTCCACCTATCTTGAGCTGCTACCAGTCTTGTTCGGATCGTTTTGACTATCTCTACTGTCTGCTGTACCAGTTCTGGACCTAGTAATTGTCTCTCGCCAACTTCATCCCGGTATAGCGGAGTTTTGCACTTTCTGCCATATAACGCTTCATAAGGCGGCATGCCAATACTAGCGTGATAACTGTTGTTGTAGCCGAACTCTACTAGCGATAGATGATCATCTCAATTTCCTTTAAAGTCCATTATACAAGCTCTTAACATATCTTCTAATGTCTGAATTGTTCTTTCACTCTGCCCATCTGGTTGAGGGTTATATGCTGTACTCATGCTCAATTGCGTACCCATGCATTCCTGTAGTCGTTTCCAGAAGTTTGATGTAAAGTACAGATCTCTATCGAAAGCATTTGATACCGGGACTCCGTGTCTTAGAAAAATCTCTTTTACATATAACTTTGCCAACTGGTCTAAGTTAATTTTGATTCTAATCGGAAGGAAGTGTGCGGATTTTATCAGTCGGTCAACGATAACCCATACTGCGTCATAGCCTTTCTGAGTTGTCAGAAGGCCAACTAAGAAATCCATCGTAATATGTTCTCATTTCCATTCTGGGATTTCTAACGGTTGTAGCAACCCACTTGGCCTCTAATGCTCTGCTTTAACTTTCTGACATGTCAGACACTTGGCAACACACTCTGTAACATCTCGTTTCAAATTTGGCCACCAAAAATATTGTCGAAGGTCTTGGTACTACTAGGGTGAATCGAATATCGTGAGATATGAGCCTCGCTCAAAATGTCTTCCTTAATCTCTAGCACTGCCGGTACCCAAATTCTGCTTTTAAATCTCAGTATTCCTTCATTGTCCATCTTGAATCTCGGTTCGGTTCCTTTAGATATCTTCTTTTTTACCTTCTCATATTCTTTGTCCTAAAGTTGAGCCTCCTTAACTTTATCCAGCAAAGTTGTACTAGATTGCATCTGGAACAACTTCTCATCCCTCTCCATAGGATGCTTTACTTCTATTTCCATCTTCTCCATCGCTAAAATTAGTTCCTCTTGAGCGGTCAACATCATCAATTTCTCCCGACCCTTTCTACTTAAGGCATCAGCAACCACATTGGCTTTACCCGGATGGTATAAAATTTTGCAATCATAATCCTTAATTAACTCCAACCACCTTCTCTGGTGCATATTCAAGTCCTTTTGTGTAAAAATATATTTCAGACTCTTGTGGTCTGTATATATTTCACACCTCTCCCAATAGAGATAGTGTCTCCAAATCTTCAAAGCAAATACCACCACAGCTAACTCCAAGTCGTGGGTCGGATACCCATTCTCATAGTCCTTCAATTGTCGTGACGCATACACAATGACCATGTCGTTTTGTATAAGCACACAGCCTAGTCCTTTATGCGACACATCACTATAAACCACAAAATTTCATGTGTCATTCGGGAGAGATAACACAGGTGTTGTACTCAACCTCTTCTTAAGCTCTTGGAAACTTTCCTCACACTTCTCCGTCTAAACGAATTTCACTGATTTTCTAGTCAAATTTGTCAACGGCGTCGCGATCTTGGAAAAGTCCTGAATGAATCTTCTATAATAACCTGCCAATCCAATAAAACTTCTTACTTTTGACGGTGTCTTCGGCTGATCCTAGTTTATCACAGCTTCGACTTTGGAGGGATCCACCGAAATTCTATCCTTATCGATCACATGTCCATGATTTGGTGTTCACTATACAAACATCATATGTCTATCTACTCATAAAAAATAAAAACTTAAATAGATAGAAATAAATCCTCTCTTTAAAGAGTTACAACATTTTAAAATAATTACATTAATCTCATGTCATACTAACCTTAAATCTTAAATGCGAAACATAAACAATTAATAGTCTTACACAACATTGACATAAGTCTGAAACATAAATACATAACATAATCACATAAACAACAAGTCTTCATCACTTGTTAATCTTGCCCTTGCCTTTGCTAGTAGAAGGCTCATCTGACCCTTCGTTCTTAACTACAATGTTATTATTACACAGGAATGAGCACGACTACCCACAAGTATAATAATATAACAACAATATAATAACATGCGAGTGAATCAAAGGCTTCTGGAATAAGAAACTCAACTTTTGAATCAAGAATGAATAACAAGAATTAAAAGAATTTCTGAGGGTCATAAGACCTTGAACTACGTCATAGGTTGTCAAGTGTTTATGCTCAAAACCTTTAACAGTCATAAGACTATGGACTCTTCTTCTCGTACTTAGGGGGATCAGCCCTTAGCATAATATTGTGCACAATATCTTAATGCTAAAGCGTAAATAATCCCCTATAACAGGGTTGTTCATCTCAGTTTGACATTAAAGTCCGCACCGAAGGAAGTTTGGTTTGGATAAGCTCAACAATGGTTCTAAAATTTAGAACGTTCATCAACTATGGACTAGTTGAATCAATAAGGGTTCACTAGTCTTACAAGGTTCAACAATAACTGATATTCAAATTGAATAATAAACTCAAGAAGTATACAATGGAATAAGTATTGTATAACATAATTCATACTTTGAAAAGATTAATAACCTTTAATATAACATATTGGACTTGATAAATAATAACAAGAACTTGCTCAATATAGACTATAAGTCTATAATTTGCTCAATGTAAAGAGGTAAGGTTTATAAACTTGTATAATGATAACGAATAGGGTTAGAAAACTTGCTTAACACCAATAATTTAGAAATAGAATATTTGCTCAATATAAAAGTAAGGTTTAGAAACTTGCCTCTTGCACAAGCTACGATTAATTCACGTTCTTTAATAAATCCTACATATCAATACATTCACAATACCCATTAATCAATAGTTCGATATACCTATCGAATCCCAAAATTGGTCTTTGAATATGTTATTGAACTTTTAAGTCTTATTAATTAATCACATAACGTAAGTTAATTAACATATTATTGTATGCTTGACACGTCTTCATGTTCATTACATTAGGTTTTAAAAACACATTTTCGAAACTTGAACACTTAGAAAAATTTTTGAAGTTCTGCAGGTAAGGCGCGGCCGCACTCAAATTGTTCTTTGGATCGACGCGGGCGTGCTAAATTTACTCTTTGAAGCGGCACGGGCGCGCTCCATTTGTTCTTTGGAGCAGCGCGGCCGGGCTGCAACGCAGAACCAGATTCTGCAGTTCGCGAAGAACACACAAAACATCCCAATAAATCCCAAATTAAACTAACACGATGAATTTTAATGCTACCCATTAACTATAGAGTTCACAAAAACATCATATAAAGTCTTTAACATGATTCTAATACTTAAAACATACAATTCCTTGAATCAATTCATGAAATTTTAGCGTTCTTGGTGATTTAAAAAATATTGAATATGAAACAAAAAATTGGCATTACGGGTTTGTTACAACACCAAATCTGACCATTCGAAGTTTGTTTTCTTCGTTTTAACATTCATAAGCATATACAAGTGTAAATTTATGATACAACATATGATTAACGCATTAAATTTGTACGTAAGGGCCATATGACCATATTGTTATACTATATAACTTCAAAAATCTAATTACGACATATTTTTATGAAATTGATGTTATGAAAACATACAATATATAGTCAAACATGTTATGATAACATCTTATCACATATATACACATAATCGCTACTCTTCCAATTATAGAGACTTTAATTTTCAATTACAAAAATTAATTAAAATAACATTATGCTTATTAAATATTTCATTTAATTCAATAAACTCACATAAATTCATACTTTGAATAATAAAATTATCTACATTAATTTAATAAATATAACACATATAATTAAATTAATCTACCATAATTTTATCGATTAATTATTTAATCCAACAATTAAATCATATATTTATTTAATTCAATAAATATTCATATTAAATTACAAAATCTCGCTTGTCACATCTTTTCCCCCTTAAAAGGATTTTGTCCTCAGAATCACAACTCAATCAATTCGTCCCGTTACAAAAATCCTTCACAGAATTTGGAAATCCTTAAAATTCCTTCACAGAAATGTCAAATTCATACACTTATTTTCTGTCTAAGTCTACTATTCAACCTTTAATCCATCATTTGAGATTTTAATAATTTTCTAAATTCTTGAGTTGTCACATTAGCACTGCCTACGAGCAAAACCAATAGCTTAAATAATTATTATTTTGTTCCAACTATCATTTGAAACATTATTTTTATATCTATATTAGATATGGATGGTTTTAATATTATAATAAAGAACACAATTGTTGTATTTATAATAAAAATATTTTATATGGTGTTGAAAATTTGCGAAATGGACTTTACATACTTTACTTACTTGAAAATATACTTCAAATTGAACAAACTAAGAAAAGAAAAAGAGCTGATGTTAATTATACATACATGTGGCACTATAGACTCAGTAATATTAATGAAACAAAATTATCCAAGTTGCATAAATATGGGCTCCTAGAGATATCGGATTATGAATCATATCCAACTTGTGAATCTTGTCTCATGGGTAAAATGAATAAATCTCCCTTTTGTGAAAAAGGAGAAAGAGTTACAGAGTTGTTAGCGTTGGTACACACAGACGTACACCTATGACAACGACTGCACAAGGAAGGTATTCCTGTTTTATTAGTTTTACTAATGATCACTCAAGATATGGATATGTGTATTTAATGATATACAATTTTGAATCATTTGAAAAGTTCAAAGAGTTCAGAAGTGAAGTAGAGAAACAAACTGGCAAGAGTATTAATATTCTTCGATCGGATCGAGGTAGTGAATACTTAAGCAGTGAGTTTCCCAATTGTCTTAAAGAAAATGGTATAATATCATAATTAACTCCATTTGGGACACCACAGTTAAACGATGTATCTGAAATGAGAAATTGAATATTTTTGGACATGATTCGTTCCCTGATGAGCTTTACCGATCTTTCAGTTTTCTTCTTGGGATATGCCCTAGAATCGACTGCATACCTTCTTAACAAGGTGCCTACCAAATCCGACCCTAATACCCCATATGAGTTATGGAAAGGGAGGAAACCCAATCTTAAGCATGCTAAGACTTGGGGTTGTCCAACTTATGTCAAAAAGTTTGAAAATGATAAGCTACACACTAGATCCGACAAATGTAGATTTGTAGGATATCTTAAAGAAACATCATGATATTATTTCTATCATCAATCTGATCAAAAGGGGTTTATTTCTATGACGAACGAGATTTTTATAATTTATTTTAGATATTTATTGAAGTAAATTAATATTTTTGTTTATTTATTTATTGAGTTAAATAAATATTTGATGGAATTGTGGTAGATTAATTTAATTAAATGTGTTACATTAATTAAATTAATATTGGTTAATTTTATAGTTCAAAGTGTGAATTTAATTGGGAGAATTAAATTAAATGAGTTGTTTAATAATTATAATGTTGTTCTAATTAATTAGAGATTTAATGATTTTTTTCATAATTAATAAATAATAATTTTATTTATGTGGTGATTTGATTTAATGAGAAATATTGATTTTTATTTAATTTAATTTAAATAATATAATTTGATTTATTAAAGTATGACGAATAAGCTATATAATAAACAAGTTAATTAAAATAAATGGAGAAGAGCCTTTTAAAGGATAACCAAACGTGGCCTTATGAACATGGGAGCAGTTAAGTGCATAATGGACTTGATTGACACCTATGTTGTATCAGTTAATATTATACGTATATTTATGTTATTTAATTGTTAGTCATTTTGAAAACATGTCAGAGAAGTAAATAGAGAGAAAAGGAGAGAATTATGAGATTGAAGAAGAAGAAGTTGGATAATTTAAGGAATTTCTATCATCTTCTATTAATCTAAATAACCAATCAAGGGTAATTTCTTAATCCCAAGTTTCAATTTATGTTTTTTAAGTTTTCTCAATAAACGTTTATTTAAGTTCTCTGTTAATTGAGTTTCATGAATAAATTGTTTGTAATAATTAATATGCTTGTATAATCTAGTATATGATATTTATAAATGATTTTGGGTGAGTTAATCCATGAAATTATGTTTAAATTGGAGTTTTGAAGTATACGGAGAAATATATTTGAATATGGCCTATATGTACAAAAATTGATGCCTAAATTATATGTTAAACGATTAATTGATGGTTGATTATGTTTATACATGTAAAAACAAAAAAAAACGAAACTTGTATGGATTGTTTTGGTTGAAAAATGAGTTCGTGGTAGTTGACTTCGTTAAGAATGTCAAAATGGAGTTTTTCACAAAAACATTGAATTTATGACTTTAAATTTTGTTGTTTGTGTGATTTATGTAGTTAAAATCATGTTACAATTGTTGTAAGACGTTTCTATAAAGTTTAGAACTTATGGGTAGTATTAAATTTGTTGTTTGAGCAAAGTTTTTCCCTAATTTGGCTTTTTTTGTGTTCTTTACAAACTCTGTCTGCGTCTCACTGTGTCGCGGTGCCACAACACTTGTTCTGTGAAGAAACATGGCGTTGTAGCGCCCTTGCAGTGCCTGACGTGGAGTCGTGGCACCGTAACGCCTGTTCAGAGATTAAACAGAGTATCACAACATCGGACCTGAGTTGCAGCGCCTGTTATAGGCTTAATTGGTGCTCAGCAACGTCTGGTCGCGTCGCAGCGCCAACTTCCATTTCATTCTAGGGCGCTACAATGCAACTTAGCAGAACTGCCCCAAATTTTTTATTTAATTGTATAATTCCAGAAAAGGTAATTCAAAACTAACCTAATGAACATGATAATGTAATGATCATGTAATGAGATGTTAAAACGGATTATTAACATGTAAATGATGGTTTTACATGATTAATTGATGAGTTGTATATGTGTTTAAACTTGTTAATTATGATGTTTAATGATGCGTTTAAAAACTAATGTTTGTGATTTGATTAATATATTCAGACTTACAATTAAGTTAAGTTAAGTTAAAGTAGAATTTACTCATGATGCTAGATAAGTTATGATTAAATTGAATTAAGAATGTAAGTGGTATATAGGATTAAATTGAGGAACGTGAATAGTAAGTGTATAATCTACACACGAGACAAGTTTCCTTACCCTATCTCGATTGCAACTAAGGTTGAAAGGATTGATGAGCAATTGAATGTTCACACTTGCTTTAAATGAAAAATATTTTCAGCGTACGAGTAGAAGAACTTAAGGATCCCATAAAGATCAAGTTGATCGGTATCCAGAAGAAGTGCCATTGAGCATGTGAATTGGCGAGAAGATCAAGTCAAGACTTGTAATGTACAATGATGTAATTAGATTATAAAATAGTTTAATGAAATGCAATGTGTCCTTGGTGACAGATAAAAGTCACTCTTGTAAGATATAAAAAATAATGTAATTATCATTATTTGTAATTAACGAGGTTAAAAGGTAATAGAAACTGGGATTTGAGAATGTATGTTGTTATATTTAACATATAATGATGTATGTTTGGAAGGAGATGTACACGTGATGCACGAAATCTGTGTGTGAAGATAGACCGGATCTCGGGGCGTTACAAGTTGGTATAAGAGCTACTAGGTTATAAATCTTAGGTATGAGTATGTAACGCCCAAAAATCTGGTCTATTTTCACACCCGAATTCCGTACGTTACGAGTACATCATTCATCCAACATACATCATTATATACCAAAATATAACAACATACACTCTCATATCACAGGTTTTGGAAACCTTATAACCTTTTTCATTACAAATAATAATACATTATTCATTTCATCTTACAAGAGTGACTTTTATCCGCCACCAAGGATACATAGCAGTTCCTTAAACTAGTCTATAGTTTAATTTCTTCTTTCTATATTGCAAGTCTTCACTTGATCTTCTCGCTCCTTCACCTTCTGAAAGATACTCCATCTGGATACCGTCAGCTTGATCTTTACGGGATCCTTAAGTTCTTCTAACCTCGTTCACTGAAAATGTGTTTCATTTAAAAGCAAGTGTGAGCATTCAATTGCCCAGCAAGTCATAACAGTTGAACACACAACTTCAAGAGTTTAAACATTTCTTCAGAACTTCGATAACCGAACAAAGGTTATAAAGCATCTTAAATAATAGGAATAGTCCCGATTCCTATCATCTTAAAACATTTGTCATTTTCACTTTAAAATACTTTGATTCCTCTACCTTTTTCATACACAACCTGTCTGGCTAGAATCATTAGCATAGACTTAACAGTAACGGTTCATTTATAATCAGAGCATACTTGTATTGAACAGTCAATCATAGAACAATTCATATCATAGAAACACTGAAGTGTTCAAATTATGGCACAAGGCCTCATACATACTACCACTTCGTACATACATTGCACATATTCACATAAACAAGACTTCTCAAGTTCGACATCTCAGAAGTTTAAGAAACTAGCACTCAATTAAAATATAAATGAAGTTAGGAAACTTGCCTTACGCCCAGCTACAGCTTACGCTGAACTGCTCATCCCATTCCAATATAAGACATAAGGAAAAACAACATGTACCAATTAGTCATATATTTAACTTACGCATTGATTTAATTAACTTTACTTCTTAAGGTTCGCGTTCTTGCAATATAAGTTTACGCGACTAGCTTTCTTTACCAGTTTATGGTTTTATGACATACGGAGATGTCTTACTCATACGTTCATCATCTTGGATGGTTTGCATTCTTATCTGACTCACATTCGGCTTTGATTAATCTGATTACCGTGGATTACGACTTTCTTGATAATTCATAACTTATTTAATACTTTCGTTATTCATTACATAAACCACATGTTCATTACATATTCTTAGTGTCGAAGCTATACCGATTTGTTGTATGCTAAGACTAATCGTCCATCGCAACAACATTGCATTCACAACGTCTATACGCTTCACAGTTATATCTCATTATCATGATATAACATCGAAATGTTATTCACTACCCTCGTCACTCAACGTCTAAGGAATCACAATCATAGCAATCCATCACGTTCGTTCATTGTGACTACGGTCCCCGGATATTGGTTACGTAACCCGCGTTTATATCCTTCGTATTTTAATTACGTTGAATCTTTCTATTCAATCTTGCTACAAGTTTAATTCACTTGATTAAGTGCTACATTAGTTGAACATTATGTTCTTTATCTTCCCTTACGTTCCCGCAATAGTTGAGCAATTAAAAGCCCTTCTCTAGCTTTTCCTTCTCACCGGCGCTGCGGCACCACTCCCTCCTTTATCTCTCTCGTCGTGGCGTGAGATAGCAGTACCTGGCACTCTAGTCTGGTGCTGCAGTGCCACATTACTAGGCATGACTGGCACCGCGGCGCCATACCCTAATTCTTGAAATTTTTTCTAAGTCTTTAATTGTTTTGAGACGCTTACTTCCCCATCTCATAACTTATTCGTTATAACTCAGAACGAAGTCGTTCCAAAGCTATTCTCATCTTTATCTCATGTACTTCAATCCCCCTCAAATAGATCTTCATTCTAAATCTGTTAACGTGCCATTCGATTGGCTTGATCTTCACCCTTTGTTCATTTTTACGCTTTTAATGTTCATCGCTTGCTCGTCCGTAATTCGGTCATCCGAACTCGGAACTCGTTTGATCTTGAGTCTACGACTCACGTTTTCTATGTTCTCTTACTTCCTTAGAAAACCCTACACGTTCGGGTTCATTTACTAACTTTCTAATTCTCGTTCGTCTTTTACGAAAATTTCGTCATAACTTTGTTATAGCTACGTTTTAATCCATTCTTCATGAATGTTTCTACCATTCCTAACCAATCAATAAGCATCTAACCTATACGCGATGGTTTTAAACTTGTCCATCAACAACAGTTAAACTATGATGGTTTTAAATTTGTCCATCAACAACGTTCCTCGTGTTCTTCGTGTTCTTCGTTCGTTCTTCATTTTAATCGATATTTTTGATTACAATTTTCGCTTTTTATTGGAATTTGATGTTTTAGAACACCATTCCTTACTTATTTCACCTACTTATTCATATAATCCACTCGGATCGTTCAAATTCGCTACCAATCTTATACTTCCTTAAGAAATTTATTTACTAAACTTCAAATTCTTATTTTCTTTATTTCTCATGATTTCAACCATATGAAATCAACCCTAACATCATCTACTTCTTATTCTCATTAAGTTATATTTTTAAACATAAAAACTTAAAGAAAATTTATAGAAGACAAGGTTTCGGATTACCGTTCTTCTTTGTTTTTCTTCTGCTAGACAAACCCAGCGATTCGCAAGCTTTTCTATTTCACGATCACTTTCAATCCGATCATTCATGTTCATGTTCGTTCTCCCTCTTCATCTGAACCCTCTCTCTCTCTCTCTAGATGTAGGATTTTTAAAATCCCATAAAAACGATTTAAGCTTCATATATATAAAATTTCGAAGCTAAGGGTATTTTAGTCATTTCACCCCCTTAACCTCCTTACTATTCATTACTTAAGGACTAAGTTAACTTACTCCTTAAGTTTACTTAACCCTTAAGTCCACTTAGCCTTTAAGTTTGCTTAACTCTTAAGTTTACTTACTCATTAAGTTTACTTAGCCCTTAAGTTTGCTTACTCATTACTTATAAGCACTTTACTTAGCCATTAAGCATAAGCACTTTTCTTAATTATTAAGTTTACTTAGCTATTACTTAACTTATCCCTTACTTAGCCTTTAAGACTAAATCGTATTCTACGTATCTCATTCTCGGAACTTACTTTTCCTAACCCTTAGGTTTTAAATCCGCAGGCGAAAACATAATTTTTGTCATAACTGAAATATTATTGAATATTCCATAACGTCTAAACATTTTACGTAATCAATAACTTCTCAAAATTTCAAAATAAATCTCCGCGCAGAAACGGATGAATAGTGTCTATTTCGTCTTTTTCCCCGAAAATATTTTTGTTCCCGAAAAAATCTCATTTTCGTCTTCAAAATTCTTATTCGTTCAATCTAGCTCTTAGCCAGAATACTCCCGACTTATAATCATCCTAGGTTATAGAATGATTAATAAACACATATCACATTATAGTATTAATAAAAATTAATCTTATTAATAACTAATTCTTTAAACCTAAATTCTGGACGATCCGAATTTCCGGGTCGTCACATTCTTCTCTCCTTATAAAAATTCCGTCCTCGAAATTTCTTAAAACCAAACCCTTACCCGGGTCATCACATTCACCCCTTCTTCACAGAATTTCGTCCTCAAAATTTTAACCTACCTTTCTTCTCAACTTCACTTCAACGGAGTTCTTATCTTTCACGCATTCCTAACCCCTATAACCTATCAAGAATCATGAAGCAGAAGGAATAACGAGGAATATAAAATTTCCTCTTAAAATGTTTCATACTTTTGCTGAGGGGTCAAATCGACCATGAACTCTTACTAGGTTAAACAACATTTCACCGTAATCCCTTCTTTAACGGTCAGTTTACAATCACAAAGAAAGTAAACTACCTCTTCCATGTTCTCCTCAGACTTAATCAAAACAATTTGGTTTGGCACCACTTCTTCAAAGAAAGCTCGATTTCCTTTTAAGCGTGACATACCATTTGTCTAGCCGAATCAAGTAGCTTAGACCATACCAATAAATTGGATATCAACATGAAACATTCGTCTAGTCAACTCAATTGACATTGACTACTTCTTTAAATTCTTTTCGCAATACATTAAAACATTTTATGACATCATGATACCGTACTTTGCACAGTACGTTGAGGACTTCGTCAGTTTGTGACTTCGTCATTATACATCATACTATAGCGGGTTGTTAATCCTAAGATCACATCCAACACCAGGTTCAATTGCATTAATAACTCCATCCTTTTACCATCCTTGCATCAAATGCACTGATGATATAAAATTTATTTTGATATTTTAAATCAATTTCTGTCTAGCCGAAGCAATTATCATAGACATATCAAGAATAGCTCTTTTAAAATCCGTTGGTTCCAAAAGTTGAACCAATTCTTTCATTTTCAAAATGTACCAATCAGCACGAGTTAAATAAACTTCAAAATCTAGCATAGCTAGATGACTTGGAATATCCTATTCTCCATCTTCCTTCATTGTCTTACTGCGACAATACTTAATCTTCTCTATCACCTTCATTACTAAGTCTACTGAAAATACTTACTTTCAGCCTAAACATTCCTATACCTTAGTACATCCCATCAACTTATCACACATTATGAGTACAGGAACTTTTCACAATAATATGAGTTTAAGAACATCCAGACAGACCATAGGCGTCCATTCGCTGAGACGTTCGAAAACATACCATATAATTATGAGTCACGAACTTACCATAAGTATGAGTTTCAGGAACTCGCACCTACCTTATCGTTCTCTACTATCAAGTATATACATGAGAAAAGATTCACCTTCTCGCCATATACATCTTGATAGCACGACCAATTCCAATGATTATCACTATCAGAAGCTAAGTGATTGTAGAACCAAACATAATTCCCTGCCCATACAGAAAATTGGTCAACTAAGCTACTAACCGATATAAGAAGCTAAGCGCTTGTTACACCAAGGACAATTCTCTACCCATACAAAGAATTGTTCAACTTAACAACTATATCGCATGAGAAGCTAAGTGGTTCTAAAACCACGTATAATTTCCCCGTCCATACCAGGAATCATATAACTCAGCTGCTGATATGATTCCTCAATCGAAATTTACAACTTCTAAGTCTCTCTCTACTTAATACGAATTTTCTTTAATTCATATACTATCCTTCACAACTCAATCTAAGTTCTTCTTCCCGTACTACTTCATAGTACCTTTCATTCATAGTACTAGCTATAAATCATTCATCGTTTAACATCTCAACTGTTACTACGAGTCACTATGATCATGTGGTGATCTTCTCATCCTTCTCCCTACGATTATAGTCTTAGGTACTCCTACTTAAGGTTTATAACTTATCAGCTCTGATACCAACTTGTAACGCCCAAAAATCTGGTCTATCTTCACACCCGGATTTCGTACGTCACGAGTACATCATTCATCCAATATACATCATTATATACCAAAATATAACAACATACACTCTCATATCACAGGTTCTGGAAACCTTGTAACCTTTTTCATTACAAATAATAATACATTATTCATTTCATCTTATAAGAGTGACTTTAATCCGCCACCAAGGATACATAGCAGTTCCTTAAACTAGTCTATAGTTTAATTTCTTCTTTCTATATTGCAAGTCTTCACTTGATCTTCTCGCTCCTTCACCTTCTGAAAGATACTCCATCTGGATACCGTCAGCTTGATCTTTACGGGATCCTTAAGTTCTTCTAACCTCGTTCACTGAAAATGTGTTTCATTTAAAAGCAAGTGTGAGCATTCAATTGCCCAGCAAGTCATAACAGTTGAACACACAACTTCAAGAGTTTAAACATTTCTTCAGAACTTCGATAACCGAACAAAGGTTATAAAGCATCTTAAATAATAGGAATAGTCCCGATTCCTATCATCTTAAAACATTTGTCATTTTCACTTTAAAATACTTTGATTCCTCTACCTTTTTCATACACATCCTGTCTGGCTAGAATCATTAGCATAGACTTAACAGTAACGGTTCATTTATAATCAGAGCATACTTGTATTGAACAGTCAATCATAGAACAATTCATATCATAGAAACACTGAAGTGTTCAAATTATGGCACAAGGCCTCATACATACTACCACTTCGTACATACATTGCACATATGCACATAAACAAGACTTCTCAAGTTCGACATCTGAGAAGTTTAAGAAACTAGCACTCAATTAAAATATAAATGAAGTTAGGAAACTTGCCTTACGCCCAGCTACAGCTTACGCTGAACTGCTCATCCCATTCCAATATAAGACATAAGGAAAAATAACATGTACCAATTAGTCATATATTTAACTTACGCATTGGTTTACTTAACTTTACTTCTTCAGGTTCGCGTTCTTGCAATATAAGTTTACGCGACTAGCTTTCTTTACCAGTTTATGGTTTTATGACATACGGAGATGTCTTACTCATACGTTCATCATCTTGGATGGTTTGCATTCTTATCTGACTCACATTCGGCTTTGATTAATCTGATTACCGTTGATTACGGCTTTCTTGATAATTCATAACTTATTTAATACTTTCGTTATTCATTACATGAACCCCATGTTCATTACATATTCTTAGTGTCGAAGCTATACCGATTTGTTGTATGCTAAGACTAATAGTCCATCGCAACAACATTGCATTCACAGCGTCTATACGCTTCACACTTATATCTCATTATCATGATATAACATCGAAATGTTATTCACTACCCTCGTCACTCAACGTCTAAGGAATCACAATCATAGCAATCCATCACGTTCGTTCATCGTGACTACGGTCCCCGGATATTGGTTACGTAACCCGCGTTTATATCCTTCGTATTTTAATTACGTTGAATCTTTCTGTTCAATCTTTACTACAGGTTTAATTCACTTGATTAAGTGCTACATTAGTTGAACATTATGTTCTTTATCTTCCCTTACGTTCCCGCAATAGTTGAGCAATTAAAAGCTCTTCTCTAGCTTTTCCTTCTCACCGGCGCTGCGTTGCCACTCCCTCCTTTATCTCTCGCGCCACGGTGCGAGATAGCAGTACCTGGCACTCCAGTCTGGCGCTGCAGCGCCACATTACTAGGCATGACTGGTGCCGCGGTGCCAAGCCCTAATTCTTGAAATTTTTTCTAAGTCTTTAATTGTTTTGAGACGCTTAATTCCCGATCTCATAAATTATTTGTTATAACTCGGAACGAGGTCGTTCCAAAGCCATTCTCTTTCGTATTTCATGTACTTCAATCCCCCTCAAATAGAACTTCATTCTGAATCTATTAACGTGCTATTCTATTGGCTTGATCTTCACCCTTCGTTCATTTTTACGCTTTTAATGTTCTTCGCTCGCTCGTCCGTAATTTGGTCATCCGAACTCAGAACTCGTTCAATCTTGAGTCTACGACTCACGTTTTCTATGTTCTCTTACTTCCTTAGAATACCCTACACGTTCGGGTTCATTTACTAACTTTTTATTCTCGTTCGTCTTTTACGAAAATTTCGTCATAACTTTGTTATAGCTACGTTTTAATCCATTCTTCATGAATGTTTCTACCGTTCCTAACCAATCAATAAGCATCTAACCTATACGCGATGGTTTTAAACTTGTCCATCAACAACAGTTAAACTACGATGGTTTTAAATTTGTCCATCAACAACGTTCCTCGTGTTCTTCGCGTGTTCTTCGTGTTCTTCTTTCGTTCTTTATTTTAATCGATATTTTTGATTACGATTTTCGCTTTTTATTGGAATTTGATGTTGTAGAACACCATTCCTTACTTATTTCACCTACTTATTCATATAATCCACTCGAATCGTTCAAATTCGCTACCAATCTTATACTTCCTTAAGAAATTTATTTACTAAACTTCAAATTCTTATTTTCTTTATTTCTCATGATTTCAACCATATGAAATCAACCCTAACATCATCTACTTCTTATTCTCATTAAGTTATATTTTTAAACATAAAAACTTAAAGAAAATTTATAAAAGACAAGGTTTCAGATTACCGTTCTTCTTTGTTTTTCTTCTGCTAGACAAACCCAGCGATTCGCAAGCTTTTCTATTTCACGATCACTTTCAATTCGATCATTCATGTTCATGTTCGTTCTCCCTCTTCATCTGAACCCTCTCTCTCTCTCTCTAGATGTAGGATTTTCAAAATCCCATAAAAACGATTTAAGCTTCATATATATAAAATTTCGAAGCTAAGGGTATTTTAGTCATTTCACCCCCTTAACCTCCTTACTATTCATTACTTAAGGACTAAGTTAACTTACTCCTTAAGTTTACTTAACACTTAAGTCCACTTAGCCTTTAAGTTTGCTTAACTCTTAAGTTTACTTACTCATTAAGTTTACTTAGCCCTTAAGTTTGCTTACTCATTACTTATAAGCACTTTACTTAGCCATTAAGCATAAGCAGTTTTCTTAATTATTAAGTTTACTTAGCTATTACTTAACTTATCCCTTACTTAGCCTTTAAGACTAAATCGTATTCTACGCATCTCATTCTCGGAACTTGCTTTTCCTAACCCTTAGGTTTTAAATCCGCAGGCGAAAACTTAATTTTTGCCATAACTGAAATATTATTGAATATTCCATCACGTCTAAACATTTTACGTAATCAATAACTTCTCGAATTTTCAAAATAAATCTCCGAACAGAAACGGATGAATAGTGCCTATTTCGTCTTTTTTCCCGAAAATATTTTTGTTCCAAAAAAAAATCTCATTTTTCGTCTTAAAAATTCCTATTCGTTCAATCTAGCTCTTAGCCAGAATCCTCCCGACTTACAATCATCCTAGGTTATAGAACGATTAATAAACACATATCACATAATAGTATTAATAAAAATTAGTTTTATTAATAACTAATTCTTTAAACCTAAATTCTGGACGATTCGAATTTTCGGGTCGTCACAGAGTACCTAAGACTATAATCATAGAGAGAATGATAAGAAGATCGTTAAGTTTAACGATTAAGGAAGAAGATCACCACGCCATCATATTGAATCATAATAATAGATGTTCTGTTAGACGATGAATGATTTATAGCTAATGCTATAAATGAATGGTACTATAAAGTAGTACGGGAAGAAGAACTCAGAAGAGTTGCAGAGGATGAAATACGAATTAAAGAAAATTCATATTAGGTGAAGAGACAGTAAGAAGTTATAAGATTTCAATTGAGGACTCATGTGGTAGCTGAGTAGTATGAACCCTTGAGTGAGAAAGGTTTTGTGACTACTTAGTTATTATAGTGATAATCATTGGAATATTATGTTGCTCTATCAATATGTATATAACGAGAAGGTGAATTTTTTCTCATGTATATATTTGATAGGTAGAGAATGATAAGGTAGGTGCGAGTTCTTGAAACTCATACTTATGAAAAGTTTGTAACTAATAGTTATATGCTATGTTTCTGAGCCATAAGCATATGGATAGTCCTTGATTTGTTCTTAGATTACATGTTGCAAAGATAAGTTCTTAAACATATATGGTTGTGGAAAGTTCCTAAACACATAAAGTGTGGTAAGTTGACGGACTATACTAAGGTATAGGAATGTTTAGACTGAAAATAAGTATTTTCAGTAGACTTAGCATTGAAGATGCTAGAGAAGATCAAGTATTGTCACAACTAAGACAATGAAGGAAGATCGAGAAATAGGATATTCCAAGTCATCTAGCCATGCTAGATTTTAAAGTTTATTAAAATCGTGCCTATGTGTGCGTTTTGAAAAGGAAAGAATTGTTTCAATTTTTGGAACCAACAGATTTTAAAAGAGCTATTCTTTATATGTCTATGCTAATTGTTTCGGCTAGACAGAAGTCGATTTGAAATATTAAAATGAATTTTATATCATCAATGCATTTGATGCAAAGATGGTAAAAGGATGGAGTTATTAATACAATTGAACCTGATGTTGGATGTGATCTTATGATCAACAACCCGCTATGGTATGATGTATAATGATGAAGTCATAAACTGACGAAGTCCTCAATGTACTGTGAAAAGTACGGTATCATGACGTCATAAAATGTTTTGATGTATTGTGAAAAGAATTTAAAGATGTAATCTATGTCAATTGATTTTACTAGACGAATGTTTCAAGTTGATGTACAATTTATTGGTATGGCCTAATCTATTTGATTTGGCTAAGACAAATGGTATGTCATGTTTAAAAGAAAATCGAGCTTTCTTTGAAGAAGTTATGCCAAACCAAATTGCTTTTGTGTGGAGTCTGATGAATAAGTATGAGGTGAACATACCCCAAAATGGGGTTATACGATGGGTTGATTACCTACATATGGAAGAGGTAGTTTACCTTCTTGGTGATTGTAAACTGATCGTGATAGAAGGGTTTACGGTGAAATGCGGTTAAACCTAGTAAGAGTTCATGGTCGATTTGACCCCTCAGCAAAAGTATAAAATATTTTAAAGGAATCTTTATATTTCTCGTTATTCATTCTACTTCATGATTCTTGTTAGGTTATGAAGATTAGGGAATGTTTGAAAGATATGAACTTCTTTGAAGGGAAGTTGAGAAGAAGAGTAAGCTAAAATTTTGGGGATGAAATTCTGTGAAGAAGGGGTGAATGTGATGACCTGGGTATGGGTGTGGTTTTAAGAAATTTCGAGGACGAAATTTTTATAAGGTGGGAAGAATGTGACAACCCGAAAAATCGGATTGTTCAGATTTTAAGTTTAAAGAATTAGTTATTAATAAAATGAATTTTTATTAATAATATTATGTGCTATGTGTTTATTAATCGTTCGATAACCTAGGATGATTATATTACGAGAGGATTCTGGCTACGAGCTAGACTGAACGAATAAGAATTTTCAAGACGAAAATAAAATTTGTCCAAGATCAAAAATATTTTTGAGGAAAAAGACGAATCGTAGTTTTTCGAACTGTCGAACGAATTCCACAAGACGAAAGCACGAAGCTTCTAAGAGAAGCTTCGTGAATAGTAAGGAGGTTAACTAAGGAGGTGGGAATAGTGATTTGAGGGGCAAAATGACTATTTTGCCCCTAACCTTGGTTTTCTATATAAGAGAACTTTAGCTCATTTGTTGGTGATTTTGAAAATCACCAACACTTGAGAGAGAGAGAGGGGGAGAGAGAGAGAGAGAGAGTTCGGATGGGAGGGAAAAGCAAGAGGAAAAGCTAGGCCGTGTGCAAACTTTATCCAACGGGAGAAGATTAACGAAGAAAGGTAATCTAAAACCTAGTCTAATATAATTTTTTCTATAAGTTTTCTATGTTAAAAACATAGCTTAATGAAGATAGGAGAAGAAGATGTTAAGAATGATTTCATATGATTAAAATCATGAGAAAATGAAGAATTAAGAATTAGAAGTTTATTTTATAAATTTCTTATAGAAGTATAAGTTTCGTAATAAATTTGAGCGATCCGAATAAATCATATGAATGATTAGGTGATATTAGTAAGGAATGGTGTTTTATAACACCAAATTCTAAGAAAAAGTGAAATCATAATCAAATAATGAGTTAAAAACGAAGAACGCGAAGAACACAAAGAACGTTGTTGATGGACAAATTTAAAACCATCGTAGTTATAACTTGTTGTTGATGGACAAGTTTAAAATCATCACGTATAAGTTAGTTCCTTATTGCATGGTTAGGAACGGTAGAAACGCGCATGAAGAACGGATTAAACATAGCTATAACGAAGTTATGGCAAAAATTTTGTAAAAGATGAACAAGCAATAAAAAGTATGTAAATGAACCCAAAAGTGAAGGGTTTCATAAGAATGTAAGAAAACGTAGAAAACGTGAGTTGTGGACTCAAGAATGAATGAGTTCCGAGTTCGAATGACCAAATTACTGACGAACGAACGAAGAACGTTAATAACGTAAAATTAACAAGAATGAAGGGTTTCATAAGAATGTAAGAAAACGTAGAAAACGTGAGTTGTGGACTCAAGAATGAATGAGTTCCGAGTTCGAATGACCAAATTACTGACGAACGAACGAAGAACGTTAATAACGTAAAATTAACAAAGGATGGCATCTAAGCCAATTGAATGGCATGTTATCGGATTTAGAATGAAGTTCTATTTGATGGAAGTTGAAATACATAAGATAAGGAAGAGAATGGCTTTGGAACGACCTCGTTTCGAGTTATAACGAAGAAGTTATGAGATTGCGAAGTAAGCGTCTCAAGCATGTAAAAGGCTTTGAAATTTTTTTCAAGGTTTGGAGCCTGGCACCGCAGCTCCTGTTAAGCCTTGGGAGGCGGCGCCGCAGCGCTAACCTGGATAATCAGGTACTTGTAAGTGGCACTACAGTGTGACACCCTCAAATTCGGGTACTTCATTCCCACAAGAATTGGTGTTCACTTTCCATACATTCATACTAATTACCCAAATATAATAGAATTTAACCCATAAATCCTCCCATTAAAAAGGGTTGCATCATTAATTTCAAAAAAAATCTCCCAGGTTATCTAACCTTTAACATAAACAAGTGCAAAAATAAAATAATTACATCACATCCTTTAAATAAAGTCTAACAATATAAAAGCCAATAAATTACAAGTCTTCATCACTTGTATATTTTTACTTTTCCTTTGCTCGTGGTAGGTTCATCGATCTTCTCAACTTTAGCTGCAATAATTATATTTATGCAAGAGTGAGCAAAACAAATGTTCACCAAATATAGCAATGAACAACAATAGAATAATAGCCGTCAATGAATAAGCTCATTAGAACTGAAAAATACTCTGTTAATGATAACCAAAAACTGGAATCAAAATATGAAATATATCTGAGGGTCATATGACCACAAACTATGTCCATGGTTACAAGTAATATTTCAACTTTAACCTAAACAGTTATACTGTAGGGACATCACGTACTTAGGAAGATCAACCCTTCGTACCATGTATTGTGCACAAACATCTAAATGCTTACGCGTAAGTAATCCCCTATAATAGGGTTGTTCATCTCAGTTTTAATATACGAGTCCGAACCAAAAGAAGTTTCATTTGGATAAGCTTCAAGGTAATTTAGAGTTCAAAGAACATCAACTAGGGACATCGGCGAAGCTAGGAAGTTTTAGTAGTGGGGTCAAAATTATTAGTAAATTATAAAAAATTTGATGGGGGTTCGGAGGCAACGCCACCGATCCAATTTTTTTTAATACTTTATTCTTTCAGGTTCGACAAATGCATCCAAATATCCAATTTAATAATATTAACAAAAGGGGAAAATTACAATTGATTTCTGAAAACAAAATTGTGGTTGAAGAAATTGAAGAGAGAGTAATTTTTATTACCTACAAGGGCACAAGGCTGCAAGAGAGTCACAGTAGAATAGAGTCGCACTCCAGTCTCCACACTCGCAGCTTGGCAGTCACCACTACCCATTCCGACCACTCGCAAAAGGCTTTAATGGTTCACGGTTTGGCTTTTGCCTTTTGCGATTTGCCTTTGCCCCTTCTCTCTCTATTTTGTGACTGAAGTGCTGAACAAATATTGATGTATGAGATTTAGGACTGAGGCTTGACCACTTGGGTATCTCTAATTAAAAAAAAATCTGAGTGGGGTCAAAAATTCAGTGGGGTAAAAAAAAATTTAAGTGATTTCAAAAATTGAGTGGGGTCAATTGACCCCACATTTTTACTATAGCTTCGCTACTGACTAAGGATTAGTTGAATCAATATAGTTTAATATCACTTCAAGTGCTCGATAACAATATGATATGAAATAGACATGAATTATAAGTGAATAAACATTATACATCAAAAACTTGATTTAGAAATGGAATAGAAAGCATAAGCATTGAATATTATACCAAACCTTGCTTGAACAATAATAAGCTAAGGCTATTAATCTTACTCAATAAAAGAAGTAAGTTAATGAACGTGCATGATTAATAACAAGTTGAGGAATAAAACTTGCTCAACATAAGAATAACAGAATTTAGGAACTTGCATAATTAGAACAATATTAACGATAGCAACCCTACTCAAAGTAAGAGTTAGGTTGAAGAGATTGCATGAACATAATCAAGTTAGAATAGATATATAAGCAGGTTTAGGAACTTGCTCAATGCATCAATAAGGTTTAAGCACTTACACAATCATAAAAGTAGAGTTAGAGAACTTGCCTCGTGCGTAGGTTAAGCAATCACTACTCACGTTCACCACAAGTCCTACATATATCATATGTATTGACAATACACATTAGTTACACTAATATTATCTTCATGAGTTTCTTTCCCACTTTTAGTATAGTTCACTAACTAAGTTTAAGTTTAAACAGCATCACATATTTTCATAAGCATCATATTTTAGCTTTATTACAACTACTTAAGTGATCATGCCATTGCACCATATATACATTAACAACTTGATTTAACATCCTATTACATGTCCAACAAGTTATAATTCTCATTAGATTAGGTTATACTAACACACAAAGGACTGCATTTGCATTCGTGCATCCCGATGCCCTCTGATGGCCTCCAAATGAACAACGATACTAAAGATAGTCATTTTTAACCCTAATAACGATATCAAATTGAAAACCTTAAAGAATAAATGTTATAGGTCTACTCGTCCTCGTTCCAGATCATCTTGAATCGCAAAAATCGAAGTTTGCATGAAAGAGTTATGCTCATTTTATTAAAACATGTCCGATCAGTTTTGTTTTTCTAAAATTTGGCTAGACGCACTACTCCCCTGCTGGGGCGGGAGTTTTTGCTCTAGAGGAGCCCGCCGGGGCTGGGGTCCCTTCTGCATTTTCGTGACTTATGATCTAGAACACTACAAAATGCCAAATTAGGCCTACAAACTCCTTTCTAACAATTATACCAACCTAATATGTTTACAGAAACATAAACTAATGATTCTAACACGTTTCTAACCACCTAAACAACATAAACATCAAGATTACAATCTTTAATTTTCATTATTCTCTTATTTTCTCTTCTTTTAACATTCATAGCGAAATTCTTCATTGTGAATTCGTTTTACAACCAAAAACAGTTAGTTTCAATTTACTATAACTCATCTATAAACTTATGAAAACAATTTTATATTAACCAACTATCAGAAAAAAACTTTATATAACAAATAATTAGGAGTTTCACACAAATTTTTACAAAGAACTTTTGAATAGAATAAAACTAAAACTTTGAAAAGTATAAGGGTATGATTATACCTTTGCTTTCTTGTTTAGGTTATCTAGAAGGTGATAGCCACCATTTGATTATCAAAAATCCTTCTCACAATTACACTTTCAAAGTCTCCCTAGAACTATCCCTTTTCTATCTTCTTTCTCTCCTTTTTCTTCTTCTGTGTTCTTCCTCCATTCTCTAACTTACGTACTTAAAAAAATATTACATATATAATATAATAGGTATAAATTATATAATATAATTATATATGTAACTGATATCAGTTACATCTTTTTGAAAATCAAAAGCCATAAGGCTTGTTTGGCTAAACTATTTTAAAACTTAAATAACTTAAAATCCTTATGTCTTGTTTGGTAAAACCTATTTAAATTAAAGACTTAACATTCATTAAGCCATGTTTGGCAAAACTGAATTAAACTTTTTTAATTTATTTTAATAACTCATTTATAGCATAGTTTATTGTCACACTTTTATTACCAAATTAAATTAAAAACATTATAATAATCCATTTAATCTCTATCAACTTTATAACTTAATTATTAAATTAAATTAGAATATTATCTCATAATAATTAATTTCTTTAACTCATTAATTATTTATTTAACAAATAAATAATCAAATCAAATCAAATTAAATAAATATTTATTCGACAATAAGCATATCAATTAAAATATTTATATAATTCAATAAATATTTTTAATTACAATTTAAAATTCTAGATTGTTATATCCTTCCTTCCTTACAAGGATTCTGTCCCCAGAATCACAACTCAAAAAATACATTCGTCACATTCTTCCCTCCTTACAAAGATTTTGTTCCCAAAATCGAAGGTACATGTAAGACCCCAGCTTATTAATGAATAAAATCAAATTTTCTCTAAATATTATTGTGAATAATAAGGGGTTAATTTGATATAATACTTTGGTTATGGGTGAAATGTGAAAATTTTCAAAATAAGTAAGTGGTTATAAAATATTCATTTTGTCGGGGAATATTCGTTTGGTCGTGGAATATTCTTGATGTCGAGGAATATTCGTACGACGGCGCAGCCTTGTGTGGGCCCCATAACGGAAAGCGATTGGATGAAGAAAACGACAAGTATAAGTTATTTATAAATAACGACGTAGTTGTTACCGTTAATACTGTTGGAATACGCGGTGGTTAAAATACAGTAGCACACGGTATTGCACCAATTATTGATTCTTACGTAAGAAGGCACTACTCAATAATTGTTACAGTAGTTATTATTCAATATTTTATTTTATTGATTCAATAATTGATGCGTTGATATTTTATATTATTGTTGTTTTAATAATTATTGTTGCACAGTATTTTTCTTTATCATATCAATAATTCATACTATTTGAATAATATTATTAGATAACATTATTGGCAATGTCTAGAAAGTTCTGTCTAAGGAGAGGTTTGGTCATCTAATTGCGCGCCAGTAAGGAGAAATCCTTATTGGAAAGCCCCCTCTTTCTTGGGAACGGCCTGGTTGTTATAAATGTGATTCTATAATATTATTTGTGAATAATTAATTATTGATTCATATGATAAAGAAATATTTATTTTGTGTGGATATAAATGAGGGATATATTTTTGTGGTTAAAAATGAAGGAGTTAATGTTGAGATTTTTATTAGTATTTTTGTCGGAATGGAAGTATTAAAAATCAAGGTTGTTGAGATATTTTATGGGGGTTATAATTTTTAATCCGACCGCTGGATCGTGGTAATTTTTGGATATGTTATACATATATAAGTTGAGTATATGTTCACAAATTTTGAACCGTTAAAAATGAACGTATGATTTATTATGAATTTTACGAGATGACTGGTTCAGAAATTGTTAAATTTTCGGAGTTAATCATTTTGCTGGAAGATTCTAGAATTGGTGGGCCCCACTCTTGGTTGGTGAAGAAATGTGCTGAGATTTTTATTCAAATGTGGTGGATAGGAATAGTAGCAGGTAAAGCCATCAGGTTGCAGGTTAAGTCTGCTTCGGTGTGCTAACATTTTCCTATAAATATAGGGCTAAGTTAGAATTGAAAATCACACCAGAAACAAGTTTCTCTCATTCTCTCTAGATTATTGAGTGTATTTTGTGAGTATTTAGATACTTTGAGAGTTTCTATTCATCATAGCAAGTTTCTTTCAGCCTTATACCGGTATTTCGAACAGAAGTACTGATATTTTGAGGTAAGGGATATTATTTTCTTCTTAATGATATTATTTTCTTCAATATCATTATGCTGAAATATTGATATGAACTTTTTTTTATCAAATTTGGAACTTTTTGTGTCGGAGTTACTATTCACGTATACGTTACTATTCACGTATACGGCACTATTCACGAGTACGACACTATTCACCAAAAAAAAAAATTTCCCTTTTTGTCCAAGATGTCTATTATGGTTACTATCTTTGATTGTATCCATGTTTTGATCTTTATTTTTAAATTTTGCTTCACAATTGAATATTATGAAGTATTTTTGATCTTGGATAAACTGTTATACGAATCCCTTCTATTTGTCCTTCTGTCTCACTGGATTCGTTCTCTTTAAGATATTTTTCATCATTCTCAGTCCTAAATGATGATATTACTGAATATCTTTGGCCTGTAGTGCAAAGATGTATGATTACTTGATGAATATCTTTGGCCTATAGTGCAAAGATGAACAGGTGTTGAGATGAACATGACTGACAGGTGATACAAATGAATATCTTTGACATGTAGTGCAAAGATGAATATTTGGATAAAGATGGTTATTAATTGATGTTATAGGGATAAAATATTGATGATGAACTTTTAAATCTTAGAAGATAGTAGAATTCATTCTCTACTTGACTCTTCTAATGGTTTGTTGTTTTCGCTGCAGTTGTTGATCTAAAACTTGTTGTCGATTATATTCTATCAGATTTTTCCCTGTTGAATACTAATGATAATTTGTTGTATATTATCTTAGTCATAATATTCTTTACTGGGCTAGTTGAGCTCACCCTTTTCCTTTTTGTTCCATTTTTCTTCTTAGGAGGTGAGAACATATCAAGATCTAGTCGGGTATGGAGTGATGGTTATAGAAAGATGTTTTAGCAGTCCTCACTATTTCTGTAAAATGATATTTGAATAATTGTATTGAGGACTTATTTGAGTGTGGATATTGTCTAGAAGACAATATTTGAATTTAAACTCACAGTATGTGTTGTCGTATTTTGCACGACAATTGTATTATTGAAGTTGTAGTTTGCATTCTGTACCATGTATTTGGCGACTCAGAATGGGTGTTGTATACCTATTTTGGGGGTGTCACAGTTGGTATCAGAGCTTAGGGATATGATCCCTGGCTAAGATGTGAGACAAGAGCTAGGAGGGGAGAGACGGGGAATTCCTTCGCTAGTATGACCTGACTAAGTTAATTTGGTGTTTATTTGGTCGGTTAGAGTATAGGGATAATATATGACATGACTATTAACCCTTGTTTTATGGCAGTATTTAAGAATGGCAGCTGAGAACGTTAATAATGGAGTAAATCAGACCGTGGAGACACCTTTGATCACCACCCAGGGGAACGTGCAACAGGCAGGCAATATTCCTCCTGTAAACAACTTTACCGAGCAAACGATGAATGATGGAATGTTTAGGAGCTTTTTGTAGTTCATGCAAAATCAGACGAGGGAGACTCGTGTGTAGAATACAGGTGGAAATGATAACAACGCGCGGTTTGTTACAGCCAAGCAGTTCAAAGAATTGGGACCACCAGAATTTAAGGGAAAGCCGGATTCGATCATGACGAAAACGTGGGTCAAGAAAATTACCAAGATATTCGATGTCTTGGGATGCACGGAGGAACAGAAGGTTCCATTCGCCACTTTTATGTTCCGCGGTGAGGCAGACTACTGGTGGGAGTCTGTGAAGCGTACCCAGCTTGACGCACTCAACATGTCCTGGGAAATATTTCAAAAACTGTTCAATGACAAGTACTTTCTTGAAAGTATTCGTCATATGAAGGAGGTGGAGTTTATCAGACTAGAACAAAACAACATGACGTTGTCCCAGTACGAAGCGAAGTTTACAGAGTTATCCAGGTTTGCACCTCATTTGGTCGAAAATGAGGAACGAATGATAAGGATGTTTCTGAGAGGTCTAAAACCCGAGATTCGACAATATCTTATCTCTCATAAATTTTCTTTATATTCAGATGTTGTAAATAGGGCTCAATTATTAGAACGAGATAATGAGTGTGTGCAACCGAGGGACCACAACCAGGGTCATACCGGTGGCGGCAGTCATCAAAGCAATAAAAACCAGCAGGGAGGAAAACATTCGGACAAAAGCGGTAACCACTCTGGTGGTAATCGTGGTCGTGATAATAAAAGGAGCGAGTCGGGAGGAGATTTCAAGAAGAGAAGGTACAACAATGATAATGTGAAGACGGCAGCATAAACATCAACTGTTTCTAGGGGAGGAGAACGACCACCGGTCGTATGTTAAAAATGTGGGAAAGAGGAACATATCAGCCCAAACTGCCCACAACAATCCAAGGTATGTTATAACTGTGGAAAGGATGGTCATATAGCCCGAGAGTGTTCTGTAGCAAAACCAAGTTCAGCGAAGATGGTGAGTCCAAAAGCTATCCCGGATAAGTCAAAATCAGCGGTTCCTGGAAGAGCATTTGTCGTGACTGGCCAAAACGCGAGAAACCCGAACGAGGTGATCACGGGTAAGCTAATCTTGAATTCTTGCGAAGTTTATACTTTAATAGATACCGGTTCTACCCATTCTTTTTATCTCTCCTGCTTGTGCTCAACGTTTAAACTTGACTCCGGAGAAATTGGACTTTGACTTGTCTGTTGAAACTCCGTTGGGTGAAACCTTCATTACATCTACAGTTTATAAATCTTGCATGATCCAAGTTTGCACTATCACATTACCTTTTGATCTTATCTCTTTAAAGATACTTGCTTTTGATGTGATTTTAGGAATTGATTGGTTAACCACTCATCATGCTAAAATTGATTATTTTTGTAAGGTTGTTAGTTTTCATATTCCTAACCAACTTGTCATACGAATTCAAACTACTAAACCACTAAAATCAGTCACTGTCATATCAAGCCACAAAGCTATTCGTTTATTAAAAAACGGATGTCAAGCTTTCTTAGCCCATGTTATGGATTTGAACAAAGACAAGTCAGATTTAAATAATATTTCTATTGTTAGAGAATTTCCCGATGTATTTCCTGAAGAACTTTCTGGTCTACCCCCAGAACGTGAAGTTAAATTCTTTATTGACCTTGAACCCGGTACAAAGCCCATTTCTAAAACCCCATATCGAATGGCTCCTATTGAACTTCAGGAGTTAAAAGTCCAACTACAAGAGTTGTTGGACATCAGTTTTATTCATCCTAGTACATCTCCTTGGGTTGCTCCTGTGTTATTCGTAAAGAAGAAAGACGGGAGTATGCGACTTTGTATCGACTATCGAGAATTGAATCATGTCACTATCAAGAATAGGTATCCGCTACCTTGCATTGATGACCTGTTTGACCAGTTGCAAGGAACACAATTCTTTTCAAAGATCGATCTTCGTTCTGGATATCATCAGCTGAAGATTAAAACTGAGGATATTCCAAAGACTGCCTTCAGAACTCGGTACGGGCATTATGAATTCTTAGTCATGTCTTTTGGATTGACTAATGCTCCTGCTGCCTTCATGGATATGATGAACCGTGTATTCAAAGAATATTTAGATCAGTTCGTTGTTGTCTTTATTGATGGCATCCTCATCTATTCCAAAAGCCGTGAAGATCATGATCGTCATTTGAAGCTGGTACTGCAAAGGCTTCGTGAAAAAAAGCTTTATGCCAAACTGAAGAAATGCGAGTTCGGGCTTGAGGAAGTAGCATTCCTTGGGCACGTGGTGTCAAAACATGGAGTATCTGTCGACCCGGCGAAGATTGAAGCCGTACAAAGTTGGGAGCAACCGAAGTCGGTAACCGAAGTACGTAGCTTTCTGGGCTTAGCTAGTTATTATCGGAGATTTGTGGAAGGATTTTCTTGAATCGCTACTCCGTTAACTCAGCTGACTCGGAAGGATACAAAATTCGGTTGGAGCGAGGATTGTGAGAAGAGTTTTCAAGAACTCAAGAGGAGGCTTATTTCGGCACCTGTTTTGACAATACCATCTGGTTCTGATGGATTTGTTATCTACAGCGATGCTTCAGGCAAAGGGTTAGGATGTGTTCTCATGCAACATGGGAAAGACATAGCATATGCCTCGCGACAACTCAAAGAATATGAGAGGAATTATCCTACTCATGATTTGGAGTTGGCAGCAGTCGTTTTTGCGTTGAAGATCTGGAAACACTATCTGTATGGGGAGAAAGTGGAGATCTATATAGATCATAAAAGCCTCAAATATTTCTTCACCCAAAAGGAACTCAACATGCGGCAGCGACGTTGGCTCGAACTGTTGAAAGATTACGATCATACCATCCAATATCATCCTGGAAAAGCAAACGTAGTAGCTGACGCATTGAGTAGAAGATTATATGCGGGTACGAGTGCAATGTTGTTAACACAAAGGCCCATTTTGTATGACTTGCAAAGGACGGAGATAGAGATGAAGGCTCCAAGTACCCACATGATAATATCAAATATACGAGTAGAACCGACTTTAATCGATAAAGTTAAAGCTGCTCAAGCTACGGACATAGAGCTGATGCGTATGAAGAAGAAAGTGCAAGAAGGTGCTATTCCAGAAGCAAAAATCGATGAAGAAGGAATACTTCGAGTCAACTCCAGACTTTGTGTTCCTAATGATTTTGACTTGAAGCATAGAATAATGATGGAGGCACACAACACACCGTTTGCAATCCATCCTGGGAGTACCAAAATGTATCACGATCTTCGACACATATTTTGGTGGAGCAATATGAAAAGAGAGATCGCGGAGTTTATCTCGAGGTATTTAACTTGTCAACATGTAAAGGCGGAGCTTCAAGTGCAAAAGGGTCCATTGCGACCACTTGAGATCCCGAAATGGAAGTGGGAACACATTACCATGGATTTCGTTATAGGTCTTCCCAAGGTTTCTCAAGGCATAGATGTGATTTGGGTTATTGTAGATAGATTAACCAAGTCTGCTCATTTCTTACCGATACGTGAGACTTATTCCCTTGAACGTCTTGCTAGTATGTATGTGAACGAGATTATGAGATTGCATGGCATGCCAGTATCCATAGTTTCGGATCGTGACCCAATATTTACTTCACGATTTTGGGTTAGCTTACAGAAAGCTATGGGCACAGATTTACGATTCAGTTCGGCATACCATCCTCAAACGGACGGACAATCAGAGAGGACTATTCAAACTCTTGAAGATCTATTAATACTCTGTGTCCTAGATCTCAAAGGGAGTTGGGATAAGTACCTACCATTGGTGGAATTCTCCTACAACAACAGTTATCAGGCGAGCATAGGTGTGGCTCCATTCGAGGCGTTGTATGGAAGAAAATGTCGTTCTCCAGTATGTTGGGACGAGGTGGGTGAAGCAACATTGTTGGGACCAGAGTTGGTACGCATGACTACAGAGAAGATCCAAACGATTCAACAACGTATACAAACGGCACAGGATCGACAAAAGAGTTATGTGGATCTTCATCGGAAGGACGTGAAATTTAATATTGGGGATCATGTATTGTTACGTGTTGCACCATGGAAGGGAGTTACAAGATATAGGAAGAGAGGAAAGCTCAATCCAAGATTTGTTGGTCCATTTGAGATTCTTGAGCGAATAGGAAATGTGGCATATAGACTCACATTACCTCCAAGCATGTCTCGTGTTCATAATGTTGTTCACATATCTATGCTTCGTAAATATGTTAAAGACCCGAACCACATTATTGAGTTAGAAGAAGACGAGATAGCTAAAGATTTAACGTATGAGGAGGTACCTGTTAAGATCTTGGATAGGAAAGAGCATGTCCTACGCACAAAGGTTATACCACAAGTTAAGGTTTTGTGGAGAAACCATGCTATTGAAGAAATGACCTAGGAGTTAGAATCAGAAATGAAAGCGAGGTATCCTCACCTTTTCGAAATATCAGGTACGTACGTCAATTTCGAGGACGAAATTTTATAAAGAGGGGAGGTTGTAAGACCCCAACTTATTAATGAATAAAATCAAATTTTCTCTAAATATTATTGTGAATAATAAGGGGTTACTTTGATATAATACTTTGGTTATGGGTGAAATGTGCAAATTTTGCAAAATAAGCAAGTGGTTATAAAATATTCATTTTGTCGGGGAATATTCGTTTGGTCGTGGAATATTCTTGCTATCGGGGAATATTTGTACGACGGCGCAGCATTGTGTGGGCCCCATAACGAAAAGCGATTGGATGAAGAAAACGACAAGTATAAGTTATTTATAAATAACGGCGTAGTTGTTACCGTTAATACTGTTAGAATACCCCGTGGTTAAAATACAGTAGCACACGGTATTGCACCAATTATTGATTCTTACGTAAGAAGGCACTACTCAATAATTGTTATAGTAGTTATTATTCAATATTTTATTTTATTGATTCAATAATTGCTGCGTTGATATTTTATATTATTGTTGTTTCAATAATTGTTGCTGCATAGTATTTTCTTTTATCAGATCAATAATTCATATTATTTGAATAATATTATTAGATAACATTATTGGCAATATCTAGAAAGTTCTGTCTAAGGAGAGGTTTGGTCATCTAATTGCGCGCCAGTAAGGAGAAATCCTTATTGGAAAACCCCCTCTTTCCTGAGAACGGCCTGGCTGTCATAAATGTGATTCTGTAATATTACTTGTGAATACTTAATTATTGATTCATATGATAAGGAAATATTTATTTTATGTGGATATAAAAGAGGGATATATTTTTGTGGTTAAAAATGAAGGAGTTAATGTTGAGATTTTTATTAGTATTTTTGTCGGAATGGAGGTATTAAAAATCAGGGTTTTTGAGATATTTTGCAGGGGTTATAATTTTTAATCCGACCGTTGGATCGTGGTAATTTTTGGATATGTTATACATATATAAGTTGAATATATTTCCACAAATTTTGAACCGTTAAAAATGAACGTATGCTTTATTATGAATTTTACGAGATGACTGGTTCAAAAATTGTTGAATTTTCAGTGTTAATCATTTTGGTGGAAAATTCTAGAATTGGTGGGCCACACTCTTGGTTGGTGAAGAAATGTGCTGAGATTTTTATTCAAATATGGTGGGTTGGAATAGTAGCAGGTAAAGCCATCAGGTTACAGGTTAAGTATGCTTCAGTGTGTTAACATTTTCCTATAAATAGAGGGCTAAGTTAGAATTAAAAATCACACCAGAAACAAGTTTTCTCTCTTTCTCTCTCTAGATTATTGAGTGAATTTTGTGAGTATTTAGATACTTTGAGAGTTTCTATTCATCAGAGAAAGTTTCTTTCAGCCTTATACCGATATTCCGACTAAAAGTACTGATATTTTGAGGTAAGGGATATTATTTTCTTCTTAATGATATTATTTTCTTCAATATCATTATGCTGAAATATTGATATGAACTTTTTATCAAATTTGGAATTTTTTATGTCGGGGTTACTATTCACGTATACGTTACTATTCACGTATACGGCACTATTCATGAATACGGCACTATTCACCGAAAAATAAAATTTTTTCTTTTTGTCCAAGATGTCTATTATGGTTACTATCTTTGATTGAATCCATGTTTTGATCTTTATTTTTAAATTCTGCTTCACAATTGATTATTATGAAGTATTATTGATCTTGGATAAACTGTTATATGAATCCCTACTATTAGTCCTTCTGTCTCACTGGATTCGTTCTCTTTAAGATATTTTTCAACATCCTCAGTCCTAAATGATGATATTACTGAATATCTTTGGTCTGTAGTGCAAAGATGTATGATTACTTGATGAATATCTTTGGCCTGTAGTGCAAAGATGAACAGGTGTTGAGATGAACATGACTGACATGTGATACAAATGAATATCTTTGGCCTGTAGTGCAAAGATGAATATTTGGATAAAGATGGTTATTAATTGATGTTACAAGGATAAAATATTGATGATGGACTTTTAAATCTTAGAAGATAGTAGAATTCATTCTCTACTTGACTCTTCTAATGGTTTGCTGTTTCCGCTGCAGTTGTTGATCGAAAACTTGTTGTCGATTATATTCTATCAGATTTTTCCCTGTTGAATACTAATGATAATTTGTTGTATATTATCTTAGTCATAATATTCTTTACTGAGCTAGTTGAGCTCACCCTTTTCTTTTTTGTTCCATTTTTCTTCTAAGGAGGTGAGAACATAGCAGGATCTAGTCGGGGTATGGAGTGATGGTTCTAGAAAGATGTTTTAGCAGTCCTCACTATTTCTGTAAAATAATATTTGAATAACTGTATTGAGGACTTATTTGAGTGTTGATATTGTCTAGAAGGCAATATTTGTATTTAAACCTCACAGTATGTGTTGTCGTATTTTGCACGACAATTGTATTATTGAAGTTGTAGTTTGCTTTCTGTACCATGTATTTGGCGACTCAGAATGGGTGTTGTATATCTATTTTGGGGGCGTCACAGCACAGATTAAACAAATAACTCAGGGTAATTCTTCATTATTTCATCTTCGAATTCCCACGTAGCCTCTTCGACATTGTGGTTTCACCTTCACAGAAGGTATCACCTTATTCCTGAGCACTTGTTATTTATTGCCGACTATCTGGATAGGAACCTCTTCATAAGACAAATCTTTACTGAACTGTAACGGTTTATACTCGATCACATGTTTGTAATTGGGTTTATACGGTCATAACACCAACACGTGATACACGTTGTGAACATGTTCTAATTCTGGAGGTAAAGCTACCTTGTAAGCCACTTCTCCTACTCTTCGCAGTATCTCGAATGGTCCAATAAACCTTGGACTTAGCTTTCCTTTATTGCCAAAATGAATTTTCCCCTTCCAAGGAGAAACTTTCAGGAAAACGAAATTTTCTACGTCAAATTTATGATATTGTCTGTGTTGATCAGTATATTTCTTCTGTCTATCTTGAGCAGCTACCAGTCTTGCTCTGACTAGTTTGATAACTTCAACGGTCTATTGAACCAGTTCCGGTCCTAACAGTTGACGTTCACCAATTTCATCCCAGCATAGTGGAGTTCTGCATTTCCTGTCGTATAATGCCTCGTATGGCGGCATGCCAATGTTTGCGTGGTAACTATTGTTGTATGCAAATTCCACCAAGGGTCGATGATCATCCCATATTACTTTGAAATCCATGATGCACACTCCAAGCATATCCTCTAACATTTGGATTGTTCGTTCGCTTTGACCATCGGGTTGCGGATGGTATGCCGTACTTACTTTTGGTTGTGTTCCCAGGCATTCTTATAGTTTCTTCCAGAAGTTTGATGTGAATCTCGGATCTTTGTCTGATACAATTGATATTGGAACTCCATGTCTTGAGACGATCTCCTTGACGTACATTTTTGCCATCTGATCGAGATTAAATCTAATCTTTATTGGCAAAAGGTGTGCTAATTTCGTTAATCTATCCACTATCACGCATATCGCATCGTATCCTTTCTGAGTCGTTGGAAGACCTACTATAAAATCCATTGTGATATGCTCCCACTTCCGTTATGATATTTCCAACGGTTGAAGTAATCCACTTGGCCTTTGACGTTCTGCTTTTACTCTCTAACACGTCAAGCATTTCGCAACACATTCTGCAACATCCCTTTTCATATTCGGCCACCAAAAATGTCGCCGCAAATCTTGATACATTTTCATACTTCCCGGATGAATTGAATATCTTGAGTTATGAGCTTCATTCAAGATTTCTTCTTTAATATCTGGTACTGCTGGAACCCACATTCTTCCCTCGAACCTTAACAGTCCTTCGATATTGATCCTGTATTTCACTTCACTACCCTCAACCACTATTTCTTTGATTTTTCCACATTCTTCATCTTGTAGTTGAGCATTCTTTACCTTGTCCACCAAAGTTGGAATAGCTTCTATCTGGAATAGTCATTCATCGGATTCTTTTGGAAATTTTTATTTCCAACTCTAGCTTTGTCACTACTAAAATAAGCTCCTCTTGGGTGGTTAACAACATCAACTTTTCCCGACCTTTCTTGCTCAAAGCACCTGCAACCACATTTGCTTTGCCTGGGTGATAAAAGATCTTACAATCGTAATCTTTTATTAACTCCATCCATCTTCTTTGACGCATGTTCATGTCCTTCTGTGTGAAAATATACTTCAGACTCTTATGGTCTGTATATATCTCATGTTTCTCTCCATAAAGATAGTGTCTCCATATCTTCAGAGCAAATACCACCGTAGCTAACTTTAAATCATGAGTCGGATACCCTTTCTCGTAGTGTTTCAATTGCCTTGATGAATATGCAATGACTTTGTCATTCTGCATAAGGACACAACCTAATCCTTTATGTGAGGCATCACTATACACCACAAAGTTTCTTGTATTATCTGGTAATGACAACACAGGTACCACACTTAACTTCTTTTTCAAGTCTTGAAAGCTCTTTTCACACTTCTCTGTCCAAATAAATTTTACAGCTTTCCTTGTCAAATTTGTTAACGGAGTGGCAATCTTGAAAAAATCCTGAATAAACCATCTATAATAGCCAGCCAATCCCAAGAACTTCTAACTTCCGATGGAGTTCTTGGTTGTTCCCAATTTATCACAGCTTCGACTTTTGATGGATCCGCTGAAATCCCATCTTTATCAATTACATGACCGAGAAATTGTACACGTTCCATCCAAAATTCACATTTAGAGAATTTCATGTACAACTTTTCTTTTCTTAGTGTCTTCAGCGTCAAACGTAAATGTTCCACGTGTTCTTCTTGAGATTTGGAGTACACCAAAATATCATCGATAAATACCACCACAAACTTGTCTAAAAATGGTGTAAACACCTTGTTCATCAAATCCATGAATGCAGCAGGGGCATTGGTCAAACCAAAAGACATTACCAGAAATTTGTAATGCCTATACTAAGTTTTGAATGCCGTCTTCCGTACATCCTCCTTCCTTACTTTCAATTGATGATACCCACTTCTCAAATCTATTTAAGAGAAGTATCTAGCACTCTTCAATTGGTCAAACAATTCATCTATTCTTGGTAATTGATATTTATTCTTAATAGTGACTTTGTTTAATTCCCTACAATCAATACAAAGACGCATTGATCCATCCTTCTTCTTCACGAATAACACCGGCTCTCCCTACAGTGATACGCTTGGTTGAATATACTTCTTATCTAACAGTTCTTGTAATTGTACCATCAGTTCCTTCATCTCTACCGGAGCCATTCTGTACGGGGCCTTCGATATTGGAGCAGTTCCTGGCGCTAAGTCGATCACGAACTCGATTTCTCTGTCAGGCTAAAGTCCTGGCAAAACTTCTGGAAAAACGTCGACAAAATCCCTAACCATTAGTATCTCTTCTAGTTTCACACCCTTCTTCTTTTAAGTATCGACTATGTAAGCTAGGTACCCTACACAGCCCTGACTCAACAACTTCTTGGCCTACATAATCGTCAGACATCTCACTTATCTAGGCGATTTGCTACCATAGAAAACTACCTTTGACGAAGTCATAAGGTTTACACATTTCTTTTGGCAATTAATTATCGCTGCATAATTGAATAGCCAATTCGTTCCCAATATTACATCAAACTCTCCGAGTTTAATCTGGATTAAATCTATTATCATGACATTCCCCTTAATATTCACCTTGCAATTCTTTTATACAAACTTAACAGGAATCACCTCCCTATTCGCAATTTCTATGTTTAAAGGGAAATTCAATTCTTTACTAGGTAATTCTACCTTCATAGAAAATTCATCAGATATAAACGAGCAAGTAGCACCCGAATCAAATAATACATATGCATTTATATCATTGATTGGGATAATACCTGACACAACATCTTTTGATTGCATCGCGTCTTGCACTGTCATGTTGAAGGTTCTGGATGTGGGCTTATTTGATGATGTTGGTCCAACAATGGTCAATGTACCTCCGCTGCTACCTCCCTTGCTTCCCGTTGTCTCTCCAGCTTTCTTCTTATGGCATTCACGAGTGTTGATTGATTTCGCAATCAATGAATACGTGCAAGTATACACGGTCAACAAGTAATAAATTGAAAGTAGAGTATCGTTCCCACGAGAAATTATTTAATAAAAATCACCAAGTACTAATTCTTAACCAAATCAATTTTATTTAAACAACCAATAATTGTGATTTCTAGATTTAAGAAAACTAAATTAAACAAAACAAAAAGATTATTCTAAAAGAAAGCAAATAAACAACTAAGAATTGATGGAATTCAGATAAATAAGAATTAAGACTTCAATATCCCCAATTATGAATTATAAATCAATTATTTAACTATCTCAATTATTATATCTACTGAATTGTTAACAGGAATTCTCAAATGCCAAAAGCCCTATCTCGAGTGATCAATTGCCTTCTATTTAACCCAGATTAATTTTGCTATATCTCTATGCAAAACAATTGAATTAAACTCGCTACAAACCCAATTCCTCTTGTGTTACATGCGGCAAATATATATTCTCATTCTATTCACAAACCTAATTATTCACTGTGCAAATAACTAAGTCACATGTCACCAAGCCCAGTTCTAACCGTAGAATTCCTTTCCCAATTCCTTCTAGAGTAACAAGGTAATTACTGATCAGATAATTAATCAATAAGCTCAAAGCAAGATGAACAATTCACTTCAACACAAATAATTGGAATAAATCAAATAACTAATTTATAGCCATAAAAAGTTCAATTGAAATCTTAATAAAAGAGTTAGTTCATAATTAATGAATTAAAACCAAGAATCCACAATTGAATAAACATTAAAAGATAAAAGTATGATAAGAGAGGATAATAGAATCTGTTGTCAGCAAATCTGATGCTCCCCTCTTGCTCCTGCTCTTGATCTTCAATGATCTTCAAGTTGTTTCAATCTCTAAAACTAATAAGAACTAGTGTTAATATCTAATTGAATGGAGTGTATCTCTAATCTAATCTATGTAATCCCCCTTTATTTTATGCCTCCCATCATGTATTTATAGGTTACAAGTCAAATTTTTAGGTTAGGAACAAACCCAATCCAATTTGGAGTCAAAAAAGTGTCAAAATTCGCCCAAAATGCGTCCAGGCCGCACCCAGCCCTTCTCCCAGCGCCCCAGCGCTGGGCTCGATGCTCAAAGTCTGCCTTATAGCGCCCCGGCGCTGGAAAATGAACTACGAATAGCGCCCCGACGCTGTTACAAGTTCTGACATTTTTAGCTCTGACGTCCTTTGGGGAAATGGCCATAACTTCTTCGTCCGAACTCCGATTTCGATGATTCAAGATGTTCCGGAAAGAGGAGAAGTAGATCTACAACTTCCATTCTTTAAGGTTTTCGAAATAAGGTCCGTATAAATACTTAAATTGGCTCTGAAGTGACTACTGTGTAAATGGCAAGCCGAAAACGCGAATCTAGCCACCCCGAACGTCGATCCACGTAACTTTTTGTCCCAAATCCTACAAAACAATGTAAAACATGCATGAATGGACACAAATACTTAAAAAATATTCTAAAAGACTTGAGAACAATAATAAATTAAGCCCGAATGTATCCAATTCATGTGTATAAAACTCACTCATCAAATACCCCCAAACTTAAACATTTGCTTGTCCTCAAGCAAAAACACAAAAGAACTAAAAATAAACAAATTAACTCAACTACATGAATGCATATGCATGATCTACTTCCTAATATATATACGAACCCAGTAATAAATCAGTATGATATATAGCAACAGGCCTCAAAGTTACCATTGGTACTCAAACAATATATCCAATCAAGTCAAAATCCATAACTCTAACTAATTAGTCAATCCAAACCTGTCATCACCCATGTTGTGTGTGTGTGTGCTTGTTAACCATTCTAACCAACCACAATTCAAGATAATCACATAACAAACTTCTTAGAAGAAAAATTTCAGTTCCAATTCAATTACTTTTGTGAACATGACAACTCCGGTTAAAACTAAGCAATTACCAAGTCTAAGGGTAAATACAGGATTTATTTATACTTTTATTCAACCACGAGGGCATTTTTGCTCTTTCTCGTATTTTATTCATTTTTTTTTCTCATGGCTGTGCAATGTCTTATTCCCTTAGGCTTTTTAGTGCTACCTTAACGAGCTTTCGACCAACGACTTCCAAGTCATTAAGACCTTAGGGCGCTAGGTGTAAAGACAATCCCCTCGGGCTTACTTACTCAAGTAACAAAGGACACAAAACTAGACAAGCATGCCACGATGTTTATTCTCTTTTTTTTCTTTTTCTGGATTTTCTATTTTTTTTCTTTTCATCATTTCTTTTTTTTCTCTTTTTTTTTCATTTTCATTTTGTATATATATACCCCATAGATTCTCCCAAACTCAAGCTTTTATGTCATTCCAACCTTTACCGCCAGTTCACTAATTTCCTTAAATTTTAACCAAGATTGTCCCTCAGAAACAAATTATGAAACCCTTGAACCAAGTGGATTAAAACAGTTAAACTTTAAGTGCTAACCGGTTACATAAGTTTCAGACAGGCTCAGATTATCATCATGATTAAAATTAGAACTCATCATCAATTATCAACACTGTTCAAGTTAACATGCAAAACCAATCTTATCATAGGCCGAGCTAAGACCACACCAACCAATTACACAAATTCATGCAAAAAAATGCAATTATACTACATGAACACATACTAATGCAACACAAATATAAATATGTAAATAACTACCATGTACTATATGCAACCTAAAAAAAACACAATGCTAACACACAAAAAAATGAACTACTATGCAGATAACTAACTATATGCAATACGACACTAAGATGCCCCCAAACTTAAACTAGACATTGTCCTCAATGACTAAATTAGAAAAAATTAAAGCAGATGACTTCCTTGAAAATATAGCAATCTTCCTCCTTGTCCGCTAAGTTTGGAGAATAGGCTAGGGACATGGAAAAATTGGACACCACACTTGAATTTGACTTGAATAACTTGTAAATCATGATAGAAACACTTTTATTAAATCCTAAATAAATACAAATTTAAAACTACTAATATAAAACCTAATAAAAACTAAAAATAAAAATTAAACTTGGGTTGCCTCCTAATAAGCGCTTGTTTTATAGTCTCAGCCTGACTTCTTCAATTCTCTATCCAATTCCTCTTCGAAAGTTGAGGAACCCTCCATCCATCAGAAATAATATAGCTTTTGGTAGGTTCTCATTTACGATAGCCATTGTATTAAAGTCACCTAGCATGCTTTGTTTAGATAAGATCACATTAAAGAACGTCCAACATCTAGGTGTTTTTTCCATTGTGTCTGCGAATAGATTCTGGCATTGAGGCTTGTCAGACACAACAATCTCTTCTTCTATCTTCTCCAACTCATTGAACCATGGCTTCGAAGTTGTACTCACATTTACATCACAAGGAGTATTGCCGACGACATGACTACCTAGCGGACATTATTTTGCAAATCTAACCGGATTCTTGAACTTTGGTGGAGAAGGTACATGGGATACTATCAAAATTGGCTCATCTTCGTTGGTACTCAAAGTTAGATCTTTGCCGATCTCTTTTTGTTGGTCTCCAAGTCTTTCCTCTCTTTCAACATCTATATCATTTGGCACATCCGATTGCAGATTTGGTTCGGGCTCATCATCAGTCTCATCATCCATGTCATAGAGCCAAGTGTATTGAGGACGGTTGTTTAACGCATGTGCTATCTGCCCCAATTGATTTTCCAGATTCTTGATTGATGCGCCTTGGCTTTGCAAACTCAGTTCTATTTGATTAAATCTTTTGTCTTGTTCCTCGTTCTTTTTTTCAGAAGCTTTAATAAATTTTTCAAAGGCTTCCTCCCAATTTGAATGTTCTTCCTGTTGTAGTGGAGGTGGACACGAGAAATTCGGTGGGTATGTTGGACTTGGAGCATAAAATTGATCTTGATTGTTACTCCATGAAAAATTCGGGTGATACCCCCAATCCTGATGATAGTTGTTGGTGTAGACATAACTGTTGGGGTAATCACCACTATACTGTACCGGCTCGAAACTGATGGCGCATTGATGACTCATATGATTTTCAGCACAATAATCACAAGTAACCGCCACACTTTGACGACGTTGAGCTTCAAAAGCTTCAAGCATCCTCGAAAGTGTCTCCATCTGTGCTGATAATGCAGAAAGTTTCTTGAGTCTGTCAATCTCCGCTCCCCTTGGTTAAGTTATGTTCGTGTATGGCCATTGATACGCAAAGTCATCCATGGTACCTAAAAAGAGAGAAATATAGGAAGAGAATGAGAAATAAAAATAAAAATAAAAATATTTAAATTAAGACTAATTTGATTGAAATTAATATTGGTAAATAATTATTAAATTAATTCCCCGGCAACGGCGCCAAAAACTTGTTGATTGATTTCGCAATCAATGAATACGAGAAAGTATACACGATCAACAAGTAATAAAATGAAAGTAGAGTATCGTTCCCACGAGAAATTATTTAATAAAAATCACCAAGTACTAATTCTTAACCAAATCAATTTTATTTAAACAACTAATAATTGTGATTTCTAGATTTAAGAAAACTAAATTAAACAAAACAAAAAGATTATTCTAAAAGAAAGCAAATAAACAACTAAGAATTGATGGAATTCAGATAAATAAGAATTAAGACTTCAATATCCCCAATTATGAATTATAAATCAATTATTTAACTATCTCAATTATTATATCTACTGAATTGTTAACAGGAATTCTCAAATGCCAAAAGCCCTATCTCGAGTGATCAATTGCCTTCTATTTAACCCAGATTAATTTTGCTATATCTCTATGCAAAACAATTGAATTAAACTCGCTACAAACCCAATTCCTCTTGTGTTACATGCGGCAAATATATATTCTCATTCTATTCACAAACCTAATTATTCACTGTGCAAATAACTAAGTCACATGTCACCAAGCCCAGTTCTAACCGTAGAATTCCTTTCCCAATTCCTTCTAGAGTAACAAGGTAATTACTGATCAGATAATTAATCAATAAGCTCAAAGCAAGATGAACAATTCACTTCAACACAAATAATTGGAATAAATCAAATAACTAATTTATAGCCATAAAAAGTTCAATTGAAATCTTAATAAAAGAGTTAGTTCATAATTAATGAATTAAAACCAAGAATCCACAATTGAATAAACATTAAAAGATAAAAGTATGATAAGAGAGGATAATAGAATCTGTTGTCAGCAAATCTGATGCTCCCCTCTTGCTCCTGCTCTTGATCTTCAATGATCTTCAAGTTGTTTCAATCTCCAAAACTAATAAGAACTAGTGTTAATATCTAATTGAATGGAGTGTATCTCTAATCTAATCTATGTAATCCCCCTTTATTTTATGCCTCCCATCATGTATTTATAGGTTACAAGTCAAATTTTTAGGTTAGGAACAAACCCAATCCAATTTGGAGTCAAAAAAGTGTCAAAATTCGCCCAAAATGCGTCCAGGCCGCACCCAGCCCTTCTCCCAGCGCCCCAGCGCTGGGCTCGATGCTCAAAGTCTGCCTTATAGCGCCCCAGCGCTGGAAAATGAACTACGAATAGCGCCCCGACGCTGTTACAAGTTCTGACATTTTTAGCTCTGACGTCCTTTGGGGAAATGGCCATAACTTCTTCGTCCGAACTCCGATTTCGATGATTCAAGATGTTCCGGAAAGAGGAGAAGTAGATCTACAACTTCCATTCTTTAAGGTTTTCGAAATAAGGTCCGTATAAATACTTAAATTGGCTCTGAAGTGACTACTGTGTAAATGGCAAGCCGAAAACGCGAATCTAGCCACCCCGAACGTCGATCCACGTAACTTTTGTCCCAAATCCTACAAAACAATGTAAAACATGCATGAATGGACATAAATACTTAAAAATATTCTAAAAGACTTGAGAACAATAATAAATTAAGCCCGAATGTATCCAATTCATGTGTATAAAACTCACTCATCAGCGAGCAAAATGATCCTTTGACCCGCATGTGTAGCAAACATTCTTCTTGGGTTTATTGCAATTTGAAGCAATGTGACCCTTCTGGCCATAGTTAAAGCATACACGCTTCCCCCTTAAGCATATACCCGTGTGAAACCTCCCGCATATAGCACATGCGTCAAACTTCTTCATTTGCTGGTTTCCCTGCTGATTTCCAACTCCCAGATTTGCATTCCATTTCCTCTTCAAATTATTGTCACCATTTCCACCGCTACCGCCACCATTCTTAGCTTCGTCCTCACTCTTCTTCTTTCTCTGCTCTTGATTGTACTTTGTTATAGCCTCGCCTCCACCTTCAGCGAGAATTTCCTTCTCCATCACCGTTGTAAATGTCTTCAGCTGAAACATGAAAACCCTACTGTACAACCAGGGTTTTAGTCCCTGCTCAAACCTCTTAGCCTTGCGCTCTGTGTTGACTTGATATGGCGCAAACCTTGCCAATTCGTTAAATTTTGTGGCATACTCCGATACCGTCATTGATCCCTACTTCAGTTCTAATAAATGCACGTCCATCTAATTCTTCGAATCTCTATGGAAAATAAGTCTCGAAAAATATCTCCTTAAACCTATCCCAAGTCATTACCCCTTGACCTCCTCAAGTTTTATTGGCTTGCCACCAATAACTAGCCTCTGCTTTCAACATAAATGTTGCAAAAGCAGTCTTCTTATTCTCCCCTACACTAGAAACATCAAAAACTCTCTCTATCTTCATGATTCAAGTTTGTGCCTCAACTGGACCCACGAAATTCTGGTGGTCCAACCGCCTTGAAATCCTTAAAAGTTGTAGCTTGATTCTGCAATTGATTCTGCAATGCTCCCGTCAGTTACGTCAGTAACTGCTGAACTGGGTTAGCCTCAACATTGTTGTTATTGGCAGATCCCTCAGGGGTCCTTTGTCGTGGTTGACATCTTGGAGGCATTTTCTGTTAAAATATTCTCATTAGATTTTTACTCAGTCTTCTAGGTACTATGTACTTAATTTGCACATCACAAATTTACCACATAACACACAATATCTTGAATAAATACTAACTTTTATTCATTCATAATATTTTAAAACATAATAATGATAGCATTCTTGCTTTCTACCTCACTTTCCTGAACTATTAAAGTTTCAGGATAACTTCATCATCATCATATCCCATGGGTTGTATCATACCTGGGATTTACATCTTAGTTACTCACTATTCACATAATAATTAGATTTACGATAACCTACTAAAATACTGCATAGCCTTACGACGCTCCTCTTCCATAATACGGAACATTGTTCAGCGATCTAACATGTACGATGACAGCATCTTGAACTGAATCGGATAACACATAACCCGATCTTGAGCTCGATTGATCACGATGTTGAAAACACTATTCATCTCTTCCATCTTGATCTTATTTACTTGTACCTTTCTCTCTGCTATCCTGGCTCGTTGATAAGCTTCCTCGTACGCATCTTCGGCTCTTGCCCTTTCAGTAGATTCTTTTTTCAACTTCTTCTTCAGCTCTGCAATCTCCTCTGTCATTTGTTCATTCTCTCCTTCAGTGTGGAACAGTTTCCCTTCGACATTATTCAGACTTTCATCTCGATCCTGGATGTCGTTGTCCTTCTGCGCCATTGCGATCTACTGTTCAGCTTCTATCTCTTCCAACTCCTCGACTATTTCCTGAAGTTCCACATTGTGGTCGTATACTTCATCGTACATATGGGCAGCAATTGAGTTTAGTGGAATCTCTTCCTCCTCATGCTCCTCATCCTCATTCGACTGTGGCAGCTCAATGGGGTCCTCGTCCGTCTCTATCTCATCATCTTCATTAGGTAAACCTTCTTGCTCAACCACTGTGACCAATGGAGATGATTCCCGTGGCAGTAGTTGTTCCCAAACCACCTGAATATCTCAAGGCTCTTCCTCTCTAGGAATCTAGGATCCTTCTTCCCTAGTATGACTGGATTCTCCTACATTAGCCATCCTGACAACAAAAATTTAAGTTTCAATTACTAATCACTACTACTCGACACTCACGAGCTCATAGGTTACAACCACATAAGCACATAAGTGTTTTATTACTTTTTTCCTTAAAACTCGATAAGAGTTTATCACCACTAACTTTTCAAAGGTTACTTCCTAAGGCTTTTCCCCATCTATGGTTCATAACCTAAAGCTTTGATACCAACTTGCGACACTCCCAAATTCGGGTACTTAATTCCCACAAGACTTGGTGTTCAATTTTTATACATTCATATGAACTACCCAAATACAATAGAATTTAAACCATAAATCGTCCCATTACAAAGGGTTACATCATTAAGTTCAATAAAAATCTCCCAGGTTATCTAACCTTTAACATAAATCAAGTGCGGAAATAAAATAATTACATCACATCTTTTAAATAAAGTCAAACAACATAAAAGCCAATAAATTATAAGTCTTCATCACTTGTACATTTTTCCTTTTCCTTTGTTTGTGGTAGGTTCATCGACCTTCTCAACTTTAGCTGCAATAATTATATTTATGCAAGAGTGAGCAAAACAAATGTTCACTAGATATAGCAATGAACAACAATAGAATAATAACCGTCAATGAATAAGCTCATTAGAACTGAATAATACTCTGTCAATGATAACCAAGAACTGGAATCAAAATATGAAATATATATGAGGGTCATAAGAGCACGAACTATGTCCATGGTTACAAGTAATATTTTAACTTTAACCTCAGCAGTTATACCGTAGGGACTTCACGTACTTAGGGGGATCATCCCTTCATACCATGTATTGTGCACAAACATCTAAACGCTTACGCGTAAGTAATCCCCTATAATAGGGTTGTTCATCTCAGTTTTAATATACGAGTCCGCACCAAATGAAGTTTCTTTTGGATAAGCTTCAAGGTAAGTTAGAGTTCAACGAACATTAACTAAGAATTAGTTGAATTAATATAGTTTAATATCGCTTCAAGTGTTTGATAACAATATGATATGAAATAGTCATGAATTATAAGTGAATCAACATTATACATCGAAAACATGATTTTGAAATGGACTAGAAAGCATAGGCATTGAATATTATACCAAACCTTGCTTGAACAATAATAAGCTAAGGCTATTAATATTACTCAATAAAAGAAGCGAGTTAATGAACATGCATGATTAATAACATGTTGAGAAATAAAACTTGCTCAACATAAGAAAAACAGAATTTAGGAACTTGCGTAAGTAGAACAATAATAACGATAGGAACCCTACTCAAAGTAAGAGTTAGGTTGAAGAGTTTGCATGATTATAATCAAGTTAGGATAGATATATAAGTAGGTTTAGGAACTTGCTCAATGCATCAATAAGGTTTAAGCACTTGCATAATCGTAAAAGTAGAGTTAGAAAACTTGCCTTGTGCATAGGTTAAGCAATCACTACTCACATTCACCACAAGTTATAAACCTACCATATGTATTGACAATACACATTAGTTACACTAATATTAGCTTCATGAGTTTCTTTCCCACTTTTAGTATAGTTCACTAACTAAGTTTAAGTTTAAACAACATCACATCTTTTCATGAGCATCACATTTTAGCTTTATTACAACTACTTAAGTGATCATGTCATTGCACTATATGCACATTAACAACTTAATTTAACATCCTATTACATGTCCAACATGTTATCATTCTCTTTAAATTAGGTTATACTAACACACAAAGGGCTGCATTTGCATTCGTGCATCCCAATGCCCTCCGATGTCCTCTAAATGCACAACGGTCCTAAAGATAGCCACTTTGACCCCTAATAATGACATCAAATTGAAAAACGTAAAGAATAATAGTTATAGGTCTACTCGTCCTCGTTCCGGATCATCTTAAATCGCATCAATTGGAGTTCATATGAAAAAGTAATGATCATTTTAGTAAAATATGTCCGGTCTGTTTTGTTTTCCAAAATTTGGCTAGACAGACTACCCCACCCGCCGGGGCAGGGGTTTTTGCTCTAGGGGAGCCCCCTGGGGCGGGGGTCCCTTCTGCGTTTTCGCGACTTATGATCTAGAACACTACAAAAAGCCAAATTAGGACTATAAACTCCGTTCTAACAATCATACCAACTTAACCAAGGTGTAATATGTTTACAGAAGCATAAACTAATGTTTCTAACACGTTTCTAACCACCTAAACAACATAAACATCAAGATTACAACCTTTAATTTTTACTGTTTCTCTTATTTTCTCTTCTTTTAACATTCATAGCGAAATTCTTTACTATGAATTCGTTTTACAACCAAAACAATTAGTTTCAATTACTTTACTTTCGTTTCTTTATATATTTTCACAATCAATAAACATTTTACAATTATACTATGAATTGAGTACAAATTTTAATTCCAATTTAAGCCATATTCATAAATATCCATACAAATTAACTGTAATATGATTTCATTCATAATTAAATACATTACATGAATCAATTTACTATAACACATCTATAAACTTTTGAAAATAATTTTATATGAACCAACTATCATATAAAAACTATATATAACAAATAATTAGACCTTCACACAAATTTTTACAAAGAACTTTTGAATAGAATAAAACTAAAACTTTGAAAAGTAGAAGAGTAGGATTATACATTTGCTTTCTTGTTTAGGTTATCTAGAAGATGATAGCCACCCTTTGATTATCAAAACTCCTTCTCACAATTACTCTTTCAAAATCTCTCTAGAACTCTTCCTTTTCTCTCTTCTTTCTCTTCTTTTTCTTCTTCTGTGTTCTTCCGCCCTTCTCTAACTTACGTACTTAGAAAAATATAAGGTATATATTATAATAGGTATAAATTATATAATATAATAATATATGTAACTGATATCAGTTACATCTTTTTAAAAATTAAAAGCTATAAGGCTTGTTTGGCTAAACCATTTTAAAACTTAATAACTTAAAATCCTTATGCCTTGTTTAGTAAAACCTACTTAAATTAAAGACTTAACATTTATTAAGCCTTGTGTGACAAAACTGAATTAAATTCCTTTAATTTATTTTAATAACTCAATTATAGCATAGTTTATTGTCACACATTTATTACCAAATTAAATTAAAATATTATAATAATCCATTTAATCCCTATCAACTTTCTAACTTAATTATTAAATTAAATTATAATATTATCTCATAATAATTAATTTCCTTAACACATTAATTATTTATTTAACAAATAAATAATCAAATCAAATTAAATTAAATAAATATTAATTCTACAATAAACACATCAATTAAAATATTTATATAATTCAATAAATATTTTAAATTACAGTTTAAAATTCTGGATTGTTACATTATTCCCTCCTTACAAGGATTCTGTCCCCAGAATCACAACTCAAACAATACATTCGTCACATGCAGCGCGAGGGAAAGAGAAGGAAGCAAGGCCCAGTAATGAGCTTTTAATTGCTCAACTCTTGGGGGGAAGGGTAAGGAAAGATAATGAACATATAGTTCACTGAATGTAACACTTAATCAAGTAATTAAAACCTTTAATGAAAGTTGAACAGAAAGATTGAATGGGATTAAAAGACAAAGAAAGTAAACGCAACGCAGTTGCAATGAACGACCAGTCTTAGCATACAACAAACTGTATGGCTTCGTCATTAAGAAAGAATAATGAACATGGGGTTCATGTGATGGGTAATGAATGAAAGCGATTAAAACCTTAGGTAAGTTGAATGAATGATTAAGTGACGAACAATGTAAATGTTGAATACGTAAATGATTCTCATGAATCGTGTTCGCGTCGAACGAACGTTCTAAGTATACATTGGTTATATGACTTAGACGTTATTGAAAGTAGTAAGTAAGATATGAATTATCAAGAAAGTCGTAATGAATGGTAGCAAAATTAATGAAAGTCCGAATGTGAGTCGGATAAAGAACGAATGTAAGCGTTAAACACTCTAGTCGATGTAAGGGTTGAGTTTACGCGAATATTAAACGGGCAGAACCTACACCCCATGTATGGTTTGACTGTAAGGTAATGAAAACTAATGATTAAACCTGTGAACTGTAAAAAAATTAAATTAATGACGTATAATGTTAAGAAGTCGAGTTAGTAATAATAACTTGAATGATCATTTCGAGTATACAAAAGACTATATGACTTGGATGACAAAGAATGAATCCCGAGGTATGGCATTTAGTTGTCAGGAAGCCATAAGGAATGAGAAAGTAACTTAACGAACATTATAGTTTAATGGTTCAGATAAGTTAAGCTAAGTTTAGGTAGTAGTACAATTGTAATATTTGATGGTTGACATATGGGAGATGGGCTAAACAATTCCTTCAAAGAGCAGAGGTATATACGAAACTAGCAACCAATCTAACTCACTATGAAAGACAGTGTAGATGAGACGAGAACTTGTTTGTTGGTTATTTCTAGGAAACCACTCAGAGTACCATATGGACAACTAGCAGAGACACGATGTGTGTGCTGAGTCCTAGAAGAGTTATAAGAAGAAGATAAGAATGTAAATCATCAAAGATGATGATCGTATGAGTAAGACATCTCCGTATGTCATAAAGCCGTAAACCGGTAAAGGAAGTTGGTCGCGTAAACTTAGATTACAAGAACGCAAATCTTAAGAAGTAAAGTTAAGTAAACCAATGTGTAAGTCAATTATATGACTAATTGGTGTATGTATTATTTCCTTATATGTTATATAGGGATTGGAATGAGCAGTTCAGCGTAAGGTGTAGCTGTACGTAAGGCAAGTTTTCCAACTTCATTCATTTTATATGAATGCTAGTTTTTTAAACTTCTCAGATGTTGAACTTGATAAGTTTTGTTTATGTGCAAATGTGCGATATTGTACAAGGTGGTAGAACATATGAGGCCTTGTGCCATAATTTGAAAACTTTGGTGTTTCTATGAGATGAACTGTTATGTGATTGAACTGTTCAATATGAGCATGTTCTGTTTATACATTAACCATTATTGTTAGGTATGTGCTAATGATTCTAGCCGGACAAGATGTGTATGAAAAAGGTAGAAGAATAAAAGTATTCAAAAATGAATGTGACTAATGTTTTAAGATGATAAGAATCGAGATTATTCCTATTATTCGAGATACTTCATAACCTTTGTTCGGTTATTGATGTTCTAAAAGAATGTTCAAATTCTTGATGTTGTTTATTTAACTGTTATGACTTGCTGGGCAATTGGATGCTCACACTTGCTTTAAATGAAAAATATTTTCAGCGGACGAGTAGAAGAACTTAAGGATCCCTTAAAGATCAAGTGGATCGGTATCCATAATAAGTGCTATTCAGTACGTGAATGAGCGAGAAGATCAAGTCAAGACTTGTAATGTAGAATGATGTAATTAGACTGTAAAATAGTTTAATGAACTGTTATGTATCCTTGGTGGCGGATAAAAGTCACTCTTGTAAGATGTAGATAATAATATAATTATCATTATTTGTAATGAACGAGGTTATAAGGTTGTAAAACCTAAGATTTGAGAATGTTTGTTGTTATATTTAACATATAATGATGTATGTTTGGAAGGAGATATACTCGTAGTGCACGGAATCCGGGTGTGAAGATAGACCGGATCTCGGGGCGTTACATTTGTTGTTGTAACCCTTTTTTGGGCTGATTTCTATTTCATTTATTATTTTATTTATTTATGGGTAGTTAGATGTGTTATTTTGGAGAGTAAACACCAAATCTGTGGGAAATTTACGTACCAGGATTTGTTGGTGTCACAAGTTGGTATCAAAGCCATAGGTTATGAACCTTAGGTGGGGAAAAAACCTTAGGTAGTAGCCTTATGGAAGATTGATAACATAGTGGCGATAAACTCATATCGAGTTCTAAGGAATGAATTAAGGAATCCATTGAAGATAATAAAAGACTTTATGTGCTTATGTGATATACTTATGTGCTCGCGAGTATCGATTAGTAATTAAAATTTCAAAATTTGTTGCCAAGATGATTGATATTAGAGGATCTAGTCAGGTTGGGGAAGAGGAACCTTGAGTGGCTAGAGGGGATCAGCCCCGATGTAACAACCCCGAAATAGGTCCATTCCATCCAACCCATTCTGAGTCGTCAAATACATGGTACAGAAAACAACTACAACTCTATTACAACAATTGTCGTATAAAATACAACAACACATATGCTGTGAGTTTGAATACAAATATATACCAAATGTGACAGATGTCCCAACCATGGACAACACCTCACAGTAACACCTTACATAAAGGTATAGTCAAAAACTGTTTTAGAAATTAGAATCTTTGGGAAGTACTCAAGGAAACCTTAGTACATGGGAGGCCATGCGTCTAGGTTATGATAGATATCATATGGCCACAGAATTATCCTTGGTTGACCCAATAGACCCCAAAGAAAAACGAGAAGTTTACTATCATATTCTTCCCAATGGTGAGTCTTCTCTTGACATATCATTATCTCCACTTTCTCTAATTGAGAATTATACTTCAAACAAACACCAAGATTATATAAGTAGTGCTCGTAAATATACTCAGCAAGTGGATGAGCACAATCCTGTCTTATGATGACACGATGTTGTATGCCGTTAGACATCTTGTATGATAGTGGCAAAAATACCCTTCCAACGTTGGATACACCTTACCCTATTGAATTCACCAAATAAAACTACTAAATAAACTTTTCTATACTGCTTCGGGAGAACCTCCACAGCTAGAGACCACCGTTCTATTTTCCCGTTACCCTCGCTCGACCCAGCTACACTCTTATTACCTGAAAGGAATTGTGAAGCAAAAGGGTGAGCACAACTAGCTCAGTAAAGAATATCATGACTAAAGATAATTAAATTATCAATAGCCTTCATCAATAATAAATCAGAGATTTAGAACATATGGTAAATGATAAAAATTTCAACCATAGTTGCAGCGGAACGAGCAATCCATTAGAAGAGTTAAATAGACTATAAAGTCTATTATCTTCTCCATGTTAAAAATCCACCAACAATATTTTATCCCTGTAACATCAATCAACAATCATATGAATAACTCATAATCGTAATTGTAGTTCTAAATTCCTTTTCTCATCTAGGACAAAGATAATTTTCATCACCTGAAACATCAAAGATCATGGTTACACAGAATCACATTTCATGTTCATAATCATACTAATAACTTCATCTTTACACTACGGCCAAAGATAGTCATTTGTATCACAAGTTGGTCATGCTTATCTCAACATCTCTTCATCTTTGCACTACTGGCCAAAGATATTCAACAACATGTCATCTTTGCACTACGGGCCAAAGATATTCATCAACAATTCATCTTTGCACTACAGGCCAAAGATATTCACTTATATTTCATCTTTGCACTACAGGCCAAAGATATTCCTCAACAGTTCATATTTGCACTACGGCCAAATATATTCATCAACAGTTTGCACTACAGGCCAAATATATTAATATCTCAAAGAAATATATAATCATTTATATAAACAATAATTATAACCATGTTGATCATTTCACCTTTGTACTTAAGCTGAAGATATTCAATTATAAATTCAGTGGTCATGATCATACTAGTCAATAATTCAACTTTGCACTACTGGCCAAAGATAACCCATAGTCATGATCATACCAAAAATCTACCCATCTTTACACTCGAGTCAAAGAGAAATATCATCATTAGGGTTATAAAAATATTATATATAATAATAAAAATAATATGATCAACATCTAGTTTTAATCTCAAGAGTAATATTCGTAAATCAACTATAATTTGGTTAGAAAAAGAAACCAATTTTTATCGTGAATAGTAACTCGTGAATAGTAACTCGTGAATAGTAATTCATAAATAGTAAACCCGACAAAAAAAGGTAGAAATTCAACAATAAAATCCATACCAGTATTTCGGTATAATGATATTGAAAGAATAATATTTCTTAAGCTTATAAATAATTTATTTAAATTGTTTACACTTTACTAAATAATGCATTTAATCATTCTAAAATACCAAACTCAATAATCAAACCCTCATCAAAAATCTGCATATGCCTCATATAGGTTTCTCAAAGTCATAGAATCCTATTTTCTAATTTTCTTACTTCATATAACATATTTAATTCATTTACGCATAACTAGACCATTTTCATGAAAAATACCAAATCAGTTACAAAAATACTTCTTTTCTGGGATTTAGCATAATATAGTCCCATAGTGAACATATATTTTTCTCAGAATTTTTAAAAGTCATTTACTATTTTTTGTGACAACCTGAGAATTTTGAATTTTTTTAAAATTTTTATTTATTGATTTAAGGTTCAAAATTAGAACTTAGATAGAAAATAAGTGTATGCGTTTGATATTTTTAAGATGGAATTTTGAGGATTTCAAAATTCTGTGAAGGATTTAGGTGAATTATTCAGGATTAAGGAAAACGTGATTATGTTCTGTGTATATGTGTACAGTATGTGGTTAAGGGTTGACCAGATATTGATATCTGTAGCAAACCCTAAATATATATTAAGAGCGTCAACGTTCGGTTAGAAAACCCTAGTATTTAATAAGAAACCTTAAAACCGGTTCTGGAAATCCTAATTTCAGTTCTAGGAATCCAAACCCTAATTCGGTGTATGAAACTCTAATATGAGAATTTAAATGATTATTATATTGCTTAAATGTTATTAATTATAATATTAATTAGGGTAACGCTTAATTAATTAGCAAACCCTAATGACACATTTTGAAAACTCTAATTACGGATTTGAAACCCTAATTTATAATTCGGGAAAAACCTAAGTGTTAATTTAGTAATCTAATGTTAATTAGGAAACCTTAATCCTAATTTTTAAGTTATGGTAATTAGAAAGCTCTAATCTAATTACGAATATCTAATTTCTATTTTAAGAAAAAATTAATTTTTCTATTAGAAACCCTAATTAGTGGTTTATAAATCCTAATGACCATTTTGACCCTAATTGCGTAATTAGCAATTTTAATTATGTATTATTAATCCTAATTAGCAAGATTTAATTTGTGATTATGAAATTTGAATATAATTAAAAAATTCTAATTATAATTTAGAAATATTAATTCTCTATTTTTGATAACCTAAATTGGAAAATTTTGAAATTAAATTGCAAACCCTAATTTTTCTCAAACCCTAAATCCTAACCAAACCCTAAACCCTAAAGGTTTGGGACAATATCCAAAATGCCATTAAAATTAATTACAAAGTGACCAAAGTGCCCTTTGTTGTATTATTGAACATAACTTGCAAGAGTTGCCCTACTTGAGTTGGTGAACAACCCTAAGCCCTAGCTTTTGACTTATATCAACAACTCAGCCCAATCATATCAGCCACATACATTACTTACAAGAATTTTATAGATTAAAAGAAAGAGAAATGGCTACTTACATTTTCATTTCTCCCAAGTCCCTTCTCTCTCTAAACTTTTGAAATCTAGAGTGCGAGAGAGTTAAATGTTGAGCCATGATCAAGTATTAGCAAGCCAAGAACAAGATCAAAGATCAGAAATCAAAAAAATCATGCTAGAAATGGTAAGAACCCTAATTTTTGAAATCTCTTGATTTTATGTTAGATGTTGTAATTGATGGATTAGATATGTGTAATAAGGGATTTTTGAGTAATCTGGGTTGTTGGATCATGGATCCATAACATCCAAGTGCACGAAATAGCAAATTTTTGAAATCTGGAAAAATGATGAAAAATGGCCTGACAATTGAATGTCAGGCCCTCTAAATCTGTGTGTGTTAGCGTTTTAGTGTGTTTTTCGTTTTAGATCTGTTCTGTGCCATGTGGTCTTTAGTCTGGATTTTGATTCATGTTAAGATCATGTATATATTTCAAGTTATGAGTGGTCAAAGTGAGTTGACCGACCACGAAAACTGAAATCTGGGCAGCCCAGAAATTTCCAGAAAGTCTGACAAGAGTTTTTAAGACCTAGATCTTGCCGTGTGTTATGCTTTTGGCCATGTTATTGTTTTTATCTTGTTGACTTGTATCAATACTACAAAGCCATGCCTTTATATTACACAGATTCATAATCTGACCCAAGATTTAAGTGGTCAAACCACCGTTGACCAACACACGGGAAGGAGATTCTGGGTAACCCAGAAGGTTCAAGTTCCGTTTCCTGACCATTAGTTTGACCAGCCTTGATCTTGCACATGTTTTGTTTTTAGACTGATATAAGGATTTATAATGGTACCCTGACATCACTACTACAAGTAAGGACCATTATATATCGTAAATCAGACACAAGTTTCAAGTTATGAGGCTTCTAAGTAAAGCCTAGCAACTGTTCTTCATTTCTGGAAAACCCAGAAATGAAGAACAGGTCTAACATGATATTAGGAAGCTTAGATCTTGCTGTTATGTGAAGTAATAACCATGAAATCAGTTTGAGGTTGTACTATTACATTAGTACTACAATCTTGACCATTTAACATCCCGGAAAACGTAAGGATCCAAGATCTACAGTCGGTCAAACGTCCTACCTTGTAGTCTGACATGAAGCTGAAGAACATGACCAAGAACACCTATAGCGACGGGTCTGTCGCTATAGGGCCCTTTAGCGACCGTTTATTATTATTATTTTTCAGAAATTATTTATAAATTGATAAAAATGGTTTTGAATTATTAAAAATACATAATAAATTCTGAAAAATTATTTTAAAGTCTGAAAAATAGTTTTTAATTAGTTTGAGTATATTTCATAAATATTTAATATTTTTGGAATAGAAATGATATTTAATTTATTTAATTATAATATTAAATAAATGATTTAAAAATAATTTTAATTCATGAAAAATCATGAAAAATAATATTATGGTATAATAAAATATTTTAAGTTATTTTCAATAACTTTTGATATTTTGTGATGAAATTCATTAATAAATCAATATTAATGATAATTAATTTATTTAATAAATAAATTAAATAAATTAAGGAAAAATAGATTAAATGATTTAAAAATCATATAAAAATGATTTAAGGGTTAGAAAAATATTTTAAGTTATAAAATATAACTTTTGATATTTTATCATGAAAAATATTAATATTTTAATATTAATAGCAATTATTGGATAATTGATTTAGGTGTTTAAAAATCATATAAATATGATTTTAAGGTATTAAAAATACTTTGATATATTATAAAATTATTATAATATTATGTGATGTATTTCATTAATATTTGTTAATAAATAAATATTAATGATAAAAGAATTATTGTGGTATTTAATTTATTTAAATACGTTACTAATGATTGAAAAATCATGATAAATGATAATAATTATCTGAAAATTATTATGAGACTTAGAAAAATATTTTTGACTGATATTAAAATTATTTGAGTTAATTATTAACTATTAAGTCAGAGTTTAATTGAATTTAGACTCGATAAAAGTCCGACTAGACCGTCGGGATGATAGAATTGTGTCGGTTTCAACTCGGACTTAAATAGTCTGACTTGATACTAAGTTTTATGTACTGAATAGACTGATAGGGTTATGTGTTATGTGTTTAGATTATTCTATGTTTATATATAGAGTAGTATTATACCGTGATGATATTATTCTAATATTGGAGATCTATATTACTAATATTAGGTCTTCGGATAAAGCGTTATAAATTGCAATTGCGGTAATCAACGGTTCAGGCAAGTTTGTTTTACTTAACTCTATTAAGAGTTGTATTTCATTGGATAAGCTTATGGTTAATCATTGTTGATTGCCATGTATAATTGTACTCTATACATATTGTATGTATAAGTCAGGTATGAACGGCTGATCACCTTCATTACCCTTCGGTTCAGAAATATGTGTTCATGTATAATACTCGTTCAGTCATAAACTTGTTCCTGCTAGTTCACAATTATATTGTTGAATTATAGCCAGCTTATTATTCAGACTCTTTCAATCATGATATATCGTTATATTATTGAATTTAAACTTGCTGGGCAACTTTCATGCTCACCCTTGCTATATCATGATAAAACATTACAGATTAAGGCGAATGCGTCGAATACAAGGAAAAGGTTAAAGACAGTTCCAGCGTTAGGATATGTGTGTAGCTAAATTGTATGAGTATTGTATGTTAATAATGTTATATGTTAGAAAAGTTATGAATGTGATCCAGTTAAGGTTACTCGACCTTGGGGAATAGTGTGTAATGTATTGTATAAACAATTTATGTTTATATCTTCCGCAAATAGTAATAGTTGTATAGAATAATCGAACCGGATCCGAGGTGATTTGGGACCTGGATTCGAGGCCCTCACATTTTTCATATGGCCAAAACAGCCGAATATTTAGACATTTATCAAAAATTGTACTTTTATCTAAAAATTCTGAAATTCACAGAGTATACTCCTATCATATACATGTACTCCCAATAAAAATTTCATCAATTTTGGAGTTAACCACAAGGAGTTATAAGCGGTTACTTTTAAAATAGTCTTTTCTCATAAAATTCATAACTCTCAATCTATACATCCAAAAATCACCATTTTTGGACACAATAAATAAAACTCATCAAAATATCATTTCAAATTTTTCTAGAATTTTCTGAAAGTCAGAAAAATTACGAAACTGAAAAACATAACAACCCTTAAAATCCCTTACTATCCCTTACCTCAAAAGTGCAGTATTTCTGAGTGGAATGCAAAGCCGAAGGAAACTTGCACTGAATAGCAACTCTCAAAGTTTCTAAATACTCACAAAATATGCTTCATAATATAGAGAGAGAAAGAGAGAAAGCTTATGTTTCTGGTGTGATTTTCAATTCTAACTTAGCCCTCTATTTATAGGAAAATTTTAGTAGGCTTGACCTGCAACCTGATGGCTTTATCTGCTACTATTCCCACCCACCACATTTGAAATATAATTCAGCCCATTTCTTCACCAACCACAAGTGGGGCCTACCAATTCTAGAATTTTCTACCAAAATGATTAACTCCGAAAATTCAACAATTTCTAAACCAGTCATCTCGTAAAATTCATAACAAATCATATGTTCATTTTTAACGGTTCAAAATTTGTGGACATATACTCAATTTATATATGTATAACATATCCAAATATTACTACGATCCAACGGTTGGATTAAAAATTATAACCCTCGCAAAATATCTCAAAAATCCTAATTTGATTTTCAATACCTCCGTTCCAACAAAAATACAGATAAAACACCTCAACATTAACTCCTTCATTTTTAACCACAAAAATATATCCCTCATTTATATCCACATAAAATAAATATTTTCTTATCATATGAATCAATAATTAATTATTCACAAATAATATTACAGAATCACATTTATGATAACTAGGCCGTTCCCAGGAAAGAGGGGGCTTTCCAATAAGGATTTCTCCTTACTAGCGCGCAATTAGATGACCAAACCTCTCCTTAGACAGAACTTTTTAGACATTATCAATAATGTTATCTAATAATATTATTCAAATAATATGAATTATTGATCTATAAAGAAAAATACTGTGCATCAACAATTATTGAAACAACAATAATATAAAATATCAACGCAGCAATTATTGAATCAATAAAATAAAATATTGAACAATAACTACTGTAACAATTATTGAGTAGTGTCTTCTTACGTAAGAATCAATAATTGGTGCAATACCGTGTGCTACTGTACAATAACGCGTATTACTATATTTTAACCACCGGGTATTTCAACAGTATTAACGGTAACAACTACGCCGTTATTTGTAAAAACTTAAATTTGTCGTTTTCTTCATCCGATAGTTATTCGTTATGGGGCCCACAAATAGCTGCGCCGTCGTACGAATATTCCCCGACAACAATGATTATTTTATAACCACTTGCTTATTTTGAAAAAAATTCATATATCACCTTTAACTTTAACTTTTTATCAATTTAACCATTTACTGAATCGTAATTATAAGAAAAATTGAATACTTTTATTTCATAAAATTCGGGGTCTTACAATCTCCCCTACTTATGAAATTTCGTCCTCGAAATTTGCGTACCTGGTATTTCGAAGAGTTGAGAATACCTTGCTTTCATTTCAGATTCCATCTTTCCTATCATCATGATTTTCTCCATTGCTCATCTCCGGTATTTCAGATATCATTCTAGAATACAGCTTCAAAAACAAAGGTTAATTTAACAAATTAACATATCACATCATATCCCGATAGTATGACTGACCAACAAATAAGCTTAGGTAGGACACACTAGCGAAGGATTTACTCGTCTCTCCCCTCCTAGTTGTATTCCTCGATCTCCGCCAGAGATCATATCCCTAAGCTCTGATACCAAATGTAACTCTGGACACCAACCTATGTCAGCACCTTACATTGATACCTATCAGTTTGTCACAGCAGAACGGCGTCCCCTACGGAGAGTCTGGCTTCGGTGCATCCCCCGTCAACAGGAAGTCACCAGCGAGAGGCTCGGGGCTCTTTACTTATAGCTCTGATACCAAATGTAACAACCCCAAAATAGGTCCATTCCATCTAACCCATTCTGAGTCGTCAAATACATGGTACAGAAAATAACTACAACTCTATTACAACAATTGTCGTACAAAATACAACAACACATATGCTGTGAGTTTGAATACAAATATATACCAAATGTGACACATGTCCCAACCGTGGACAACACCTCACAGTAACACCTTACATAAAGGTATAGTCAAAAACTGTTTTAGAAATTAGAATCTTTGGGAAGTGCTCAAGGAAACCTTCGTACATGGGAGGCCATGCGTCTAGGTTATGATAGATATCATATGGCCACAGAATTATCCTTGGTTGACCCAATAGACCCCAAAGAAAAACGAGATGTTTACTATCATATTCTTCCCAATGGTGAGTCTTCTCTTGACATATCATTATCTCCATTTTCTCTAATTGAGAATTATACTTCAAACAAACACCAAGATTATATAAGTAGTGCTCGTAAATATACTCAGCAAGTGGATGAGCACAATCCTGTCTTATGATGACACGATGTTGTATGCCGTTAGACATCTTGTATGATAGTGGCAAAAACACCCTTCCAACGTTGGATACACCTTACCCTATTGAATTCACCAAATAAAACTATTAAATAAACTTTTCTATACTGCTTCGGGAGAACCTCCACAGCTAGAGACCACCGTTCTATTTTTCCGTTACCCTCGCTCGACCCAGCTACACTCTTATTACCTGAAAGGAATTGTGAAGCAAAAGGGTGAGCACAACTAGCTCAGTAAAGAATATCATGACTAAAGATAATTAAATTATCAATAGCCTTCATCAATAATAAATCAGAGATTTAGAACATATGGTAAATGATAAAAATTTCAACCATAGTTGTAGCGGAACGAGCAATCCATTAGAAGAGTCAAATAGACTATAAAGTCTATTATCTTCTCCATGTTAAAAATCTACCAACAATGTTTTATCCCTGTAACATCAATCAACAATTCTGGTCCACAATCATACGAATAACTCATAATCGTAATTGTGGTTCTAAATTCCTTTTCTCATCCAGGACAAAGATAATTTTCATCACCTGAAACATCAAAGATCATGGTTACACCAAATCACATTTTCTGTTCATAATCATACTAATAACTTCATCTTTACACTACGGCCAAAGATATTCATTTGTATCACCAGTTGGTCATGTTTATCTCAACATCTCTTCATCTTTGTACTACTGGCCAAAGATATTCAACAACATGTCATCTTTGCATCACGGGCCAAAGATATTCATCAATATTTCATCTTTGCACTACAGGCCAAAGATATTCACTTAGATTTCATCTTTGCACTACAGGCCAAAGATATTCCTCAACAGTTCATATTTGCACTACGGCCAAATATATTCATCAACAGTTTGCACTACAGGCCAAATATATTAATATCTCAAAGAAATATATAATCATTTATATAAACAATAATTATAACCATGTTGATCATTTCACCTTTGCACTTAAGCTGAAGATATTCAATTATAAATTCAATGGTCATGATCATACTAGTCAATAATTCAACTTTACACTACTGGCCAAAGATAACCCATAGTCATGATCATACCAAAAATCTACCCATCTTTACACTCAAGTCAAAGAGAAATATCATCATTAGGGTTATAAAAATATTATATATAATAATAAAAATAATATGATCAACATCTAAGTTTTAATCTCAAGAGTAATATTCGTAAATCAACTATAATTTGGTTAGAAAAAGAAACCCATTTTTATCGTAAATAGTAACTCGTGAATAGTAACTCATGAATAGTAACTCGTGAATAGTAACTCATAAATAGTAAACCCGATACAAAAAGATAGAAATTCTACAATAAAATCCATACCAGTATTTCGGTATAATGATATTGAAAAACTAATATTTCTTAAGCTTATAAACAATTTATTTAAATTGTTTACACTTTACTAAATAATGCATTTAATTATTCTAAAATACCAAACTCAATAATCAAACCCTCATCAAAAATCTGCATATACCTCATATAGGATTCTCAAAGTCATAGAATCCTATTTTCCAATTTTCTTACTTCATATAACATATTTAATTCATTTACGCATAACTATACCATTTTCATGAAAAATACCAAATCAGTTACAAAAATATTTCTTTTCTGGGATTTAGCATAATATAGTCCCATAGTGAACATATATTTTTCTCAGAATTTTTAAAAGTCATTTACTATTTTTCATATGGCCAAAACAGCCGAATATTTAGACATTTATCAAAAATTGTACTTTTATCTAAAAATTCTGAAATTCACAGAGTATACTCCTATCATATACATGTACTCCCAATAAATATTTCATCAATTTTGGAGTTAACCACAAGGAGTTATAAGCGGTTACTTTTAAAATAGTCTTTTCTCATAAAATTCATAACTCTCAATCTATACATCCAAAAATCACCATTTTTGGACACAATCAATAAAACTCATCAAAATATCATTTTAAATTTTTCTAGAATTTTTTGAAAGTCAAAAAAATTACGAAACTGAAAAACATAACAACCCTTAAAATCCCTTACTATCCCTTACCTCAAAAGTGCAGTATTTCTGACTGGAATGCAAAGCCGAAGGAAACTTGCACTGAATAGCAACTCTCAAAGTTTCTAAATACTCACAAAATATACTTCATAATATAGAGAGAGAAAGAGACAAAGCTTATGTTTCTGGTGTGATTTTCAATTCTAACTTAGCCCTCTATTTATAGGAAAATTTTAGTAGGCTTGACCTGCAACCTGATGGCTTTATCTGCTACTATTCCCACCCACCACATTTGAAATATAATTCAGCACATTTCTTCACCAACCACAAGTGGGCCCACCAATTTTAGAATTTTCTACCAAAATGATTAACTTCGAAAATTTAACAATTTCTGAACCAGTCATCTCGTAAAATTCATAACAAATCATACGTTCATTTTTAACGGTTCAAAATTTGTGGACATATACTCAACTTATATATGTATAACATATCCAAATATTACTACGATCCAACGATCGGATTAAAAATTATAACCCTCGCAAAATATCTCAAAAATCCTAATTTGATTTTCAATACCTCCGTTCCAACAAAAATTCAGATAAAACACTTCAACATTAACTCCTTCATTTTTAACCACAAAAATATATCCCTCATTTATATCCACATAAAATAAATATTTTCTTATCATATGAATCAATTATTAATTATTCACAAATAATATTACATAATCACATTTATGACAACTAGGCCGTTCCCAGGAAAAAGGGGGCTTTCCAATAAGAATTTCTCCTTACTGGCGCGCAATTAGATGATCAAACCTCTCCTTAGACAGAACTTTCTAGACATTGTCAATAATGTTATCTAATAATATTATTCAAATAATATGAATTATTGATCTATAAAGAAAAATATTGTGCATCAACAATTATTGAAACAACAATAATATAAAATATCAACGCAGCAATTATTGAATCAATAAAATAAAATATTGAACAATAACTATTGTAACAATTATTGAGTAGTGTCTTCTTACGTTAGAATCAATAATTGGTGCAATACCGTGTGCTACTGTACAATAACGCGTATTACTGTATTTTAACCACCGGGTATTTCAACAGTATTAACGGTAACAACTACGCCGTTATTTGTAAAAACTCAAATTTGTCGTTTTCTTCATCCGACAGTTATTCGTTATGGAGCCCACAAATAGCTGCGCCGTCGTACGAATATTCCCCGACAGAAAGAATATTCCATGACCAAACGAATATTCCCCGACAACAATGATTATTTTATAACCACTTGCTTATTTTGAAAAAAATTCATATATCACCTTTAACTTTAACTTTTTATCAATTTAACCATTTACTGAATCGTAATTATAAGAAAAATTGAATACTTTTATTTCATAAAATTCAGGCTCTTACACCCGAGACATTCATGTCGCCTAGGAGCAGTTCATTCGGAGGGAGCCACCTCCGTTGATCACTTTAGATGGTCAGGAGCATGAGCCTGAGTTTGATCAGGAAGATGAGGTAGAGACGGATTAGGAGGATCATGTGGAGCTACCACAAACAGATGAGGAAGAGGAGATGTATGATAAGATATACGACCGTAACATAGAGCTACATGATAGAGTCAGAGAGTTGGAGGAGCTGGCAGATAAATGGCCGACCACTATAGATCAGAAAGATGAGGAAATCCAGGATCTTGATGGACGTCTTGGGAATGTGGAGTGGAAGTTAATTCAGGCAGAGAGTCAGAAAGAGTAAATATTGACTGAGAATGAGAAGATGAAGGGTGATCTAAGAGAGGAGTCTGCCAAGCAAGCCAGAGCAGAAGATGCTTGCGAGGAGGCTTCCCAGCTATAGATGTAGCTGAAGAAGAGGTGCACACAAAGAAGGCTAAGATGAGTGAGATGGACTATGTTTTTAATATAATGATTGTTAGTGCCCATGATCGAGTTATTTACTATACAGTCTAGTTTGAGGACTTACCTTGGTATATGTTGGATTGTAGGATGATGCGTATTATCACGGAAGAAGAGCGCAGAGAAGCTGTTCGACGTTTTAGTAGGCCGTAATAAGAACATTATGAGTTATGAGAATATCTATGGTAGTTAATAATGTAAATTCAAGTGTGGATATTGTAACAACCTGGAATTTTGGATTATCCAGAATTTAGGTTTAAAGAATTAGTTGTTAATAAAATGAATTTTTATTAATACTATTTTGTGCTATGTGTTTATTAATCATTCTATAACCTAGAATGATTATAAGTCGGGAGGATTCTGGCTACGAACTAGATTGAACGAGTAAGAATTTTCAAGACGAAAATGAAATTTTTTCAGGAACAAAATATTTTTCGGGGAAAAAGACGAAATAGGCACTATTCATCAGTTTCTGCTCGGAGATTTATTTTGAAATTCTGAGAAGTTATAGATTACGTTTAATTCTGAGACGTGATGGAATATTCAATAATATTTCAGTTATGGCAAAAACGAAGTTTTTGCCCGCGGACATAAAACCTAAGGGTTAGAAAAAGTGATTTTCGAGAATTTTAATGAGTACGTGTAATAACTAGGGTTATTATGTGTGAGAGATACGAGTATAATACTAGTTATTATACGTGTATAGTACGAAGATTAGTACGACGTATAATACGAATATCGTACGAACGATATACGAAGAGAATACGAGAATACGAGAATGGAATGTGTAGAATACGATTAGTCTTAATGGACTTTGAGTTCATGGACTTTGTAGAATCTAATTAGACTTGGATTATGTCAAGCCCAATGATTTGTGAAATCAAGCCCAAGTTAAGCCCAATAAGAATTAGGGTTAAGGCCCAAACCAAGAAGATAAATCGCGGATCGAACCGATGGGTAAACGGATGGGTAAAAACCATTGGGGCAACCCATGGGATGACCCATGGGCATGTGGGCCGGCCACTTGGCCACCAAGTAAGGGTGGTGGCCAAGTAAACTTGGTGGTTAAGTTGTTGAGGAGGTGGGAATAGTAAGGAGGTTAGGGGGGAAATGACTATTTTGCCATTGCTTTGGTTTTCTATAAATAGAAAGCTTAACTTTCATTTTTTAGGATTTTGAAAATCCTAGAACTTGAGAGAGAGCGAGAGAGAGTGCTCGGTTGGGAGAAGAGAAAAAGAGAATGAGCATGAATGCTCGGATCAAAAGTGATCGAGAAATATAAAAGCTCGTAAATCGTCGGCTTTGTCTAACGGAAGAGGATTAAAGAAGAACGCTAATCCGAACCCTAGTTCTTCTATTTATTTTCTTTAAGTTTTTATGTTTAAAAACATAACTTACTGAGAATAAGGAGTAAAAGATATGGAGAATGATTTCATATGGTTGAAATCGTAAGAAAATGAAGAAAGAAGAATTAGAAATTTATTTTATAAATTTCTTAAGGAAGTATAAGATTCGTGAGGATTTTGAGCGTTCCAAACGAATATTATGAACGAGTAGGTGAATTAAGTAAGGAATGGTGTTCTATAACATCAAATTCCAAGAAAAAGTAGAACCGTAATCCAAAATATCGATTAAAATGAAGAACGAACGAAGAACACGAAGAATGTTGTTGATGGACAAATTTAAAAGCATCGTAGTGTAATTGTTGTTGATGGACAAGTTTAAAACCATCGCGTATAAGTTAGATGCTTAAAGCTTGGTTAAGAATGTTAGAAACGTTCATGAAGAACGGATTTAAATTGAGCTATAACGAAGTTATGGCGAAATTTTCGTAAAAGACAAAAAATGAAAATTTTAAAGTTAGTAAATGACCCCGAATGTGTAGGGTTTCATAAGAATGTAAGAGAACGTATAAAACGTGAGTCGTAGACTCAAGAACGAACGAATTCCTAGTTCGGATGACCGAATTGCGGACGAACGAGCGAAGAACGTTAAAGGCGTAAAAATGAATGAAGGGTTAAGATTAAGCCAATTGAATGGCATGTTAACGGATTCAGAATGAATTTCTGTCCGTGCCTAACCAAAGTACGTAAGATAAGAAAGAGAATGGCTTTAGAATGACTTCGTTCCGAGTTATAACGAAGAAGTTATGAGATTTTGAAATTGACGTCTCAAGCTTGTAAAAGACTTAGAAAAAAATTTCTAGGTTTCATGCTCGGCGCCGCAGCGCGATTCGTGCCTTGGAGGCCGGCGCCGTAGCGCGAGATCGGCCATAACCTTCTGGAGAGTGGCGCCGCAGTGCGAGAGATAACAAAGGGTTCGGCGCCACAGCGCCAGGCCAAGGGAAAAGAGAAGTAGGTCGCGCCGCAGCGCGGGAGGGAAGGAAGGGCACGGCGCCGCAGCGCCGGTGCAAGTCAATGCCCAGAAATGAGATTTTTAGTTCTCAGATACTGGGGGATGTGCAAGAAAGAAGTATGAACATAATGTTCAACTAATGTAACACTTAATCAAGTGTATTAAACCTTAAATAAAGGTTGAACGAAAAAATTAAACGAGATTAAAAGACAAAGAATGTAGATGCGGGTTACTGAACCGATATCCAGGGACCATAGTCACGATGAACGAACGCGAGGGATTGCTATGATTGTGATTCCTTAGACGTTGAGTGATGAAGGTAATGAATAACATTCCGATGTTATGGCATGGCATTGTAAGATGAACGTAAAGCGTATATACGCTGTGAACGCAACGTTGTTGCGAAGAACGATTGGTCTTAGCATACAACGAACAGTATGGCTTTGACATTAAGAAAGAATAATGAACATGGGGTTCATGGAATGGATAACGATCAAAAGAGATTAAAAACCTTGAATAAAGGTTGAATGAGAGATTAAGAGACGAGCAACGTGAACGTTAAATACATAGATGATCCTTGTGAATTGTATTTTTGTTGGACGAACGTTCTAAGTATACCCTAGTTGTATGACTTAGACGTTGATGAAATTAGTAAGTAAGATACGAATTGTATCAAGAAAGTTGAACATAAGTCAGATGAGAATGATAGAATGAAAAGTAAGCGCTGAACACTTTAACCAGCGTAAGGGTTGAGTGTAAGCGAGTGTTAAACGGGCAGAACCTACACTCCGTGTATGGTTTAACCATAATGTAATGAAGAATGTTGATTAACCGTGAACGGTGAAGAAACTAAATTGAAGATAATAACGTATAACGTTAAGAAGCCGAGTTAATAAGTATAACTTGGATAAACGTTCCGAGTGGAAGGAACCGGACGTTGTAAGGTATGAATAATTTCATATGAAATATTTAACGCTATGTTCTCATAGTATGGACATCGAATGATCGTTCTGAGTATACAAAAGATTATATGACTTAGACGATAAAGAATGATTCCTGAGGAATGACATTTAGTTGCCAGAAAGCCATAAGGAAGAAGAAGTTGACTTAATGAACATTATAGTTTAATGGTTCGTCTAAGTTAAGAGAAGTTAGGTTGTGGTACAATCGTAACCTTTGATGGTTGTCATATGGACTACTAGGAAAGACACGATGTGTGCTTAGTCCTAGGAGAGTTATAAGAAGAAGATAAGAATGTAAATCATCAAAGATGATAAATGTATGAATAAGACATCTCAGTATGTCATAAAGCCATAAATTGGTAATGAAAGTTATTCGCGTAAGCTTAAATTAAAAGAATGTGAACCTTAAGAAGTAAAGTTAAGTAAACCAATGCGTATTTCAAGTATATGACTAATTGGTGTATGTGTTATTTTTCTTATGTGCTACATAGGAATGGGAATGAGAAGCTCAGCGTAAGTTGTAGCTGTACGTAAGGCAAGTTTCCTAACTTCATTCATATTTTAAATGAATGTTAGTTTCTTAAACTTCTCAGATGTTAAACTTGAGAAGTTCTGTCTATGTGCGAATGTGCGATATTTGTACAAGGTGGTAGAATGTATAAGACCCTGTGCCACAATGTGAACACTTCGATGTTTCTATGAAATGAACTGTTTTTTGATCGAACTGTTCAATACAAGTATGCTCGGTTTATTCATGAACCGTTATTGTTAAGTCTGTGCTGATGATTCTAGCCAGACAGAATGTGTATGAAAAAGGTAAAAGAATGAAAGTATTTCAAAGTGAAAGTGAGTATGGTTTTAAGATGATAGGAATCAAGATTATTCCTATTATTCAAGCTGCTTCATAACCTTTGTTCGGTTATTGAAGTTCTAAAGAAATGTTTGAATTCTGAACTTGTTTGTTCAAACTGTGATGACTTGCTGGGCAATTGAATGCTCACACTTGCTTTAAATGAAAAATATTTTCAGCAAACGATGTTAGAAAGAACTTAAGGATCCCGTAAAGATCAAGCTAAGCGGTATCCAGACGAAGTGTCATTCAGTATGTGAATGTGTGTGAAGATCAAGTGAAGACTTGTAATGTAGAAAGATGAATTAAATTATAGACTAGTTTAATGAACTGTATGTATCCTTGGTGGCGGATAAAAGTCACTCTTGTAAGATGAAAGAAATAATGTAATTATCATTATTTGTAATGAGAAAGGTTATAAGGTTTCGAGAACCTGGGAATTGAGAATGTATGTTGTTATATTTCAGTATATAATGATGTATGATTGGTAAGAAGTGAGACCGTGACACGGAGTCCGGGTGTGAAGATAGACCGGATTTCGGGGCATTACAGATATAAGCAATGAAATATGATGATTTAATCTTAGAGATTCTTTATCTCGTGATAGTTGATGTAAATAGAAGTGATGTTATCTTTCCTATGTTTAAACTTTTGATTTAATAATATCAAAATTTATTGAAGATGTTATGTGTTAAGTTACAATCGTAAAATGTTTAAGTTAAGTCTTAAAAACTTAAGAGTTAAGTAATGATCTAATAAGCGTATATCTCAAACAGAAAGATGCTGCCAAGAAGACGCCAAACCCGTCAACAAGCTCAAGAAGGATCCACGAACAACAACAATAATAAAAATGCCAACGCCAGTTATAATATCCCAGACTTTTTTGAATTTTATTAATATTAAAATTAATAAGAAATGATTATTTATTGTATATAAATAAATATTGTTCACAGAATATAGAAATTTAAATTAAATTAAGTATGTGACAATTATGTGCTATGGTGGAATGGGTGAAAAGCTTAATATAAAGCTTATAAATATTGCCTAGTGTGACATAATGAAAGACTATGAGATTCACTAAGTGAATAAACAGAGGAATGATTTAATAAGAGAAAGACTAATTAATATTATATTATTATGAGAAGTTGTATATAAGTAATAAGGTAACTTTATGCATGAAATATAAATAGGATGTTTAACTAGTAGTATTATCAATTTGGGAATTATTGTATATGAAACGAAATTGGCAATGGAGGCTAGAATTGGCAAGTAGGTAAATCAGTTTGTCACTGTCATGGGTTAGCTCTATTGTGCCCTCCTTGCAGTACAAACTGGCGCAGCTGCGCCAGTGGCCAGATTTGAAAAAGTTGGTTTATTACTGTGGATACAAGGTGGAACATTATTTTAAGGTGTGACATTATTGGAATCATGTGGTAAAAGTAAATTGAATTGTATAAAGTACTAAGTAGCAAAATAGAATCAGGTGTGGCATTCTATTACAGAAAGAATTAATTAACTCTACATCTCATAATTTTGGGAGGAAGTTGAATTTTAGAAAACTAAACATTTACTATTGAATATTGTTATAATATTGAAGTGTGTAATAATAATAATATTTATGGAGGATACCAGGTTAATAATACCTAACTGCATTATTTTATCTACATTAAATATTATTTTATGTAAACCTAAGGTACATGAATTATATGATATGGGTACATGTATAATCTCTAACTTTTCATTATGTAGTAACATTTGTACATTAAAATCACATGAGGGAACCAAAGAGGAATTAAATTAAGCACATGGGAACTAAATGCTGAGATTTAAAAAACTTGTCCAAAATTAGATGGCCCAAACAGTGCTATACTCTCCTTTATGTGAATTACAAGTTTTTGAACAGTGGCTAGCTAGGAGGTTATCATGACTGTGAAGATGGCTGAAGGAGAGTGGTTGGCCAACTCTTCCTTAACCATTGACTTATTCTTCTACCTCATGAATTCTATCCTTTGAACAAAGCCATTAACCAGAAAACCAATTTTCTATAAATGTTAGCTCCATTCTTTATTTTCTACTTGATGTGTTTTGTCTAATAAATTCTAAGTGGAGAGTGTGAGTCATTTGAAGGAGTCTGGAATTGCAGAGAGTAAGAATTAAGCTTCTTAGGAGGTAAATTTCTTGCTTTATGTTCTTAATTCCAAACTTGGTAAATTGTAGAAATTCATATAAATTCTTGTGAACTTGATTGGGAATGGTTATCAATGTGATTATGAAGTTTATATGCATGTATGGAACCTCAGAGAATAAGTTTAAGCATGTTTAGAATGGAGAATATTGAAATTGGTTTGATTTTTTCCGAAGTAGAGGCTCTTCTAGATTGTCTAATGTAGGGCACAACTGCGCGCTCCCTGTAGTTCAGAACGGCCCAGCTGTGCCATGCACCATTCATGAGTTTTGATGTGACAACCCCAAATCTGGGTACTTCATACCACAGGATTTGGTGTTCACCATTTAAACATTCATTTCTAACTACCCAAATTTATTAAAATTTAAGCAATAAAACTTCCCATTAAAGGGTTACATCGTTAAATAAATCTCAGGTTATCTAACCTTAAAACATTCATCAAAGGAGGAAAATTAATTAATTACATCATAATTAAACCAAGTCTAAAAAACATAAATCTCAATAAATTAACAAGTCTTCAACACTTATTCATCTTTCCTTTCCCGTTCCTAGTGGTTGGCTCATCAACCTTCTCAATTTTAGCTGCAATGGTTATATATATGCAAGAGTGAGCCAAACAAATGCTCACTTAATGAAAACATAATAATTATTAATGAATAAGTTTAACTGAATTGAATAACATATTATAGTATTGATAATCGAAGATAGAAATTGAAATTCATCCAAGGGTCATAAGACCATGAACTATATCCTAGGTTATAAGTATTTCTACTTGAACCTTTAACAGTCCTTAGAATATATGGGCCTTCTTTCTCGTTCTTAGGGGGATCAGCCCTCCGTACCATGTATTGTGTACAAACATCTTGATGCTTACGTGTTTATAATCCCCTAAAATAGGATTGTTCATCTCATTTTTAACATATGAGTCTGAACCAAAGGAAGTTTGGTTTAGATAAGCTTTAAGGGTAATTTAGAGTTTAGCGTACATCAACTAAGGATTAGTTAAACCAAAAGTTTAATGATGATACAAGGGTTTAACAACGACGTACTATAGAGTGGTTATGATCCATAAATGAATAATGTAAAGCTCCAAAATCATGCTTTCAGAATAAAGTTCAAAGAATTGCAAAGATATAGTAAACCTTGCTTGAACAAAATGGTAAGCTAAGGTTGCAATTTCCAACAAAGAAATAGAATAAATAACTTTGCATAACATGTAAACAGGATAAACTTGTATAAATGAAATCAAGTTAGGATACATAAGAGTAGGATTATGAAACTTTCCTCGTGCGTATATTAAACGATCACTACTCACGTTCACCACAAATCCTACACATACCATATGCATTGACGACACTCATTAGTTACACTAATATTAACTTCATAAGTTTAGTTCTCACTTTTAGTATAGCTCATTAACTTAGTTTATGTTTTGCTTACTACCACAAATCACATATTACAAGACCGAAGTCTTGAAGCCTAAGTTTAAACAACATTACATCATTTCATGAGCATCACATTTTAGCACTTTTACAACTTATCCAATTATCATGCCATGTCAACATATGAATGTTAATAACATGATATAACATCTTATTACATGTCCAACACCCTATCATGTTATTTAGATTAGATTACATTAACACACAAAGGACTGCACTTGCATACTTGCATCCCGCCGCCGTCCGATTACCTTTAAATGCACATCAGTCCTAAATAAGGCCATTTTGACCCCTACTAACAACCTCAAATTGAAAACTTAAAGAACAAAATTGTAGGTCTACTCGTCTTCATTCCGGATCATCTTGAATCACATCAATCGGAGTTTGTATGAAAACGTTCTGCCCATTTTAGTAAAACATGTCTGGTCAGATTTTCTCTAACACTTGGTCAATCTGCCCACCCCCGTCGGGGTGGGGTTTTTGAGCTAAAAAAGGCCGCTGGGGTGGGATACCAATAGGGGCGGCACAGAATACACTGGTAATGCCCTCTGGGGCAGGGGTACCTAGTATCAGATTCTGCAGTTCGCGAATGAACACAGAACAAAGCCAAATTTTCCTAAAAGCTCCTTTCTAACAATCATACTAACTTACCCAAGTTGTATAATCTTCACAGAAACAACAATTACTAGTCCTAACATGTTTCTAACCATATAAACAACATAAACTTCCAAATTACAACCTTTAAACTCATTATTTTTACTATTTCTTCACTTTTCTAACATTCTTAGTGAAATTAAACACTGTGAATTCATTTTTTAACTAAAACAGTTTGTTTGAAACCCATTGTTTTCGTTTCTTTATGTATTTTTATAATCAAAAATCAATTTACAAATACAAATATGATTTAGGCATCAATTTTTTATTCTAAAATAAGTGATATCATATTTGTATCATTGTATTTCTTTGTAAATATAATTTCTTCACATATATCCTATTTTTCATTAATTAATCAACACTAAATTACCTACAAATCATATGAAAACTGTTTATATGAACAAATTAACTTGTTTAGCCCATATCTTCAAATAATTGTTCATGAAACTCAAACACATAGAACTTTTAAAATAAAACAAAACAAAACTTTAAAAAAATTAAAATTATACCTTCAATTGTTTATTTAGCTTTGTTAGAAGATGTCCATTTCTATTCTTGTCTTTTGGTGTTCTCATTTTAGGTAAGATATGTTTAAAAAAACAAGTTTGAAAAGGTCCGACATGTATATGTTGACGATTTAACTGTTTTGAGAGTCGCCAGTTGGTTATTTTTAAATGGTTGCACCAACTCAACTGAGAAAAGGTTTGCACAAAGATCTAGTGATGTGACACTTTTTAACTGGTCTGGGAAACTGAAATTCGTTAGGGTCCGGTGGCTTGATTAAGTGAAGGGAAGGTGTTAGGCACCCTCCGACTTCTGTGATAACACGGTTACCGCTACTTCTCATTAAAACTTTTATCTGTTTATGTGTGTGTGTGGGCTAGGTCAATGTGCTGTTATTTTGAAGTAGTGCTATGCCTCGTTTGCACCTATATACAAAGGGTTTAACTTTTGTATAAAAGTTCAATTTTAACAAGAGATAGCAGTGATCTTTTGTAAAACAGGTTTTTTCAAACCCTTGTGCTTAATAGTAATTGAGGCATTTGATACTTCCATTTTATTATGTGTTCGGCTTGATGACTTTTATTTTCGAGATGCGAAGCATCTTCAAGAAAATAAGATACATAGCAGTGCTAAATTCCTTGTGGGCATGAGAGCCATCTATGGATATTCAGATAATGTAGATAATTTACAAGCTAGCTGCAGCTGAAAATGTCCATCACGGGAACCGAATATAGATTCAGAAACTGAATCTTTGATCACATGATTCCTAAGCTCACATGAGGAAATAACATGTACAAAAGCTAGAAAAAGAACTAGATTTGAGTAAATCTAAACTATTCCAGCTTCAACTATGACGCCCTAAAATTTGGGTATCTTCCAACCCGACAGATGGTGCTACACGGTGCTACAGTTCGCACATACATTCAATTGAAATACATCAAAAGAGTGAATATGTCTTCTATATATTCCAAAACAATATTTCCTTTCCCAGGTTCTTTGTAACCATTACATGTATTCTTTATCATAATATAAAATAATTACAACATTCAAACTATACTATTACAAAGACAACTTATTGGTCTACCTTAGCCTTCCTTTTATTCTTACTCGATCCTTCAGTATGTTCGGTCTTAGCTGCATTTATATGGTTCAAGTAGGAGTGAGCATAACTAGCTCAGCAAGTATAATAATTTCATTTAAGCAATAGGGGTTGAATCATATGAATCGTATATCTTCTATAACTGAATCAATAGTTATGAAGTACTATAGATAAATCAAAATAGCACTTCTCTTTTCTTTAAAATGTTTCATAATGAACAACATTCGTTAAACATAAATTTTGGTCCAAGACCTTAAGCATTTCATTCTTTATTTGAAAAGGACAATCCGACACTAAGTCCGTAAGTCCGATATATCTTACGAGCACGTCTTGGTGATCAGCCTATAGTACTCTATGTTGCACAACACTACTTCATTAAACGTATCTACGTTTAAGTTTTGCCAACCTCACGTGCCTGTCGTTTGACGACAAAACATTTGTTTATTATACTTAGTCTTTCTTTGAAATCCATTCCAAAACAGTTGGAAAAAGATAACAACATTGATAATATTTTGATAGATTATAAGGAAATCCACAAAACACATTAAGTCTAGCCGAAGGAATTGGCTTCGACTTCTTTATACATCAATTCATGTGTAGGATACATGAATCACAAAGCTTGTCTAGAAGAAACATAGACAAGGGTTTAGAACACTTGCCTTCAGCGTCTTCTACAGTTAATACAATTTTCCTTTGAGCCTTTAAGGATTCTACAATACATGATCACATAGCATACCACATTAGGTCATAAACAATCATGTATGGTCACTAATTTATATTACCCTTCTTCTCAATCTAATCATTCCTTAGATTGGTTAACATTCGTTACGGTTTATCATATTACTTTGTGTTTATATTCTCATAACTTTCGTCAACCTTTAGTTGTAATTCTTAAGGTTATATTCATCTTTAAGGATGTTACTTCAAGTTAATTAAAGTTATAATTTACTTTCAATCAACTTCCATATGCATTACATTCATTTTCATTCTTTACTGGCTCTTTCCTAGTGCTGGCGCTACGGCGCCGGCTTTCCTTATAAAGCTCATGTTGCGGCGCGAGTTAACAGAACATGAGACCCAGCCTCGGCGCTGCAGCGCCACTTCCTTCACCATTGGCCGTGCTACGACACCACTTCACAGTGGCTGAGGGTTTGGTCTGGCGCTGCGGCACCGACTTTACACCTTTGGGCCATGCTGCGGCGCTGACCCTGTGCATTAGAAAAATTCCACAGTTATTTTCTTTTGCAATTTTTACGGGTTCATAACTTATTCATTATAAGTCAAAATTGGCTCGTTCAAAAGCCGTTAGCTCATATATCACATGTAATATGATTTCATTATAAAATCTTACATTTTCGAGTCCGTTAACACGAAATTCACCTATTAAGATCTTTATTGAGCGTTCATGAACGTTCAAAGCTTGTTTCTTCATTCTAAATTCGAATTTGACCATTTTAGAGTCTGTAACTCTAAAATACAAACTTAGACTATTCTCCATCGAAAATCAATGTTTCTGAGTTAAACGGTAACTTTTGACTTTTATTCCGAGAATTTCACAATTTTGACGATTATCGTCTAATCTCGTAAATTTTGCCATAACTTCGTTACTTGAGATCTTTACACCATTCAAAATGGATTCATTCCATATATCTATCATCCAAACCAAACATACTTCAACAACAAAATGATAATTCTTCACATGTTCTTCATTAGTTCATAACTTCTATGATTATGATTCACTTGAAATATGACTTATTAAAGTTTAAGTCCTCTAATAACTATCCCTATTCCTCCTTATGAAACATGCTCCACCAATAATCACTTCTCTAGCAAACTAACAATGAAGAGATGAATATTAATGGTCTAGGATTCCTTACAGTTGTGTTCTTAACTTGATTCTTCTTCTTTTCTTCTTGTTCTAGCAAGACTTTAGCTCTTCTCACTTTTTCTCTCATTATGTTTTGTTGTTGGTGAAATGAATAAGGCACAAATGAAAATCCAGGCCTTCTATTTATACATTTTTCAAGGTGAGGGCATAATGGTCATTAAGCCATCCCACCTCCTTACTTTCCACCTCCTTAGTATTTCTTTATTGCTTCCCACAACACTTATCCTTTGCTTGGCCACCAAGTGGCCAGCTATGAGTCACCTATAAGGGGCCCACATGGGTTGCCCCATGGGTTTTTCTCACCTGGTGCCCTATCGGTTCGATCCACGGGTCCGATTCTTGGTTTGGCTTAAGTTTAATTACTTTGGGCCTAACATTGGGCTTTCATTTCTTATCTTTGGGCCTTAACAAGTTTGTACTTGGGCTTGTCCAATTCTTACACAAATCCTACAAGTCCATTGCAAAAGGATTGAAGCGTTTAACGTATAATCCTCGTATTCTTTATGTATACATGTTCGTATAATCATTCACCATATACACCATACTATCTTTTGTATATACTAGTACAATACTTCGTATCATACTCATATTTATTGCCTCGTATAATACTTTCTTATTATACGTGTAACGACCTAGAAATTCGGATCTAATGTAAAATAATTTTATTTAATAAAATAATGAATAAAATAATATTATTTGTTATTATTATGTGTTAGTAAGATGAATGTCATTCTATAACCTAGAAACGTCAAAAAGTCGTAGTATTTTGACTACGTGAAGGAATTAAAGTGTTTAAATTTTTAAGACGAAAATAAAAGTTTTCCGATAAATTTTCCGAAAAATACTATTCATCGATTTTGCTCGGGAATTATTTTTGAACTTTCGAGAAATACGTAACGATAGAATATCGAAGTGAGTTGGATTATGTAATAATAATTCAAGTATGAAAAACGTAATTTTTCTCCTGTGGACTTAATTTGAGAACGTTAGGGAAAATAAAGCATTGACTAGTTAAAGTGATAATTGTATGATACGTAAGTATTGTACGAGGAAATGAATACGAGTATGATACGAAGTATTATACGAGTATGTATAAATGATGGTATGTCGTATATGTTGAATGAATATATGAGTGAGAATACGAGAATAATACGTATAGTATACGTTCTAAGGCTTTAAGCCAAATGACATGGACTTATAGTATTGCGTAACAATTTGTGAAGTCCAATATAAGTTAATGTGCAAGCCCATGTGTGAGAAATGTTAAAGCCCAATTGGTTATTAATGTAAAGTCCAAAGTAAATTAATGCAAGCCCAAGAGCTTAAGTTAAGTTAATTAAACCTAAGCCCAAGCTATTGATCCAATGGGTTAGGGTGACCCATGGGGCAACCCACGATCATATGGTTAATCTTGGTGACCAAGATAATAATGTGATGGCCAAGTAATTAGTGTATTGAGCAAGATAACTTAATTGATAAGTAATGAATAGTATGGAGGTGTAATAAGGAGGCGGGATTGGCTATTGTCCGTTATACCCTAACTTAGGAAATCCTATAAATAGCAAGCTTAGGATTTTATTTGTTGTTTGTTAATTTTCACCAGCAAGTTAAGTGCTTAATTGTTAGAGAGAATAAGCAATAATAAGCTAGACTTTCATTTGTTAAAAAAGAAGAAGAAAGCTTGTTCATCAAGGGTAAGTCTCTTATGTCTTTAGTCTTTCATCTCTATCATTGTAGGGTGATAAGAGAAGTGTGGATTAATAGACATGTATTTCTAAGAAATGATAAGAATGAATAATCTAAAGACGTAAGTCTTAATAAGCCGTGAATAAACACTTTGTTCATAGATAAGCTATGAACTAAGGAAGAACTTGTAAGACTTGTAACTTGTTTACATGAATGAAGTTTATATGTTAAACGGATGTAAGGATGTTGGTTAGAAGACTTAAACCATCATAAGTCATGAGAAAAGAAAGTATATGTAGTTTATACTTTGATAAGTTATAAACTCATGAAGAATAAGTAATATCTTATCATGTAAATAAGTTGATGTAATATGTATGTTAAGTTGTCAATATGATGGATGGAATCCATTCGAAACAATGAACAAATCATAAGTAACGAAGTTGTGCTGGAATTCACACGGTTAGACGATAATCGTCGAATTCGTGAAATTCCCGGATTGAAAGTCAAGTTTTGATATTGAGCTCGAAAACTTTGATTTTTGATGGGAATAAGTCTTATTTGGCATTATAGAGTTGCAGACTCAAAAATGACCGAATTCTGACTTAGAATGAAGAAACGAGCGTTGAACGTTCATGAACGTTTATCGTTTTCGTTAAAAATGAACTCATATGTGAATTTTGAGTTAACAAAGTTGAAAATGTAAAATTCTTGCATGAACAAGTAGAGTATGTGGTTTGTGAACTAATGGCTTTTGAACGAGCCAATTCGGACTTAAAATGATCAAATTTGGAGTCCGGGAAGTTCGATGTGCAAAATAAAAACTGTCAACTATCTGGTGCACAGAGCTGGCGCCACGGCGCCACCCCAAGGCCAATGTGTGCCGCTGCAGTGCCGTTTATAGTGTCTTGACATACTGAACTTTAGCGCCGCAGCACGGCAGAATGAACAAGGACTCGCGCCGCAACGCCGAGCCCGGACCCTGACCACAGAAGAGTGGCGCCGCAGCACGGCTTAATAAGAGGAAGCTGGCGCCGCAGCGCTAGGCTTAGGGGTTGCTCAGTAAGGAGAGTTTGTAAGTAAAGAAATAAAGTAAACTAATTAGTAATGAACTAATACTTGAAGTAACATTGTTTAAGACATTGTTAAACCGTAAGTATAATAACTAAAGGTTGAAGATAATCAATCGAACATCAACGTAATGACAATGTAAACTATAACGGCAAGTCGGAACCAATAGTAACAAATCTAATACATGATTAGACTGAGAAGAAGGGTAAGATTCATTACGAACCATGTATGTTTATTCGTGACCTAATATGTTATGTTATGTGATACATATTGTAGAGACCTTAAGGACTTAAAGTGAACATGTAATAACAGTAGCAGACGCTGAAGGCAAGTGTTCTAACCCTTGTCTCAGTTTAATCTGAACAAGATTTGTGATTCATATATTCTTACGCATGAATTGATGTATGATGAAGTCGAAACCAATTCTTACGGCTAGACTTACGATATGTTAGATTTCTTATAATCTATCAAAGTATTGTCAATGGTTTGCCAAATTATTTGGTGCGGTTTTTTAATGAAGACTGAGTATGCTAAACAAATATTTTGTCATCAAACGACAGGCACGTGAGGTTGCCATAACTTAAACGTACATACGTTTAAAGAATGTAGTGTTGATCAACATAGAGTATTATAGGTTGATCACCTAAACGTGCTCGTAAGATATGCCGGACTTACGGACTTAGTGCCGGGATGTCCTTTTCAAAGGAAATATGAAATGCTCATGGTCTTTGACTGGAATTGTTGTTTTACTAAATATTATCCATTGTGAAACATTTTAAATAAAAGTGAAGTGCTATTTTGAATTATCAATAGTACTTCGTAACTATTGTTCAGTTATTGAAGATATATGATTCATATGTTTCAAGCATGCTATTTATTGGAATTATCATACTTGATGAGCTAGTTATGCTCACTCTTGCTTGAACCATATGAATGTAGCTAAGACCGAACGGACCGAAGGATCCGACAAGGATAAAGGAAAGGCTAAGGCGAACCTGTAGATTACCTATGTAATAGTATAGGTTTGTAATGATAATATTTGATATTATGACAAGAACAAATGTAACAGCTATAAAGAACCTTGGAAAATGTTAACATTAATTTTCAATATATATATATATATATATATATGTATAAAGACATATTCGTTCTTTTGAGACATTTCAATTGAATGCTTGTGTGAACTGTAGCACCGTGGAGTACCATATGTCGGGTTGGAAGATACCCGAATTTGGGGGCGTCACAGGTTGGTATCAAAGCCTTAGGTTATAAAACTTAAGGGGAAAAATTAAAACCTTAAGTCATAACCTTAAGAGGAGTCAAAGAAGTAAAAGAAGAAATTAACCCTATAAAAATGCATTATATATATGTTATGTGTTTTTATTATTCTACTGACGTGTACTAGTCAAACTTAATTGTTTTGTTACAGATGTCAGGTGGAAACGAAATGTATAGGGATATACATGTAGTCAGTAAAGAATCGGTTATTAACCTTGTAGCAACAGAGACTGAAGTAATAGTTGTTGAGTCTGGAGACTCAGAGAGCCTATACCTCATGGCCATGTTCGATGGCATGTCTGAAGAGGAGGTGAAGGTGGTGTCATTTAACACAATAGCACATGAGGAAGAGATGGCTCCGGGGGAGTTGATGATGTCACTATTTATGACAATATTGAATAGAAATATCTAGTATTGTAAGGAGGTTAAGGAGTTGAAGGAAGAGCTCCATGTTGTCTAGTCTATGTGGGAACAAGAGCATGATGAACGAGTTTTAGCAAAGGACAAGGTCCATGCGCTAAAACAGGAGGTCTTTGAGCTCAGGGAGGAGCTAAAGACCAAGAAGCAGAAGATAGGGAGGATGTCCTATATCCATAGGAGTTCTCATGCGGATTTTCAACATCAAGTAGCTGGGTATCCGATAGAAGAAGGGCAGACTCGGCATTCTATCAGCCGAGATATTATTGCTGGTCTTGCCAAGGCGAATTTTGATAACGCCGTGCAACAGATGTAATCTAGTATTAAGTAGAGTAGATTTAGATATGTAAATAGTATGTAATTAGTAGTGACGTAAAACTCTATTTTGTATATCAAAGGGTAGTCTTTTGTAAATCCCAATTTTTAGAAAGCAATTGCGGGATGGTAATGTAATCAGCTTAGGCTGTGTAATGTAAACAATGTAGTATTATACTACAAGAATGAATCAATATAAGCCTTTTTATGAAACATATTGAGTAATGAATTGAAGTTATTGTTTAATCACGAATAATAACTAACCAATGAGAAGCCAATAATAAGAAAATGTGTTGTTTATTGTAACAGCAAAATGTCGCCAAGAAGGAGACAACAAAACCAAGATGCTAATGCAAATCAACCGAAAAGAGGTCCGGTTAACCTAATTCAGGAATTCGTTAACTTGTTAACAGTCGCATTTAATAAAAATGGCGCTAATATTCCCGTAAATTTCGGAGTAGTAAGGCTACTACTTTTAAGGATTTTAAGAGTGTCGTTCCGCCAGAGTTCAAAGGTACTACGGACCCTATAGAAGCCCAAACGTGGGTGAAAGAAATTGAGAAGACATTTGTCATTGCAAATGTTAGTGAAGGTCAGAAGGTTGCTTTTGCAACCTACAAGATGAAGGGAGAGGCCAACTTTTGGTGGAAGGCCAACCAGGCTAGGGCTGGTATCGAGAATCTAATGTGGGTAAGGTTCAAGGAGATTTTCTTCGAGAACTATTTTCCCACGAGTATGTAGGGAAGGATGGAAATGCAGTTTCTTGATTTGAAACAAGGGGAGATGACGGTTCCCCAATACGCTGCCAAGTTTAATGAACTGGCGAGGTTTGCTCCACACCAAGTGGACACCGAGTTTAGGAAAGCTTAACGGTTCGAGCAGGGCTTGAAACCCTGGCTCTATAACCATATATCTGTGTTCCAGAGTACTTCAATTGGGACCATTTTAGAGAAGGCGATAATCGCCGAAGGTGGTAGCGAGGCTTTAAGCCAGTAGTAGAAGGACAAGAAGAATAAGGGAAAAGTTGACGGGGGAGTGAAGATAGAAGGAGCCAGCGGGAGTGGCGAAGGACAAACATGGAAAGGGTTTAACTCTGGGAATACATGAGTGAAACAAGGAGATCCAAAGAGGATAATGGAGGCTTTCAAAACCTATGGGAAGACTCATTTAGGAGTTTGTCTCAAGGGGAAGGCGGTATATTATAACTATGGACAGGAGGGGCACATTTCGCCTAACTGTCCAAGTCCGAAGAAAAACCACGGATGCTTTGTGTGTGGATCAACTGACCACATGGCAAAGAACTGCTCGAAGAAGGGGACTGACGGGAATAAGGGTGCTAATAGCAGTAAGTTAGCTATTGGTGGTCCAGCGCAGCCGGGTAGGCTGATGGCCAAAACCTTTAACATGACGGTCCAAGATGCGGTGGCATCAGGGGACATAGTTGCAGGTATTATTCTGATCAACGACATAAATGCATACATGCTATTTGATTCGGGTGCTACTTATTCGTTTATAGAATGCGATTTTGCTAGCCGATTAGGATTACTTCTCAAAAAGTTGCCTATACCTTTGGATATCAAGGTAGCAAATGAAGAGATAATTCCTGTTGAAGATATTCATAGGAGTTGTTGTGTAGAAATACGGGGGTATAAATTATCGGTAGATTTAATACCGATAAAGTTGGGAGAATTCGATGTAATTCTCAGGATGGATTGGTTATTTAACCATAGGGCAATTATAGATTGTCAAAAGAAATGTGTAAATATTAGGACGTTGAGACAACCTCAGGTAGTATTTTATGGTAATAGATCGCTGAGACGTTCGTGTTGTCTTACGATGACACAAACTAGGAAATTATTGAGGAAGGGATGTGTAAGTTATCTATGCCATGTTGTTGATATCTAGAGAGTGTGAGTGACCATGGAACAAATACCTATCGTTCAAGAATTCACAGATGTATTTCTAAATGAATTGTCGGGTCTTCCACCGGATAGGAAGACCGAGTTAGTAATAGATATTGTACCAGGAGCGACACCAGTTTGTAGGGCACTGTATCGTATGGCGCCAATGGAGATGAAGGAGTTAATGGTACAGTTGCAAGAACTGTTGGACAGAAAGTATATACAGCCGAGTGTTTCACCGTGGGGAGTACCGGTACTATTTGTAAAAAAGAACGACGAATCGTTAAGACTTTGTATCGACTACCGAGAGTTTAACAAGTTGACGATAAAGAATAAATACCCATTGCCCAGGATCGATGATCTTTTTGATCAGTTGAAAGGGGCAAAGTATTTTTCTAAAATAGATTTAAGGACATGGTATCATCAGTTGAAGGTTAGGAAGGAGGATGTATCAAAACGGCATTCAGGACTCGTTACGGTCATTACGAGTTTTTGGTGATGTCATTTGGGTTGACTAATGCACCAGCTGCATTTATGGATATGATGAACAGAGTGTTCAAACAATATTTATACAAGTTCTTCGCGGTGTTTGTCGATGATATTCTAGTCTATTCTAAGACGCCAGAAGATCATGATGAACACCTAAGAATAGTGTTGGAGACACTAAGAAGGGAGAAGTTGTATGCGAAATTGTAATGCCCTAGAAAAATCGGATTTTTGAGAATTAAATTTTTATTTTGATTATGTGGATTAAATGAATTTAATTGATTATTTATGAGAGTAAGCTATTTGAAGGTCGTTCTATAACCTATACAGATCGGAATGACGTAGTATTTTGGCTACATGATAGAATTAAAGTGTTTGAATTTCCAAGATGAAAATAAAAGCTTTCCGAGAAATTTTCTGAAAAATATTATTCACGCATTTCTGCTCGGGAATTATTTTTGAACTTTCGAGAAGTACGTAACGATAGAATATCGAGGTGAGATGGAATATACAATATTATTTTAGTTATGGCAAATGTAGTTTTTCGCCTGCAGACTTAAAACCTACCGATTAGGGAATGTGATTTTCGAAAAGGAAATTAAATGCGTATAATGAATTAAAGTGATGATCATATAATACGTAGGTATTGTACGAGGTAATGAATAAGAGTATGATGTGAGGCATTATACGAGTATGTATGGATAATGGTATATCATATATTATGAATTAGTATACGAGTTAGAATACAAAATTAATACGTAGATTATACGTTATAAGACTTTAAGCCATATGTAATGGAGTTGTTGTATTATGTAAGAAATTGTCCTGTTTAATGTGAATTATGATAAGGCCCAAATATAGTAATGGTTAAGTCCAATGTAAATTAATGAACAAGCCCAAGTGTTTGTTTAATTACAAGCCCAATGTATAAGTTAAATTAATTAAACTAAAGGCCCAAAGTAAGGTTGATCCATGGGGCAACCCATGATCACATGGATGACCCAAAGTGGTGGCCAAGTAAAGTACTTGGTGGCCAAGTAAAGTACTTGGTGGCTAAGTAAAAGTTATGAGTAAGCAAAGGATAAGCTAGGTGATTAACAAGTAAACTTAATGGCCAAGTATATGTGTTGAGCAAGTAAGGAATAGTAAAAGGGTTATTAAGGAGGTGGGTTGGATTAATGACCTTTATGCCCTAACTTTAGCAATCCTATAAATAGCAAGCTTGTATTTCATTTGTTGGTTGTTATTTCATCCAACACTTTATAACTTATAAGTTGAGAGCTTATTTGCTTGAGAGAAAAAGCTAGAAAGTTAGACTTTGTTAATTCAAGAAGCAAGAAGAAAGAACAAGGATTAAACAAGTGGTATTCAAGTGTAAACAATCCTAAACCATGATTCTCTTTCTCTTCCTTTATTAGAGAAGTGGGTAGTGGTAGAACATGTATGCTAAGGAATGATATGAATGATTAATCAATGGACTTAAGCTGTATAAGTCATGAATAAGTAATTCAAATCTTAATAAGTTATGAACTCATGAGGAACCTATATGAACTTCTCATATGTTTACCTTAATATGATGGTATGATAAGAAGATGCAAGGATGATGGTTAAAAGATTTACGCCATAAGAAATCATGAGAAAAGAAATCATAAGTAGTTTATACTTTTATAAGTTATAAACTCACAAAGAACAAGTAATAACTTATCATGTTTATAAGTTAATGAAGTGTGTATGTTAAGAAGTTAGTATGTTGGATAAAATCCATTTGAAATGATGAACAAATCATAAGAAACGAAGTTAAGCCGTAATTTCACGATTAGACGATAATCGTCGAATTCGTGAAATTCTTGGAATGAAGTCGAATTTTGATATTAAGCTTGGAAACATTGGTTTTCAATGGAGACAAGTCTTATTTGGCATTATAGAGTTGCGAACTCGAGAATGACCAAATTCTGACTTAGAATGAAGAAACAAGCGTTGAACGTTCACGAACGTTTATCGTTTTCGTTAAAAATGGAATAATAGGTGAATTTTTAGTTAACGAAGTCGAATAGATAAAATTCTTGCATAAACACGTGGAGTATGTATTTTGTGAACCGTATGCTCTTGAACGAGCCAATTCGGACTTATAACGAAGAAGTTATGAGCCCGGGAATCTCACATAAAAAGTTAACTGTCAAAATTTTCTAGTGCTGAGTACTGGCGCCGCGGTGCCAGTTAAGGCAAATTAAGTCACGCCGCAGCGCAACAAAGGGTTGTGAGCTACTGAAGTTTGGCACCGCAGCATGGCTAATAGCGAAGGAGATGGTGTCGTAGCGCCGTGACCTAGTCCTAAGTACAAAACACCCACGCCGCAGCGCGAGTTGTAGAGTAAAAGCTGGCTCCGCAACGCCAACACTAAATGAAGCTTAGAGAGAAATGTTTTTGAAGATAAAGATAAAGTTGGTAAATTATATCCATGCTAAACCTAAAGTAACATCAATTAAGATGTTGAAGACCTTAAGATTAATGACTAAAGGTTGAAGGAAAGATTAATTGATCGCAAGTTATTAATAATAAAATGATGAACGATAATAAGTCGTAAGGGTAGATAAATACTCAAAACGAGTTTTGATTAAGTATACGAAATGAAAGATAGTTAATTGATGATGAATTAATTAACTTAAAGTAGTATCTTCGATGATGACAATAACGTTGAGAGTTACAACTAAAAGTTATTGAATATTATGTGAATGTGAACGATATGCAATAAGTGTACTGAATCAATTACGATCGAGTTTCGATTAATAATGTAAGGACATGGGTAAGTTGTGAGGTGGAATTATTAACTCAAAACGAGTTGTATTGATGAAATAATTTCAATTAAGTTATAGAAGAGAAAGAACTTGGTAAGAACGATGTAAAAGAATATTGGCAAGCCGGAACCAATAATAACAAATCTAATACATTATTAGATTGAGAAGAAGGGTAAAATTCATTAGGAACCGTGTATGTTCATTTATGACCTAATGTGGTATGATATGTGGTTATGTGTTGTAGAGACTGTAAAGACTCAAAGGAAAAAGTAATTTTACTGTAGCAGACACTGAAGGCAAGTTTTCTTATCGCTTGTCTAACCTTCGTGTTGGCAAGGTTTTCAGTGATTCATGTTATGAGATGCATATATGGTTTTAAAGAAAGGGTCGATGCCAATTTTAACTCGTCTAGACTAATCTTAAAGATTGATTGATTTATTTACAAGTCTTTCAATATATAATTGATAACGCTATCCTATGCCATTTGTTTGGTACGGATTCCAGGTAAGCCTGAATATGAATAAATAAATGTATTTTTCATCGATTATTCGTTGGGCACGTGAGGTTGCCACAACTTAAACGTATACACGTTTAATGAATGTAGTGTTGATCAACATAGAGTACTATAGGATGGTCACTTAGAAGTGCTCGTAAGCTATGCTGGACTTACGGACTTAGTGCTGGGTTGTCCTTTTCAAAGAAATTGTGAAAGGCTCACAGTCTTGGACAAGAATTGATGTTTAACTGAATATTGTTATCGTAAAACGTTTTGAAGGAAAATAAATGCTATTTTGAATTATTGTTAGTACTTCGTAACTATTATTGAGTTATTTAAGATATATGATTCCTATGTTTCAAGCATGTCGTTTAAAAGAAATTATTGTACTTGTTGAGCTTGTTATGCTCACTCTTGCTTTGATATTATGACAAGAACAAATGTAATTGTTATAAAGAACCTGGGAATGGTAATATTGTTTTGGAATATATGTAAGACATATTCGTTCTTTCTTTTGAGGCATTTCAAATGAATGTTTGTGTGAACTATAGCATCGTGTAGCACCATATGTCGGGTTAGAAGAGACCCGGATTTGGGGGCATCACAAAAATTCACTAAGTGTGAATTTTGGCTAGAAAGGGTACAGTTTTTACGTCATTGTAACGCCCCCAGAAAAATCGAATTTTATGAGAATTAAATTTTTATTTAATTATGTAGATTAAATGAATTTAATTAATTATTTATGGGAGTAAGCTAATTAAAGGCTGCTCTATGACCTATGTAAGACCCCGAATTTTATGAAATAAAAGTATTCAATTTTTCTATTCAGTAAATGGTTAAATTGATAAAATTTTAAAGTTATGGGTGAAATATGAATTTTTTTTTCAAAATAAGCAAGTGGTTATAAAATAATCATTGTTGTCGGGGAATATTCGTTTGGTCGTGGAATATTCTTTCTGTCGGAGAATATTCGTACGACGGCGCAGCTATTTGTGAGCCCCATAACGAATAACTGTCGGAAGAAGAAAAATGATAAATTTGAGTTTTTACAAATAACGACGTAGTTGTTACCGTTAACACTGTTAGAATACCCGGTGGTTAAAATACAGTAATACGCGTTATTGCACAGTAGCACACGGTATTGCACAGTATTTTTGAAATTATTGATTCTTACGTAAGAAGGCAATACTCAATAATTGTTACAGTAATTACTGTTCAATATTTTATTTTATTGATTCAATAATTGCTACATTGAAATTTTGTATTATTGTTGTTCAATAATTGTTGCTGCACAGTATTTCCCATTATCAGATCAATAATTCATATTATTTGAATAGTATTATTAGATAGCATTATTGGCAATGTCTAGAAAGTTCTGTCTAAGGAGAGGTTTGGTCATCTAATTGCGCGCCAGTAAGGAGAAATTCTTATTGGAAAGCCCCCTCTTTCCTGGGAACGGCCTGGTTGTCATAAATGTGATTCTGTAATATTATTTGTGAATAATTAATTATTGATTCATATGATAAGGAAATATTTATTTTATGTGGATATAAACGAGGGATATATTTTTGTGGTTAAAAATGATGGAGTTAATGTTGAGATTTTTATCCGTATTTTTGTCGGAATGGAGGTATTAAAAATCAGGGTTTTTGAGATATATTGCGGGGGTTATAATTTTTAATCCGACCGTTGGATCGTGGTAATTTTTGGATATGTTATACATATATAAGTTGAGTATATGTCCACAAATTTTGAACCGTTAAAAATGAACGTATGATTTATTATGAATTTTACGAGATGACTGGTTCAGAAATTATTGAATTTTCGGAGTTTATCATTTTGATGGAAAATTCTAGAATTGATGGGCCCCACTTGTGGTTGGTGAAGAAATGTGCTGAATTATATTTCAAATGTGGTGGGTGGGAATAGTAGCAGGTAAAGCCATCAGGTTGCAGGTCAAACCTACCAAAATTTTCCTATAAATAGAAGCCTAAGTTAGAATTGAAAATCACACCAGAAACATAAGTTTTCTCTCTTTCTCTCTCTAGATTATTGAGTGTATTTTGTGAGTATTTAGATACTTGGTGAGTTGCTATTCATCAGTGCAAGTTTCCTTCAGCATCATATCCGATATCCAGTCAGAAGTACTGCTCTTTTGAGGTAAGGGATAGTAAGGGATAGTAAGGGATATTAAGGGATTTTAAGGGTTGTTATGATTTTCAGTTTCGTAATTTTTCTGATCTTCAAAAATTCTGGAAAAATTTGAAATGATATTTTGATGAGTTTTATTGATTGTGTCCAAAAATGGTGATTTTTGGATGTATAGATTAAGAGTTATGAATTTTACGGGAAAAGACTATTTTAAAAGTAACCGCTTATAATTCCTTGTGGTTAACTCTAAAATTGATGAAATTTTTATTGGGAGTACATGTATATGATAGGAGTATACTCTGTTAATTTCAGAATTTTTGGATAAAAGTACAATTTTTGATAAATGTCTAAATATTCGGCTATTTTGGCCATATGAAAAATAGTAAATGACTTTTAAAAATTCTGAGAAAAATATATGTTCACTATGGGACTATATTAAGCTAAATCCCAGAAAAGAAATATTTTTGGAACTGATTTGGTATTTTTCATGAAAATGGTCTAGTTATGAGTAAATGAATTAAATATGTTTTGTGAAGAAAGAAAATTGGAAAATAGGATTTTATGGCTTGAGAATCCTATATGAGGTATATGCAGATTTTTGATGAGGGTTTTGGTTATTGATGATGAAATTGTAAGAGTTGGCATTTTATGATGATTAAATGCATTAATTAGTAAAGTGTAAACAATTTAAATAAATTGTTTATAAGCTTAAGAAATATTATTCTTTCAATATCATTATACTGAAATATTGGTATGTATATTATTGTGGAATTTCTATCTTTTTCATGTCAGGGTTACTATTCACGAGTTACTATTCATGAGTTACTATTCACGAGTTACTATTCATGAGTTACTATTCACGAGTTACTATTCACGACAAAATTGGTTTCTTTTTCTAACCAAATTATAGTTGATTTATGAATATTACTCTTGAGATTAAATTTATATGATTATATTGATTTTATTATCATATATAATATTTTTATAACCCTAATGATGATATTTCTCTTTGACTTGAGTGTAAAGATGGGTAGATTTTTGGTATGATCATGACTATGAGTTCTCTTTGGCTAGTAGTGCAAAGTTGAATTGTTGACTGGTATGATCATGACCATTGAATTTATAATTGAATATCTTTAGCTTAAGTGCAAAGGTGAAATGATCAACATGGTTATAATTATTGTTTATATAAATTCTTAAATGATTATATATTCTTTGAGATATTAATATATTTGGCCTGTAGTGCAAATATGAACTGTTGATGAATATATTTGGCCTGTAGTGCAAATATGAACTGTTGATGAATATATTTGGCCTGTAGTGCAAATATGAACTGTTGAGGAATATCTTTGGCCTGTAGTGCAAAGATGAATTGTTGATGAATATCTTTGGCCGTAGTACAAAGATGAATTATTGATGAATATCTTTGGCCTGTAGTGCAAAGATGAACTGTTGTTGAATATCTTTGACCTGTAGTGCAAAGATGGTCTGTTGATGAATATCTTTGGCCTGTAGTGCAAAGATGAACTGTTGTTGAATATCTTTGACCGTAGTGCAAAGATGGATTTATTAGTAAGATTATGAACAGGAACTGTGATTTGGTATAACCATGATCTTTGATGTTTCAGGTAAAGACAGGTGATGAAAATATTATTCGTCCTGGGTGCGAAGAAAAATTTAGAATCACAATTATGATTATGAGTTATTCATATGATTGTGGAAAGGAACTATTGAGTGATGTTACATGGATAAAACATTGTTGGTGGATTTTTAACATGGAAGAGATAATGGACTTTATGGTCTATTTGACTCTTCTAATGGATTGCATGTTCCGCTGCAACTATGGTTGAAATTTTTATCATTTACCATATGTTCTAAATCTCTGATTTATTGTTGATGAAGGCTATTGATAATTGAATTATCTTTAGTCATGATATTCTTTACTGAGCTAGTTGTGCTCACCCTTTTGCTTCACAATTCCTTTCAGGTAATAAGAGTGTAGCTGGGTCGAGCGGGGGTAACAAGGGAATAGAACGGTGGTCATCATTTAGTAGTTATATTTGGTGAAGAAAATAGGGTGAGGCGAACCCAACGTTGGAAGGGTGTTTTGTTACTATCATACAAGATGTCTAATGACATACAACCTCGTGTCATCATAAGACAGGGTTGTGCTCATCCACTTGCTGAGTATATCTATGGGCACTGCCTATATAATCTTGGTGTTTGTTTGAAGTATAATTCTCAATTAGAGACAGTGGAGATAATGATAAGTCAAGAGAAGACTCACCATTGGGAAGAATATGATAGTAATCTTCTCGTTTTTCTTTGGGGTCTATTGGGTCAACCAAGGATAATTCTGTGGCCATATGATATCTATCATAACCTAGAAGCATGGCCTCCCATGTACGAAGGTTTCCTTGAGCACTTCCCAAAGATTCTAGTTTCTAAAACAATTTTTGACTATACCTTTATGTAAGGTGTTATTGTGAGGTGATGTCCACGGTTGGAACATGAGTCACATTTGGTATATATTTGTATCCAAACTCACAGCATATGTGTTGTTGTATTTTGCACGACAATTGTTGTAATAAAGTTGTAGTTGTTTTCTGTACCATGTATTTGACGACTCAAAATGGGTTGGGTGGAATGGACCTATTTTGGGGTTGTCACAACCTAGACATGTCAGAACGTCGTAGTATCTTGGCTACGTGATAGAATTAAAGTGTTTGAATTTCCAAGATGAAAATAAAAGATTTTCGAGAAATTTTTCGAAAAATACTATTCACGCATTTCTGCACGGGAATTATTTTTGAACTTCCGAGAAATATGTAATGATAGAATATCGAGGTGGGATAGATTATCCAATAATATTTCAATTATGAAAAATACAATTTTTTGCCTGCAGACTTAAAACCTAACGATTAAGGAATGTGATTTCCAAGAAGGAATTAAAGCAATGATCATATGATGTGTAAGTATTAAACGATGTAATGAATACGAGCATGATACGAAATATTATACGAGTATGTATGAATAATGGTATATCTTATATTATAAATTAGTGTATAAGTTAGAATACGATAATAATACGTATAGAATACGTCATAAGGCTTTAAGCCATTTGTGAATGGACTTGTGGATTATGTCGGATGTACAAGTCCAATAGGATTTATTATGAAAGCCCAAAGTAATTTAATGTGCAAGCCCAAAGATTAAGCTAAGCTAATTAAACCTAAGCCCAAGTTATGATCGAATTGGCTAGGGTGACCCATGGGGCAAACCATGGGTGATCCAAAGTGATGAACAAATAACTTAATGACTAAGTAAAGAATGTGATGAGCAAGTAAAGGATAAGCTATGTGCCAAGCAAGTAAACTTAAGGGCTAAGCAAATGATAAGTTAAGTAAACTTAGAGGCTAAGTAAAGTGCTTATAAGTAATGGGCAAGTAAACTTAAAGGCTAAGTATTGTGATGGCCAAGTAATTAATTTGATAAGGAAGTAGCTTAATGGCTAAGAAAGTGTGGTGATCAAGTAAGCTTAATGACCAAGCAAAAGAAGTAGGGAGCAAGTTAACTTAATGCTTAAGAAATGAATAGTAAGGAGGTGATTAAGGAGGTGGAGTGACTTTATGACCATTATACCCTCACTTTGAGATTTCTATACATAGAAAGCTTAGGATTTCATTTGTTGGTTGTTTCATTTCATCCAAACATTATAAGAGCTTTTTGGCTTGAGAGAAAAAGTTAGAAAAGCTAGAAAGTTAGACTTTGTTAATTCAAGAAGCAAGAAGGAAGAAGAAGGATTAGCAAGAGAACTTCAAGGGTAAGCAATCTTAAACCATGAATCTCTTTCTCTTTATTTGTGAGAGAAGTGGGTAGTGGTATAACATGTATGCTAAGAAGGAGTGGGAATGATGAATCAAAGGGCTTAAGTCTTAATAAGCCGTAAATAAGCCATATTATAAGATAAGTAATAAATGAAGTTATGAACTAAGTGAGAACTTATAAGAAAGTGTAATATGTTACATAAATGAAGTGTTATGATAATAAGAAGCATGGATGGTGGTTAAAAGATTAACGCCATGATAAATCATGAGAAATGAAATCATAAGTAGTTTATACTTTTATAAGTTGCAAACTCACAAAGAACAAGTAATAACTTATCATGATCATAAGTTAATGAATTAAGTATGATAAGATGTAATTATGTTGGATAAAATCCATCTGAAACGATGAATAAATTATATGAAACGAAGTTAAGCCGTAATTTACACGATTAGACGATAATCGTCGAATTCGTGAATTTATCAGAATGGAAGTCGAATTTTGAAATTGAGCTTGGAAACGTTGGTTTTCAATGGAGTCAAGTCTTATTTGGCATTATAGAGTTGTGGACTCGAGAATGACCAAATTCTGACTTAGAACGAAGAAACGAGTGTTGAACATTCACGAACGTTTATCGTTTTCGTTAAAAATGGACAAAAAGGTGAAATTTGAATTAATGAAGTCAAATAGATAAAATTCTTACATGAACACGTAGAGGTATGTAATTTTTGAACCTTAGGCTCTTGAACGAGCCAATTCGGACTTATAACGAAGGAGATATAAGCCCGGGAATCTCACATAAAAAGTTAATTGTCAAAAATTTTCTGAAGCTGAGTACTGGCGCCGCAGCGCCAGTCAAGGCAAAGTAAGTCACGCCGCAATGCCACAAAAGGCTATGAGCTACTAATGTGAGGACCCCAAACTCAGGTACTTGAAACCCGAACTCGGTTCTTCACGATACCATTTCTATGAGCGGAATAATACTAATAATAATAACAATAATATAAAGATCAACTTAATTTACATATAATCAGAGTCTAATCCCAAGTACGTAACCTTTAAACATTCATTATAACCCATGATAGATAATATATGTCATGCTTATCTTAATAATATCAAACTATTACATAACATATTAATTCGTTCATTCAGCAACATTTCCTTTTTCTTTGTTCTTAGTAGAGCTCTCTGGTCATTCGCACTTAGCTGAAAACATTTAAATTTAAGCAAGGATGAGCATTTGAGTGCCCAGCAAGTAATAGCAATTATATATATATAATCGGAAAGAATTTAAATATTTTCTTTGTACTATTCTTCTACAACAAGTCAATACTTGTGAAGTATTCTGAACCGATAAATATAACATAACAACTCTCTTTCAAATTTTTGAAACTACATATTGACTATAACTGGGGTTATGGTGACATGCCATGAACATTATTTTCATTTTCGAAAATGTTAAACAGAAATTCATCTGTAAACCGTCATAACTTACAGGCATGGGAGGTGATCAGCCCGTTATGTCCTGCATTGATCAATACTACATACAAGAACGAGGGTATCGTTCACTCTGTCCGCCTTGGGCGCATAAATGTTTTCCCGTGTTGGGATGTTCATACTTGTCTGGGTTCTAAATCAAAGGTTTTATCTTGTTCAACAATATTCTATAATGCAACATATATATATATATATATATATATATATATATATATATATATATATATATATATATATACGGGTAATTGACAAAGGTATATCAACATGTGATTAAATACAATGATTATCCAAGTGGGGACACTTGTATAATCATTTACAGAAATTAACGAACAGAATATATATATCTGAATTACCATATACTAACATGTTGATAAGCAATGAGCGTATATAATATAAGGTTAATAATCTGTACAGTAATAATATCATTCGTAAATATTCTTGCTCATGTCCATTGCATAAAGAAAATGCAAAGGTAAGATACTTGCCTGAAGCGCTGCTTACAGTTTGTAATTTAGATTTATCGCTTATCTCGCGACCTATCATTAATCAGATCATTCGTTCGATTAGAACAACATACTATAACATATAACACTGCTTATTGCAGTCAGCACATACCCTAATCACATTGGCACATAGATTTAACAATCATTGAATCACAAATAATCAATTATCTAATCACATTATCTAAGTTCAGATCAATTTCTGAAACATGTCTGTGTACCGACAACTTTATCGGGTAATTATCGAGTCTAAGACTCTGTACTCTAACTTAATATCAGTCATATTATTTTTAAATAACTTATAATAATTTTAAAACATTTATTATGATTTATCATAAATTTTCAAACATTGGAATCATATTTAAATGATTTAAATACTAATAAATTCTATTATCATTAATATTTAATTAGTATTAAACTATTAATGAAACCATTTCCAAAATATTAAAATTATTTATAATAACTCAAAATATTTTTAAAGTATTAATATTACCCTTAAATGATTTTTAAAACATTTAAAATCATTTCTAAATAATTACCATTAATATTAAGGTATTAATGTTCAATTTATCAAAATATTAAAAGTCATTATTCATAACTTAAAATATTTTTAATTCATTTATATCCCTTTTAAATGATTTTTAACTTAATAAAACCATTTTTAAACTATTTATTTAATATAATTATTAAATAAATTTACTATTTTTAATAATAAGTTAATAATCATTAATATTAAACTATTAATTAAATTATGCTTTAAATATTAAAAGTTATGTTTTATAACTTAAAATATCTTTAAACGCTTTATTTTTATTTAAAATGATTATTATAATATTAAAATCATTTTTAAACTAAATTATTTAATATAATTATTAAATAACTTTAATATCATTAATAATAATTAATTAATGAAATTTATCTTTAAATATTAAAAGTTATATTTTATAACTTAAAATATTTTTAATACCTTATTATTATTTAAAATGATTTTTAATATAATAAAATTATTTTTAATTAATTTATTTAATTCATTTAGTAGACAAATTAATTACCATTAATATCAACTTATTAATGAAATTTATCACAAAATATTAAAAGTCATTAAAAATAACTTAAAATATTTTCTTATATCATAATATAATTTTTAATGATTTTTCCAATATTAAAATCATTTTTAAATAATTTATTTAATATTATAATTAACTGAATTAAATACTTTTAATATTCCAAAAATATTAAATATTTATGAAATATATTTAAAATAATTAAAAATAATTTTTGGAATTTAAAATAATTTTTAATAATTTGTTTTGTATTTTTAATAATTAAAAACTATTTTTTCTATTTATTAATTAATTACCGAAAAATAATATATTATCTGTCGCTAAAGACCGCCTATAGTGACAAAACTGCCGCTATATGTGTTCTTCATGTTCTTCATACAAACCCAGAACACCAAGGCAGTGATCATGTGGCCTAGTTTGACCGCGATTTATGATCATACCAAGCTGTGTCTGGACTATCTATTGCTCACAGATTATAGAACTAATGTAGTACTACACGATACAGCAACAATCATAATCATATAATACATAACAAAGCAGATCTGACCGTCCAAAGTGGCTGTCAGAGCTGTTTTTCATTTATGGGTTACCCAGAAATGAACAGTTCATGAGGCCTACTTTGGGCTTCCACAACTTGTAATACATGTAAGGTATTAGTGATCTAAAGATTTCAGGTTGTATAACACATGTAAGTCTAGAGATCCATTACATAAAATCATAACAACAACATCAAAATCGCGAGATCTAATCTGGTCAAACTATGTCAGTCGTCATGTTCTTACGTTTTCTGGGTTACCCAGAAAACAGAAAACATGATCGGCTTCACTAGTTTGACCGGCCAAAAATTTCAATCTATTTAATATATATGTGATCTTAAAGCATGGGAATGTAGTACAAGCAACATAGTATAACTTAGATACATCCATAAACACAGATCAACAATAACATGACAGATCTGAACGCTTGAAAAACTTGTCAGACGCTGCTAATCATGTTCTGGGTTACCCAGAATTTCGTGCAGTCAACGTCGGTCAATGGGATTTGACCTTAAATATCTTTGATTTCAGACATCAAATGGCTATTCTACCACTTGCATCTTAAAGACCATATATCAGGCTACATATTGAAGCTTTAAAACAACTCAAACAACAAACGAGCAATGATTTATAAGGCCTGACATTCATTGTCAGACCTATAAAATTTTTTTTTCCAAATTTCTTTAAAACTTAAATCTGAGCCTCTACGTGTTATGGATCTAACATCTAGCAACCCAGATCAGCATTAGACAACATAAACAACATATTCTAACACTTAATCATAACATCTAACACAGATTTTGGACAGAAATTAAAGCTAGGGTGTCATACCTTTCTTTGATAAATTTCTGATTTTGTGTTGCTAATTTGTTTATGGTGGACGTGGGGCTGTGTTTTGGGACTAATATAGCTTATATTTTCAGAGGTGAGAGTTTGAGACAGTTTAGTTTGAGTGTTGTGAAAAATGTAAGTAACAAATGTTATTTCTCTCTCTTCCAATCTATATATAGAAGTGTATGGTGCATGTATGGCTGAAATGTGTGGCTTGTTGCTGGCATTTTAAGCATGTGGGGTTGGTATGAGTTGGTTAACAACTCAACCTATTGTCAAAACCTACACATATTAGCCTCTTTAATGCACAAAAGGGAAAAATGGTCTTTAGGCTTGCAATTTTAATGGCATAATTGTAATCTTGCCCAAACCCTTAAGGTTTGACCCTTAGGGTTTAACCCTAAGATTTAGCACAAAGTATTTTTAAGATTTAGCAACAAGGGTTTGTACAAAAACTAAAATAATTTTAGTTTCTAAAATTTGAAAATTAAGATTTGTTAATTAGATTATGTGAGTAATTATATTATATATGAACATTAGGGATTAACATCACTAATCATAATTAACCATGCTAAAATAGCAACTAGGGTTTAAGATAAAAAAAACTAGTTTCTTTAAATTTATAATTAGGGTTTAAAATAAAACAAAATTAGTTTCTAGAATTTATAATTAGGGTTTACCTAATTAATCAAATCATTATATAAAACACATCATAAAACATATAACACCGTTATAACAGTCTTAAACTCACAGTTGATTTTCAAATTAGGGTTTTCCCTAGTAAAATAAGGGTTTAACCAATTAATAATAGGGTTTCGAAATTAAACACCATAATTGACCAATCATCATCAATGCGTAAATACAGTACATATTCATAGCACTGAAAAATCAAAATATAATTAATATTATATTATTATTATCATACCTTGACAATAATCCAAAATTAGGGTTTGGATTCCATATCTGATTTATTCTTCCTATTTAACCTTAATAATTAGGTAAAATAATTAACTTAATAGCCTGTACTAAAATTCATATAATAAAATAATTATTATAATTATTCTAAAATCACTCCGTATATTATTTAAATAATATATGATTATATTTTCATGGAAAATAGTTAATAAAGCATTTCTACTATAAATTAATTATTATAGGAATATACTTTATAAAAATCAATAATTCTAAAATAAAATTATTTGTAAATATTTATGTAATAAATATATTTTTATTTACCACATAAATACACATACACATTATCTTGTACAAATCCTCATCCTTAAAATAAATAAATAAAAAACGTTATACGCAAAATTTCTTATTTATTTATATAGAAAATATCGGGTTGTTACAACTAAAGTCTCGCGCCGCAGCACGGTCGAATGAACTGAGTACAGCGCCGCAGCCCCAAGGCCTGGTTTTAGAGTTGCTAACTCTCGCCGCAGCGCGACATAGAGAGGTGAAGTTGGCGCCGCAGTGCTATTACTGGAATGTGAATTGAAAAGAAAGGTTTTGAATGTAAAGTGAAGGAGAAACGAATGAAGATTGAATTAAATTCTTAATCAACTTAATGTAACATCATTTAGGATGTATAACCTTAAGTAATACACTAGAGGTTGAAAGAAAGAATAATTTAAACGATGAACGTGAAGGGTAATTAAGTAAACCATAAATGGTATTCAACGTTGGTACTTCACCAATTACGATCAAGTTTTGATTAATAATATAAGGATGTTGGTAAGCCGTGAGGAAGGGTGATTAACTTGAATTGAGTTGTATTAATGAAATAATTTCGATTAAGTTATAGAAAAGAAAGAAATTGGTAAGAACGATGTAAAAGAACGACTGCAAGCTGGAACCCATAATAACAACTCTAATATATGATTAGATTGAGAAGAAGGGTAATATTCATTAGGAACCATGTATGTTCACTCATGACCTAATGTGGTATGTTATGTGGTTATGTTTTGTAGAGACTGTAGGGACTCAAAGAGAAAAGTAAATTTACTGTAACAGACGCTGAAGGCAATTCTAAACGCTCGTCTAACCTTCGTGTTAGCCAAGTTTTCAATGATTCATGTTATGAGATGCATGAATGGTTTTAAAGAAAGAGTCGATGCCAGTATTAACTCGGCTAGACTAATCTTAAAGATTGATTGTTTTATTTATAAGTCGTTCAATATAGAACTATTAACGCTATCCTATGCCAAGTATTTGGTACGGATTCAAGGTAAGCTTGAGTATGAATAAACAAATGTATTTTTAATCGATTATTCGATGGGCACGCGAGGTTGCCAAAACTTAAGCGTACATACGTTTAATGGATGTAGTGTTGATCAACATAGAGTACTATAGGCTGATCACCTAGAAGTGCTCATAAGCTATGCCAGACTTACGGACTTAGTGCCGGGTTATCCTTTTCAAAGAAATTATGAAACGCTCATGGTCTTGGACCAGAATTGATGTTTTACAGAATATTGTCATTGTAAAACGTTTTAAAGGAAAAGAAGTGCTATTTTGAATTATAGATAGTAACTATTATTCAGTTACCGAAGATATATGATTCCTATGTTTCAAGCATGTCGTTTAAATAAAATTGTTGTACTTGCTGAGCTTGTTATGCTCACTCTTGCTTGAACTATATGAATGCAGCTAAGGATGAGCAAACCGTGGTTTCTAGTAGAGAGAAAGGCAAGGCGAAGAGGAATGATTAGTTTATCTTGTAGTAGACTAGTAAGTGTATGTATTATATTATGATGAACAAAGAATGTAATGGTTTAAGAACCTGGGAACGAGATTTATTATTATTAATGTAATAAGAATGTCATTGGAACACACATTTTGATGTCGTTTCAGTAGAATAAATGTACAGTTATGAGTACCGTGTAGCACCAATTGTCGGGTTGGAATATACCCGAATTTGGGGGCGTCACTGGTTGGTATCAAAGCATTAGGTTATAAAACTTAAGGGGGGAAGAACCTTAGGCAAATAACCTCGTTAAGGAAGGAAAAGTACAAAGGAAGTAAACTTGAGTTGAATGAGTTAATAAGGTATTGAGGAAACTCAGTACCGAAAGATTTAAAAGATGAAAATTAATCCTAAATAAATTAAATGTGATTGTGCTTATACTATTGTTTATTATGTACTAATCAACATGTTATGTGTTATTGTAGGATGTCGATCGATAGCTTGATGTATAGAGATATACACGTGGTGAGCGAAGAGTTGGTGAACGGAGTAGAGCCTGTACCCATGCCAGTGGCAGAGGTACTATTAGTGATTCTAGAGGAGTCAAAGTCAGAGTCAGTGGAGTACTTTTTTGAGGAGAACTACTCCGAGGGAAAGATGGATATAGCATCATATCTTAATATGATGAGCGATGTGGAGGAAGAAAGAAAGGTAACATCGGTTACTACGGTGGTACCTACACAAGAGTCATCACCTCTAGATGCAATAGGAGCATTATATCTGGCAGTGCTTGACAGAAATGTGCAACTGAGTATAGTTGTGCAAAATCAGAATGAAGAGATTAGTGTTCTTTATGTAGCGAAGGAGTCTGCAGAAGCAGATTTTGAGTCCGAGCATGATGAGAAGGTGCTCATTATAAAAAAGGCTACGGATTTTAAGAAGGAGGCCGATGAACTTCTTAAAGAATTGGGGGAGAAGGAGCGAAAGATAGAACGGATGTCTTACATCCATAGGAGTACTCATGAGAATTTCAAACTGAAAGTTGCTTGTCATCCCATAGAGTCAGGACAAACCCGTCACACTATTAGTCGGGATACTATAGTGATTATTGCGAATGAGAAGCACGAGGACGCTGTTATGCATTATTAGAACGTTAGAATTATACATATGTGTGTAGTGACGTAAAACCACTTTTGTATAAAAAGGGTAGTCCTTTTGTAAATCCCAACTTTTGTGGAGTTCAATTACGGAATAGAAATGTAATAGCTTTTGACTATGGAAAATAAATTGTAAATAGTTTCAAACTATGAAGAAGCATATGAATATAATGAAGTTTCATTTAATATGCTTTGTTATGGTATGAGTTGGTATGTGACGAATAATAACGAAGTAAGTAAATAGATAATAATGAAATTTTATCAGCATAATGCCGCCAAGGAGAAGATAGCGTAATCAGGAAGCAGAATCACGTAGTGATAACCAAGGGGTCAGAACAACCCTATGCAAGAGTTCATTAATTTATTAACGGCTACATTTAACCAAACTGAGGGTAGAGTACCTGCGGGACCTATGATAGCCAGAATGACTATCTTTAAAGAGTTTACACATGTAGGTCCACCGAAGTTCAAAGGAACGACATACCCAATAGAGGCCCAAACCTGGGTAAAAAAAATAGAGAAGGCATTTATTATTACAAGAGTAGGTGAGGCGCAAAAGACTTCTTCTGTGACTTATATAATGAAAGGGGAAGCCAACTTTTGGTGGGAGGCTCACCAGGGTGGGGATATAACAGATGTGGTAACGTGGAAACAATTCAAGAGGGTTTTCTTTGAGAATTATTTCCCTACAAACATGCAAGGGAGAGGGAGGAACCAAGACAAAGAGTGCCAGTGGTAGTGACAGTATGCCAAAAAGAAAGAATTTTAACTTCGGGAATACTGGAGTGGGACAAGGGGATCCTAAGTGTAGGATCAAAGCACGGAAGACATGTGGAAAGACTCATTTAGGAATCTGTTTAAAGGAAAATCAGTTTGTTATAACTGTGGACATGAGGGTCATATATTACCCAATTGTCCTAATCCTAAAAAAAACCATAGTTGTTTTGTATGTGGGTCGTTGGACCACATGGCAAGAAATTTCCCAAAGAAGGGGTCGGAGGAGAGTAAGGGTATTAGTAGTGGTAAGTTAGTCATTACTGGACCACCATCGCCAGATGCGATTGCATCAGCAGATTTAGTAGCGGGTATCATTCTAGTCAATACAATGAATGCTTATGTGCTGTGTGATTGGAGTGCTACTTTTCTTTCATATCATGTGAATTTGCTAAGTGATTAAGTTCATTCCCGAAAGGATTATAAATACCTTTACACGTTAAGGTAGAGAATGAGGAAATAACTTTCGTTGATTATATTCGTGGAAATGGTTTCATGGATAATAAATGTAAGCAAGTATCGGTAGATAACTAGCGATAAAGTTAAGAGGATTTGAAGTAATTCTCGGTATGCATGGGTTGATTAACCATAGAACTTTAATAAATTGTCTAATGAAATGAATGAATCTTCAATTTTCTAATAAACCCAAGATAGTAATTTACGGTAATATATCACCGAATTTTCCTTGTTGTCTAAACATGACACAATTTAGAATGATGTTAAGATAAGTTTAGGTTGTGGTACAATCGTAACCTTTGATGGTTGACATATGGGAGCTGGGCTAAATAATTCCTTTAGAGAACGAAGGTATATACGAAACTGGCGACCGATCTAACTCACTGTGATGGCAGTGTAGATGAGACGGGAACATGTTTGTTGGGTGTTTATGGGAAACCACTCAGACTACCATATGGACTACTAGCAGAGAAGCGATGTGTGCTGAGACCTAGAGAAGTAATAAGAAGAAGATAAAAATGTAAATCATCAAAGGTGATGAACGTATTAAGTTAGACATCTCTGTATGTCATGAAGCTGTAAGTCGTTAATGAAAATAGGTCGCGTAAACTTAGGTTGAAAGAACGTGAACCTTAAGAAGTATAGTTAATTAAACCAATGCGTAAGTCAAATATATGACTAATTGATTAGCGGTTAAGAATAAATAATCGTTGCCCAGGATCGATGATCTCATTGATCAGTTGAAAAGGGGAAAAGTATTTTTCCAAGATAGATTTGTGTACGGGGTATCGTCACTTGAAAGTGAGGAAAAGGGAAGGTACCTAAGATGACGTTCAGAACTCATTATAGTTATGACAAGTTTCTGGTTATGTCGTTTGGGTGGACTGATGTACTGAAGTTAGACTTTCCGTAAGGGGCGCCAAGCAAGTCGGTGGAAATTTGATAGGTGTGTTGGGAATGAGAAGTGAGAAAAATAGTTTTTAGGAACTAAAAAGGGAAGTTAAGTCATTGTGTATGCAACACGCCAATTAAAGGATTATGAGAAGGTCTATCCTACTTATGATCTATTATTGGCAACGGTAGTTTTGAATTAAAAATCTGAAGATAGTATTTATATAGGGAGAAGTGTGAGATATACACGGACTCTAAGAGTCTGAAATATATCTCCACATAGAAGTAGTTGAAAATGAAGTACAGAAGGTGATTAGAATGGATAAGAGATTACGACTATGATATGTTATATCATACAGGGAAGGTAAACGTAGAAGTTGACGCGTTGTGTAGGAAGGGTAGGGAAAAGCTATCAATGTTAACAACTCAGAATGAGTTAATAAACGGAGATGGCAAGAACGGAGTTAGAGGTTAAGTTACGGAATGAAGCGATAAAAAAGTTATTCACAATGTAGACTCAATCCACGATAATGGAACGAGTTAAGTAAGTATAATTAGGTAACGAGGAATGCAGACGAATGAAGAAGAAGATGCAGGATAAAGAAAAGATCAAGTATCATCTCGTTTTGAAGGAGGAATTTGAGTTCCAAATAAATCCAAGTTAAAAGAAGAACTAATAATAGGGAGATAACGTAACGTGTTAGTAAATGCTTAACTTCCAACTCAGATTATTGATAGGAAGGGACAAGTTATGTGAAATAAGATAATACCTTCGGTGAAGGTGAAATGAAAGAACCACAATGTCGAAGAAACATTGTGGGAACTCGAGATTAAAATGAAGAAAACTTTTCCTCAATTGTTTATATAATGATAGCGAGATTTTGGGGACAGAATCCTTATAAGGGGGGAAGAGTGTAACGCCCCAGAAAAATCGAATTTTATGAGAATTAAATTTTTATTTAATTGTGTGGATTAAATGAATTTAATTAATTATTTATGGGAGTAAGCGAATTGAAGGTCGTTCTATGACCTAGGCATGTCAGAACGTCGTAGAATCTTGGCTACGTGATAGAATTAAAGTGTTTGAATTTCCAAGACGAAAATAAAATCTTTCCGAGAAATTTTTTGAAAAATACTATTCACGCATTTCTGCTCGGGAATTATTTTGGAACTTCCGAGAAATACGTAACGATAGAATATCAAGGTGGGATAGAATATCCAATAATATTTTAGTTATGAAAAACGTAGTTTTTCACCTGTGGACTTAAAACCTAACGATTAAGGAATGTGATTTTCGAGAAGGAATTAAAGCAATGATCGTATGATGTGTAAGTATTAAACGATGTAATGAATACGAGTATGATACGAAGTATTATATGAGTATATATGAATAATGGTATATCGTATATTATGAATTAGTATACGAGTTAGAATATGTATAGAATACGTCCTAAGGCTTTAAGCCATTTGTGAATGGACTTGTGGATTATGTGGGATGTACAAGTCCAATAGGATTTAATATGAAAGCCCAAAGTAATTTAATGTGCAAGCCCAAAGATTAAGCTAAGCTAATTAAACCTAAGCCCATGCTATGATCCAATGGGTTAGGGTGACCCATGGGGAAAACTATGGGTGATCCAAAGTGATGAACAAGTAACTTAATGACTAAGTAAATAATGTGATGAGCAAGTAAAGGATAAGCTATGTGCTAAGCAAGTAAACTTAAGGGTTAAGCAAATGATAAGTTAAGTAAACTTAGAGGCTAAGTAAAGTGCTTATAAGTAATGCAAGTAAACTTAAAGGCTAAGTATTGTGATGGCCAAGTAACTAATTTGATAAGCAAGTAGCTTAATGGCTAAGTAAGTGTGGTGATCAAGTAAGCTTAATGACAAAGCAAAAGTAGTAGGGAGCAAGTTAACTTAATGCTTAAGAAATGAATAGTAAGGAGGTGATTAAGGAGGTGGGGTTGCTTTATAACCATTATACCCTCACTTTGAAATTTTTATAAATAGCAACCCTAGGATTTCATTTGTTGGTTGTTTCATTTCATCCAAACATTATAAGAGCTTATTGGCTTGAGAGTAAAAGTTAGAAAAGCTAGAAAGTTAGACTTTGTTAATTCAAGAAGCAAGAAGGAAGAAGAAGGATTAGCAAGAGAACTTCAATGGCAAGAAATCTTAAACCATGAATCTCTTTCTCTTCATTTGTGAGAGAAGTAGGTAGTGGTAGAACATATATGCTAAGAAGGAGTATGAATGATGAATCAAAGGGCTTAAGTCTTAATAAGCCGTAAATAAGCCATGTTGTAAGATAAGTAATAAATGAAGTTATGAACTAAGTGAGAACTTATAAAAAAGTGTAATATGTTGCATGAATGAAGTGGTATGATAATAAGAAGCATGGATGGTGGTTAAAAGATTAACGCCATGATATATTATGAGAAATGAAATCATAAGTAGTTTATTCTTTTATAAGTTGCAAACTCACAAAGAACAAGTAATAACTTATCATGATCATAAGTTAATGAAGTAAGTATGATAAGATGTTAGTATGTTGGATAAAATCTATTCGAAACGATGAACAAATCATAGGAAACGAAGTTAAGCCGTAATTTACACGATTAGACGATAATCGTCGAATTCGTGAAAATCTCGAAATGGAAGTCGAATTTTGATATTTAGCTTGGAAACCTTGGTTTTCAATGGAGTCAAGTCTTATTTGGCACTATAGAGTTGCGAACTCGAGAATGACTGAATTCCAACTTAGAACGAAGAAACGAGCGTCGAACGTTCATGAACGTTTTTCGTTTTCGTTAAAAATGGACAAAAAGGTGAAATTTGAATTAACGAAGTTAAATAGATAAAATTCTTGCATGAACACGTATAGTATGTAATTTTTGAACCGTATACTCTTGAACGAGCCAATTCGGACTTATAACGAAGGAGTTATGAGCCCGAGAATCTCACATAAAAAGTTAACTGTCAAAAATTTTCTGGTGCTGAGTACTGGCGCCTCGGCGCCAGTCAAGGCAAAGTAAGTCACGCCGCAGCGCCACAAAAGGCTGTGAGCTACTGAAGTCTCGCGCCGCAGCGCGGTCGAATGAACTGAGTATGGCACTGCAGCGCCAAGGCCGGGTTTTAGAGTTGCTAACTCACACCGCAGTGCGACATAGAGAGGCGAAGCTGGCGCCGCAACGCCATCACTAGAATGTGAATAGAAAAGAAAGATTTTGAATGTAAAGTGAAGGAGAAGCGAATGAAGATTGAATTAAATTCTTAATCAACTTAATGTAACATCATTTAGGATGTATAACCTTAAGCAATACACTAGAGGTTGAAAGAAAGAATAATTTAAACGAAGAACGTGAAGGGTAATTAAGTAAACCATAAATGGTATTCAACGTTGGTACTTCACCAATGACGATCACGTTTCAATTAATAATGTAAGGACGTTAGTAAGCCGTGAGGAATGATGATTCACTCACACTGAGTTGTATTAATGAAATAATTTCGATCAAGTTATAGAAAAGAAAGAAATTGGTAAGAACGATGTAAATGAACGACTGCAAGCCGAAACTAATAATAACAAGTCTAATATATGATTAGATTTCGAAGAAGGGTAAGATTCATTAGGAACCATGTATGTTCACTCATGACCTAATGTGGTATGTTATGTGGTTATGTGTTGTAGAGACTGTAAGGACTCAGAGAGAAAAGTAAATTTACTATAGTAGATGTTGAAGGCAAGTTTTTCTAAACGCTTGTCTAACCTTCGTGTTAGCCAAGTTTTCAATGATTCATGTTATGAGATGCATGAATGGTTTTAAAGAAAGAGTCGATGCCAGTTTTAACTCAGCTAGACTAATCTTAAAGATTGATTGATTTATTTACAAGTCTTTCAATATAGAACTGTTAACGCTATCCTATGCCAAGTATTTAGTACAGATTCAAGGTAAGCTTGAGTATGAATAAACAAATGTATTTTTCATCAATTATTCGATGGGCACGCGATGTTGCCAAAACTTAACGTACATACGTTTAATGGATGTAGTGTTGATCAACATAGAGTACTATAGGCTTGTCACCTAGAAGTGCTCGTAAGCTATGCCGGACTTACGAACTTAGTGTTGGGTTGTCCTTTTCAAAGAAATTATAAAACGCTCATGGTCTTGGACCAGAATTGATGTTTTACTGAATATTATCATTGTAAAATGTTTTGAAGGGAAAAAAATGATATTTTGAATTATAGTTAGTACTTCGTAACTATTGTTCAGTTATCGAAGATAAATGATTCCTATGTTTCAAGCATGTCGTTTAAATGAAATTGTTGTGCTTGCTGAACTTGTTATGCTCACTCTTGCTTGAACCATATGAATGCAGCTAAGGACGAGCGAATCGTGGTTTCCAGTAGAGACAAAAGCAAGGCGAAGAGGAATGATTAGTTTATCTTGTAATAAACTAGTAAGTATATGTGTTATATTATGATGAACAAAAAATGTAATGGTTTAAGAACCTGAGAATGAGATTTATTATTATTAATGTAATAAGAATGTCGTTGGAACACACATTTTGATGTCGTTTCAGTAGAATAAATGTACAGTTATGAGTACCGCGTGGCACCAATTATCGGGTTGGAAGATACCAGGATTTGGGGGTGTGACAGTCATGTTATTGACCATGAGGGGATTTCAGTAGATCCAACAAATGTGGAAGCCGTGATGAATTGGGAACAACCGAAAATGACGACTGAGGTGCGGAGTTTCCTAGGGTTAGCAGGATACTATCGGAGATTCATCCAAGATTTTTTAAAGATAGCTACTCCCTTAACTAACTTGACAAGAAAATTTTGTAGTTTATAGCGATGCTTCGCATAGAGGACTTGGTTATTCTCATGCAGTGTGGCAAGGTCATTGTGTATGCATCAAGGCAGTTGAAGGATTATGAGAAAGTTTACCCTACTCATGATCTAGAACTGGCCGCGGTAGTGTTTGCCTTAAAGATATGGAGAAATTATCTTTACCGAGAGAAATGTGAGATATACACGGACCATAAGAGTCTAAAATATATCTTCACATAGAAGAAGTTGAATATGAGACAGAGGAGATGGCTGGAGTTGATAAAGGATTACGACTGTGAAATCCTATATCACCCTGGAAAACCAATATAGTTGTCGATTCCTTAAGTAGAAAGGGTCGAGAGAAGTTTTCTATGTTAACGGCTCAAACTGAGTTAATAACAGATATGGCTAGGATGGAGATAGAGGTGAAATTACCAAGTGAATTGGGGAAGAAACTATTTGTGATGGAGATCCAATCTACCATCGTAGAGAGAGTAAAGGAGGTGCAGCTCAAAACTGGTGAGTGTGACCAGATAAAGAAGCGATTAACCAATGAAAAAGATTTAAAGTACAGTCTTGATAATAAGGGATTATTAAGATTTGAAGGAAGAATTTGGGTTCCGAATGACACTGCATTAAAGGAGTAAGTATTACAAGAGGCTCATAGTTCGAGGTACTCGATTCATCTTGGTAGCACTAAGATGTATCAAGACCTTCGACAGAGTTTTTGGTGGTCGAACATGAAGAGAGAAATAGCCGAGAATGCAAGAATTTTACATTTTTGAATTCGTTAACTCGGAATTCACCTTTGAGTTCATTTTTAACGAACACGATAAACGTTCGTGGATGTTCAACGCTCGTTTCTTCGTTCTAAGTCAGAATTCGACGATTCTTTAGTCCACGACTCTTGAATGCCTTATCTCACGTGTTGACATTAAAAATTGAAGTTTCCAAGTCACACGACAACTTTTAACTACTAATCCGAGATTTCTACATTTTCGACGTTTAACGTCAATTTTCGTAAAATTTGCCATAACTTCGTAACTCGTGTTCTATAAGCCAAATCAAATGGAACACTCTATTGATTCATCATCTACATTCTAACCAAGCAGGATGCACATACCTTATCTATGATGGATTTCAATTTGTCCAGCAATAACCATGTTAGCATTCAACGATTTCTACGGTTTGAACTTACGTAAACCCTTATGATTTCTAGTTAAACATGACTTATCAATGTTTTAGTAGCTACTAGACATCCTTATCACTTTGGAAGAGACATGCTCCAATAATATACGATTCTCTACAAAAAAATAAATCGAAAAGGGTCGAAGACTAACGTTTACGAAATATTACCTTTTTGTTCTTCGTGTTTATGACTAAACGTATATGGTTTGCTTTGAAGTAGCTTGATTACTTGTTTCTAGCTCTTTCTCTCTCTCAATATATGTTGGCTAATATTTGTAAACTATCAAATGAACTAACCAAGCTTCTATTTATAGGAATCTCAAAGTGAGGGCTTAATGGTCAAGAAGCCATTCCACCTCCTTACTATTCATAGCTTAGCCATCAAGTTACTTGCTCATCACATTATTTACTTGGTCATTACTTAACTTAGCCATTAAGCTTACTTGGTCACCACACTTACTTAGCCCTTAAGCTTACTGGTTAATCGCATAGCTTATCCTTTGCTTTCTCATCACATAAAAGCACTTTGCTTGCTCATCACATTTACTTAGACATTAAGTTTAAGCATTTTACTTAGCCACCAAGTATATGCACTTTACTTGGTCATTAATGAACGTATCCTTTTCTTAGCCACCAAGTACTTTACTTGGTCACCACTTTGAATCACCCATGGTTTATCTTTACCAATTGGATCGATCCACGGATCCGGTTCTTACTTTGGGCTTCAAGCTTAATTAGCTTAACTCATACTTTGGGCTTGCATTAAATAAACATTTTGGCTTTATCATTAGCTTGCATTGGGCTTGCACATTAATCCTTATTGAACTTACACTTCCTACACAATCCTACAAGTCCATTATATATGGCTTAAAGCCTTATAACGTATAATTTACGTATTATTCCCGTATACTAACTCATATACTTATTCATCATATACGACATACCATCATTCTTACATACTCATATAATACCTCGTATTATACTGGTATTCATTACCTCGTACAATACATACGTATTATACGATCATCGCTTAATTCATTATACGTATTTAGTTTCCTTCTCGGAAATCACTTTCCCTAACCGTTAGGTTTTAAGTCAGCAGGCGAAAAACTACGTTTGCCATAACTGAAATATTATTTGATATTCCATCTCACCTTGCTATTCTATCGTTACGTATTTCTTAGAAGTTCAAAAATAATTCTCGAGCAGAAATGCTTGAATAGTATTTTTCAAAAAAAAATTCGGAAAGCTTTTATTTTCGTCTTTAAAATGTAAACACTTTAATTCTATCACATAGCCAAAATACTACGACGTTCCGACATGTCTAGGTCATAGAACAACATTCAATTAGATTACTCTCAAAAATAATCAATTAAATTCATTTAATCAACATAATCAAATAAAAATTTAATTCTCCTAAAAATCCATTTTTCTCGGGCGTTACATTCTTCCCCCCCCCCTTTATAAGGATTCTGTCCCCAGAATCTCGCTACAATTACATAACCAAATGAGGAAAAGTTTTCCATCATTTTAATCTCGAGTTCCCACAATGCTTCGTCGACATTGTGGTTCCTCACCTTCACCTTCACTAAAGATATTATCTTATTTTACATGACTTGTCCCTTCCTATCAATAATCTGAGTTGGAAGTTAAGCACTTACTAACACCTTACACTATCTTTCTTTTATTAGTTCTTCTTTTAACTCGGTTTTATTTGGAACTCAAATTCCTCCTTCAAAACGAGATGATACTTGATCTTCTCCTCATCCTACATCCTCTTCTTCATTCGCTTGCACTCCTCGTTACCTAGTTGTACTTCCTTGACTCGTTCCATTTTCGTGGATTGAGTCTATATTATAAATAACATTTCTACCACTTCATTCCGTAATTTAACTTCTAACTCCATTCGTGTTGTGACAACCCGAAAATTTAGAGAATTATTTAAATTTTAAAATATTGAATAAAAGTTAAATAATAAACCTAAACAAAAAATAAATGGATTTGAGATTTTTGGTAAGAAATTTAATGAATTTAAAATTTATGTGGTGAATTATTCAGGATTAAGAGAATAAGTGAATACGTTTTGTGTATATGGTATTCTATATGTACAGTATGTGGTTAAGGATCAAGGGTTGACCAGATAATCTATATCAGGGGCAAACCCAAATATTATATTATGAACGTCAACGTTCAGTTAAAAAATTCTTACAATTTATAAGAAACCCTAAAACCGGTTCTGAAAACCCTAATTTCAGTTCTGGGAATTCAAAACCCTAATTCGGAAGTTGAAAACCCTAATTTGGGAAGTTAAATGCTATGTATAAGGCTTTTGAGTATTAATTACAAATCTAAATAGGGATAACCCTAATGATTAATTAGAATTCTAATAATTAGAAACCCTAATTATTATAAACTTTATTTTGTACATTTGAAACCCTAATTGATAATTCGGTCATTTAAATTTTAATTAGGAAATATAAATCCTAATTAGCAAGCTTGAATAATGATTAGGCAATTTTAATATAATTATCGAATCCTAATTATAATTCAGAAATATTAATTTTCTATTTTGAAAATTGAAATTTCAGAAATCTTAGAAATTAAATTGCAAAGAGTTTTGGGTTAAACCCTAAGAGTTAAACCTTAAACCCTAATGATTAAAACCTAAACCCTAAGGGTTAGGGTAAATGTCAAGAAAGCCACTAAAATTAAATGCAAAATGACATTAATGCCCTTTTTATATTTTTAATTGGTTAGTGTGTGAATCTTGCCATATAATAGGGTTGGTGACCAACTAAATATTTCCCATGTGTATATATCTTCCAAGATCAGCCAACAAATGCCACCTTGCACATATAGATACATGAATCTAAAAAAATCAAAAAGTTAAGTAAAAACCTTACTTTATTTCTCATTCATGTCCAACCCATTCTCTCTTTAGAATTTCGAGATTTAGAGTGAGAAAGAGAGAGAGAAGCTAAGCCATGATCAGTTCATAACTTACCAATATCAGATCACAAAGTCAGAATCTAGATCAAGCATTAGAAAGGTATAAAAACCCTAAACCTAGAAATCATACGATTTGATGTTAAATGTTGTTAATGATTTGTTAGATATGTGTTATAGGGTGTCTTTTAGTGATCTGGGTTATTAGATCACGGGTCTATATCATCTAGATGCATGATTTTGATGTTTTTAAAAATCTGGAAAAACAAGAAATTGGTGTCTAACAGTCAAATGCCAGGTCTCCTAGATCTGTATCTGTTATTTATTTTTGTGTTTTAAAGGTTTGTAGTTGTAGTATGTTGTAAGGACTTTGATCTGGAACTTGAATCAAGTCCAGATCAAGTGTAGATTAAAAGTTACAAGAGGTCAAAAGGCGTTAACCGAGCATGAAAATTGGTTTCTAGGTAACCCAGAAACCCAGAAATTGCTGACAACGTTTTTGCAAGGCTTTGATCTTGCTGCTGTTAAGTGTTTTAGCCATGTTGTTGTATTAAAGTTGTTGTCAGACATGTAATCTACATACTCAAATCATTAGATCACTCAGATCTTGCTTAGAATCAAAATTATTTGTGGTCAAACCACCGTTGACCAACTGGCCGTATGAAGTTCTGGGTAACCCACAATCTTCAAGATATGTTTCCTGACCAATACTTTGACAGGCTACTATATCTTTAATGTAATGTTTTTAGGTTGATGTAATGTTATAGAATTATTCCCTGGTATCAGGACTACAAGATAGATTGTGACAACCCGAGAATTTTGAATTTTTTTTTAAAATTTTAATTAATTTAAGGTTCAAAATTAGAACATAGACAGAAAATAAGTGTATGCGTTTGATATTTTTAAGAAGGAATTTTGAGTATTTCAAAAATTTGTGAAGAATTTAGGTGAATTATTTAGGATTAAGTGTATACGTGTTTATGTTCTGTGTATATGGTCATATATGTATTCAGAATGCGGTTAAGGGTCAATGGTTGACCAGATAAACGATATTTGTAACAAACCCTAAGTATATATTAAGAACGTCAACGTTCGGTTAGAAAACCCTAGCGTTTAAAAAAAACCCTAGAAATCGATTCTAGAAACCCTAATTTCAGTTTGGGGAAGTCAAAACCCTAATTCGGTGTATGAAATCATAATCTGGGAACTTAAATGGTTATTATAATGATTAAGTGCTATTAAATATAATATTAATTAGGGTAGAGCTTAATTAATTAGCAAACCCTAATTTAAAGTTTAGAAACCCTAATTTCGGGATTAAGAACCCTAATTTATAATTAGGAAAATCCTAAGTATTAATTTAATACTTTTAATGTTAATTAGAAAATATTAATTCTAATTTTCAAGTTATAGTAATTAGAAACCCTAATATCATTAGGAAATCTAATTTCGAAATTAGAAATATTATTTTTTTAATTAAAACCCTAATTTTAGGTTAAAAAAACCCTAATGACAGATTTTGACCCTAATTGCTTAATTAGCAATTTTAATTAGGAAATACTAATCCTAATTAGCAGGATTTAAGTTATGATTAAGAAATTTTAATATAATTAGAAAATTCTAATTATAATTTAAAAATATTAATTTTCTATTTTGAAAACCGAAATTCGGAAATGTTAGAAATTAAATTGCAAAACCTGAAGGGTTAAACCCCAAATCCTAAAGGGTTCAATCCCTAAACCCTAACTCAAACCCTAAACCCTAAGAGTTTGGCCAATTGTCTAAAATGCCATTAAAATTAAATGCCAAAAGATAATTGTGCCCTTACTGCATTATTGGTGTGATTGCTTGCAAGACTTGCTAAATGTGAGTTGGCTACCAACTCCACCAACTCCATGTGCTACAAATCACAACCAACCAGCCGAAATTTTCAGATCCTAGCAACTTGTCAACATTTATATAGATTTAGAAAGAGAAAACTACACACTTTATTTTTCATGTTTGTCCAAGACTTCCTCTCTCTTCATTTTCGAGACTTAGAGTCAGGGAGAGAGTGAAGGTGAGCAATAATCAGCTCTTAGCCTTCCAAGAAACAGATCAATGATCAGAAATCAAAGATCAATGGTAGAAAAGGTATAAACCCTAATTTTATAAATCATGTGATTTAATGTTTGATATTGTTAGTTGTTGTTTAAAAGTGTGTTAAAGGATGTTATTTGGTGATCCAAGAGGTTACATCAAGGATCCATAACATCTAGAAGCCAGAAAATCAATTTTTCAAACCGACTTAGAATCCTAGTTTTGTTGTCTGACAAGACAATGTCAGAACTCATAGATCTAAACCTGTTACTAATATGTTGTGTTTTAAGTTACAAACTTGTTCTCTGTCATAATGAGAGTAGACTGGAAGTCAAATTCCATCCATACCATGTCTGTGACGCCCCCAAAATTAGGTATACATCACCCATCTTGGGTCGTCAGATACATAGTACAAAATACAAATACAACTTACTAATACAACTGTCGTGTACAATACGACAAAACATAAACTGTGAGTTTGAATACAAATATTATCTTCTAGAGAGTATTCATACTCAAAAGGAGTCCTCATTACATTTATTAACACACCATTACATAGAATAGTGAGGACTACTAACTAATACTATCATTCGGACCATCACTCCGTTCCCCGACTTGCCCCAGCTACGTTCTCATTTCCTGAAGAGAACAGTGAAAGAAAGGGTGAGCTCAACTAGCCCAGTAAGAAATATCATGACTAAGATAATGCAGAATAAATTATCATTAGCCTTCAACAATGTTAAACTGATAAAATATAATAGACGTCAAGTTTAACCGCAGCGGAACAAGCAATCCATTAAAAGAGTCAAGTAGAAAATAAACTCTACTATCTTTTATGATTTAAAAGATTTTCCAACACTGTGATCGCTGAGACTCAGCTTAATAAAATAATTCACATCATCGAATCACCCCTGCACTACGGCCAAGGATATTCGTATATTCATTAATGGTCATGATCATGCCAACAACTGTCCATCAATGCACTACAGGCCAATGATGACTTTTACCACATCATTTGTAACATTACGGTCATGATTATACCGAATAATCCCTGGTCATAATCATACCAAGTCCATCTATGCACTACAGGCCACATATGACTTTCAACATTTTATAAACATGAGGATGATGACAATGATATAAGAATTCAATAAAACAAGTTCAAGAATTAATTTATCCAAGAATTAACAACGTCCAAATTGTCAACCTGATATTGCTTTGTGGAGTAAAATTCAAGAATACTTAGAAGAATATTTTCATGAAAAGATACTGGATGAACCGCAATTATCAAGGATATTCCACAAATTTCATAGAGTATAGAAGTCAAAACTTAACCAACTGAGTACAATAAAGAATGGAATAACAAAAGAAATCACCATGCATGCGATAGACCGCACAGACAGGTTATTCCAACAGAATAATAAATAATGGAACCAGGTCCGGCGTAAACGCACAGACAGGATATTCCGACAGAATAATAAATAATGAAACCAGGTCCGGCGTAAACGCACAGACAGGATATTCCGACAGAATAATAAATAATGGAACCAGGTCCGGTGTAAAACACACAGACAGGATGTTCCAACAGAATAATAACAAGACGGAACCAGGTCCGGTGTAAAACACACAGACAGGATGTTCCAACAGAATAATAGAAGAATGTCACCAAGTATAGGGTAGACCACGTATATAGGTTATTCCAACAGAATAATAAGAAATGGAATAACAACAGTTCTCTTCATGAATAATAAAGAATAACACCCCTTACCGTTTTAAAGACGAGCTGAAATAAGGAAGTAGTTAAGTAGCAGAATACTCTTCTTCTCTCTCTCTATAGTTTCTCTCTCTAGAGTTCAGTGAATTCGTAAGAAATAATGAAGGAATGAGCTGCTATTTATAGAAAAATAGAATGCATAATAACTAATCCATGAACGGTCCAGATTGATTACTTTAATCTGACGGTCCATATTTAAAAAAAATCTTTTAAATAAAATATAATATATTCTATTTATAGAATAACTTTAATAAAGTATTCTGTTTTATATAAAAAGATGTTTCTGTTTTATTACGTTAATAATACGAATAAAACAAAACGTCATTATCGCTAAATAATTCATATTATTAACTGACAATAATTGAATCAAACTGAGTAACTTCTCACATAAGTATTAATAATCAATACTGTGTGCTACTATGCAACCACACGTATTACTGTACTTTTACTACCGAGTAGTTCAACAGTAACAATGGTAAAATTTTCGCCGTTATTTTTAATAAAATATTTTTGTCGTTTTCTCAATCCGACAATAATTTCGTTGTGGGGTCCACCAATGATTGTGTCGTTGTACGAATATTCCCTGTTAAAACGAATATTCCCCGACCAATCGAATATTATATAACAACTTGCATACTTTGCAAAATTTATAAATATTACCCACAACTATAACATTATATCAAATTAACTCCATAATATTCAAAAATGATATTTATAGAAAATTCTTCTTTATTTATAAAAGTTGGGGTATTACAATGTCTACATCTCAAGATATAATCAGTCAAACATGGTTGACCGACCATGGAAAACTGCTTCTGGAAAACCCAGATTTTTCCAGGTTTGCCTGACAAGCTTTTGCAGGCCATGAATCTTGCTTTTATTTGCTCATTTGGCTAATTTGTTGTTGTTATGTTGTAGACTGGTATGTAGACTACACATACATGCCATTAGATCGCTTAGATCATAACCGGAATGAAAATTAAGCACGGTCAAACAGGCGTTGACCACCAGCTTTGAAGAATTTTGGGAAACCCAGAATTCGCTCAAGAACAGTTCTCCGGCCTAGTTTGACCGGATCAAATATTTCTTTCATATTGTTGTTAAACGGATATGATAATATATTATGGTACCCTGACACGCAAACTACACGATAGAACCTTTACGTGACATTAAACAAACAGAGAACTGGTAGAATCTACGGATCAAAGTATGACCCTTGAACTGTTCTTCATTTCTAGAAAACCCAGAAATGAAGAACAGCTCTGACATGTTTTTCTGATGGTTAGATCTTACAGGATGTTCATGTTTTGGCCATGTAACTTGCTTATAGTTGTAGTACTACATCAGTACTACAACATTAACTTAATAACTTTCCAAGAAACCTTATAACCATTAATCAAAGACTGGTCAAAGTACTAACCTCGAACACTGACTATGAACATTCTGAGCAGCTGAAGAACACTTTCAGTGACGGTTGTGTCACTAAAGCCACCTTTAGCGACACTTAAATCCGAAAATTTATTATTTTAATTAAATAAATAGAAAAAATGGTTTTTAATTATTAAAAATACTAAATAAATTTTGAAAAATTATTTTAAATTCTGAAAAATAGTTTTCAATTATTTAGAGTATATTTCATAAATATTTAATATTTTTGGAATATAAATGGTATTTAATTTATTTAATTATAATATTAAATAAATTATTTAAAATGATTTAAATATATGAAAAATCATGAAAAATAATATTATGTTATAATAAAATATTTTAAGTTATTTTCAGTGACTTTTAATATTTTAGGATGAAATTCATTAATAAATTATTATTAATGGTAATTAGTTTATTTAATGAATATATTAAATAAATTAAGAAAAATAGAATTAATGATTTAAAAATCATATAAAAATGATTTAAGTGTTATAAAAATATTTTAATTTATAAAATATAACTTTTGATATGTTGTCATAAAAATATTAATATTTTAATATTAATAGCAATTATCGGATAATGGATTTAACGGTTTAAAAATTATATAAAGGTGATTTTAAAGTATTAAAAATACTTTGTGATATTATAAATATATTATAATATTATGACGGGTATTTCATTAATAAATAAATATTAATGATAAAAGAAATAAGTGATATTTAATTCATTTAAATACGTTTTTAATGATTGAAAAATCAAGGTAACTGGTAATAATTATTTAAAAATTATTACAAGTCTGTGAAAAATATTTTGACTAAAAATAAAATTATCTGAGATAATTGTTAAGTATTTAGGCAGAGTTTAATTGAACTTAAACTCGATAATTGTCCGACTAGACCGTCGGGATGTCAGATTTGTGGCAGGTTCAACTCAGACTGCAATAGTTTGACTTGATACCAAGTCCTATGTGTGTTGTAGACTGATAGGGTTATGTGTTATGTGTTTAGGTTATTCTATATATATATATATATATATATATATATATATATATATATATATATATATAATTGTATTATATTGTGATGATATTATTCTAATATTGGAGATCTATATTTCTAATATTAGGTCTTCATATAAAGCGTTATAAAATACGTAGCGGTAATCAACGGTTCAGGCAAGTTTATTTTTACTTAACTCTACTAAGAGTTGTTTCATTCGGATAAGCTTATGGTTAATCATTGCTGGTTGACATGAATTGTACTATGTACATATTGCATGTATAAGTCAGGTATGAAAGGCTGATCATCTTCATTACCAATTGGTTCAGATATATTTGTTCATGTATAATACTTGTTTAGTCATAAATTTGTTCCTGCTAGTTCACAATTATATTGTTGAATTAAAGCCAGCTTATTATTCAGATTCTTTCAATCATGATATAACGTTATATTATTGAACTTAAACTTGCTGGACAACTTTCATGCTCACCCTTGCTATATCATGACAAATATTGCAAATTAAGACGAACGCGTCGGATACAAGGAAAGGTTAAAGACAATTCCAACTTAAAGTTAATGTGCGCGATTAGTTTTGTAATAGTATAATATGATAATATGTTATGTGTTAGACAGGTTATGAATTGTATTTATGTGAAGGTTACTCGACCTTGGGGTATAGTGTGTTAAATGTATTGTATAAACAATTTATGTTTATATCTTATGCAAATAGTAATAGTTGTATAGAATGAATGAACCGGATCTGCGGTGACTCGGGGCCTCGAATTCGGGGCCGTCACAGTTGGTATCAGAGCTGTAGGTTATGAACCTTAGGTAGGAATACCTGAGACTAATAACCACAGTGATTAGGATAAGATCTAACTCACAGAGAGCTAGTTGGTCAGTAAGATTCAAAGACGAATCTCAGCGAGTTATAAGATACAGAGTTCCCTAACTCTGATAATAAAGTTGAACTGTAGTGGTGAATAGATAGAGTCTAAAAGACTAAAGGTACAGGGATAGGAGTTCGTAAAACAAATCGATCATAGCATAGAAATGAATCGTAATATATACTATGAGATCACCCCGTGATCTGATAAGGACATAGCAAGGCAAAGAATCAATCTAATGATTAAAAAGTTTACAACAAGATTGATGGGTGTCAGTTGTACTATGAATTGGTACAGATTCAGGAAAGGATTATGAATACGAGTTCAATGAAATTCATATTGAGAAGGGTGTTAAGATTAGGTGGGGATTTCAATTGAGGATTTATGTCGGCAGCTGAGTTGTACGATTCCTTGCATGGGCGGAGAATTGTACTTGGTGTAACAACTACTTAGTTCTGGCAATGATAATCATTGAAATATTTGTGTCGCGCTATTTGCTATATGCATGTTAAAAGGGTGATTCCTTTCTCATGTGTATAACAGATAAATAGGGCATAGGTAGAGGATATAAGGTTAAGTACGAGTTCTTAAAACTCATACTTATGTGCCATTCTTGATTCATAGTTATATGAAATGTTTGTGAACCCCTCAGCGAATGGATGCCAAAGATCTGTCTAGGAAAGTTCTTAAACTCATATGATTGTGGCAATTTATGGACTCATAAGTGTGGTTTTACGAACTGGGCATAGTTGTGTGCGAATGGAAAATTAATGATTATAGGAACAAATAGATTGTTGTGCAACTGATTATTAGTGGAGACATAAGTTTTCCAAAACTCCTAGCTATGCTAGACTTCGAAATGATTGACATCAAGCTAAATACACACTATGTGTTTTTTTTAAAAAAAAAAATATGTAAACTAGTAATCATTTTTGAAACGGTTTAAAGTATAGTCTATGCTACTTATTTCGGCTAGATGCAAATGATTTGAAATATCAATATTTATTTTAATTATCACTCAGGTACCATGTAACCTGGTGCAGAGATGATAAAAAGTTGATGGAGTTGTATATATAGGAATACTTAGTACGAATCCGATTTAAAATTACTGTTTCACTATTGTATGATGTGTTATGACAAAGTCATACGATGACGGAATCCTTAAACGAATTGTTAATACAGTACGACATCATGACGTCATTCTCAAAAATAATTTTCAAAAATTTTAATTTGCCAACGGGGTTTGGCTACACCTAAATAATTCGATCGAATTGAATTATTGATATGGGTCTATGCTATTCGATTCAGCTAGACTAAAGTTTATGAAAACTCTAAGTGTTCATTGAGAGAAATTTCCCGAACCAAATTGTTTTGGTGCGAAATCCAATAAGACTGAGGTTGAATTTTTGTGCCTTTGGCAGTGACGAGAAACAGATAGAAGTAGTACTTGGCTAGTACAGGGCATATCGGGCTAATCACCCTTTGTGTCTGTAAGTTATGACGGTTTGCGGATAAATTTCCATATAACATTTGCGAAAATGACAGACAAATAGTCTATATGACTCCTCAGCAAAATTTGAAATTTTTTTACTCTAGAGAGTAGTGTATTGGGTAGCATGTGATGATGAGAATTAATGGTATATGATGTATGGTGCAGGGTGTAAGGTAAATTTCGGGGACGAAATTTTTAGAAGAAGGGGTGAATGTGACAACCCGAGAATTTTGAAATTTTTTTAAAATTTTAATTAATTTAAGGTTCAAAATTAGAACATAGACAGGAAATAAGTGTATGCGTTTGATATTTTTAAGAAGGAATTTTGAGTATTTCAAAATTTTGTGAAGAATTTAGGTGAATTATTCAAGGTTAAGTGTATACATGTTTATGTTCTGTGTATATGGTCATATATGTATTCAGAATGTGGTTAAGGGTCAATGGTTGACCAGATAAACGATATTTGTAACAAACCATAAGTATATATTAAGAATGTCAACGTTCGGTTATAAAACCCTAGCGTTTAAAAAAAAACCCTAGAAACCGATTCTGAAAATCCTAATTTTAGTTTCGAGAAGTCAAAACCCTAATTCGGTGTATGAAATCCAAATATGGGAACTTAAATAATTATTATAATGCTTAAGTGCTATTAATTATAATATTAATTAGGGTATAGCTTAATTAATTAGCAAACCCTAATTTAAAATTTAGAAACCCTAATTTCGGGATTAAGAACCCTAATTTATAATTAGGAAAACCCCAAGTATTAATTTAATACTTTTAATGTTAATTAGGAAATATTAATTCTAATTTTCAAGTTATAGTAATTAGAAACCCTAATATCATTAGGAAATCTAATTTCGAAATTAGAAATATTATTTTTCTAATTAAAACCCTAATTCTAGGTTAAAAAAACCCTAATGACAGATTTTGACCCTAATTGCTTAATTAGCAATTTTAAATTAGGAAATACTAATCCTAATTAGCAGAATTTAAGTTATGATTAAGAAATTTTAATATAATTAGAAAATTCTAATTATAATTTAAAAATATTAATTTTCTATTTTGAAAACCGAAAATCGGAAATGTTAGAAATTAAATTGCAAAACCTAAAGGGTTAAACCCCAAATCCTAAAGGGTTTGATCCCTAAACCCTAACTCAAACCCTAAACCCTAAGGGTTTAGCCAATTATCTAAAATGCCATTAAAATTAAATGCCAAAAGACATTTGTGCCCTTCTTGCATTATTGGTGTGATTGCTTGCAAGACTTGCTAAATGTGAGTTGGCTACCAACTCCACCAACTTCATGTGCTACAAATCACAACCAACCAGCCGAAATTTTCAGATCCTAGCAACTTGTCAACATTTATATAGATTTAGAAAGAGAAAACTATACACTTTATTTTTCATGTTTGTCCAAGACCTCCTCTCTCTTCATTTTCGAGATTTAGAGTGAGGGAGAGAGTGAAGGTGAGCCATAATCAGCTCTTAGCCTTCCAAGAAACAGATCAATGATCAGAAATCAAATATCAATGGTAGAAAAGGTATAAACCTTAATTTTATAAATCATGTGATTTCATGTTTGATGTTGTTAGTTGTTGTTTAAACGTGTGTTAAAGGACAATTTAGTGATACAGGAGGTTACATCAAGGATCCATAACATCTAGAAGCCAGAAAATCAATTTTTCAGCCCGACTTAGAATCCTAGTTTTGTTGACTGACAAGACAATGTCAGAGCTCATAGATCTAAACCTGTTACTAATATGTTGTGTTTTAAGTTACAAACTTGTTCTCTGTCATAAGGAGAGTAGACTGGAAGTCGAATTCCATCCATACCATGTCTAGATCTCAAGATATAATCAGTCAAACATGGTTGACCGACCATGGAAAACTGCTTCTGGAAAACCCAGATTTTTCCAGGTTTGCCTAACAAGCTTTTGCAGGCCATGAATCTTGCTTTTATTTGTTCATTTGGCTAATTTGTTGTTGTTATGTTGTAGATTGGTATGTAGACCACACATGCATGCCATTAGATCGCTTAGATCATAACCGGAATGAAAATTAAGCACAGTCAAACAGGCGTTGACCACCAGCTTTGAAAATTTTTGGGAAACCCAGAATTCGCTCAAGAACAGTTCTCCGGCCTAGTTTGACCGGATCAAATCATTCTTTTGTATTATTGTTAAATGGATATGATAATATATTATGGTACCTTGGCACGCAAACTACACGGTAGAACCTTTACGTCACATTAAACAAACAGAGAACTGGTTGAATCTATGGATCAAAGTATGACCCTTGAAAACCCAGAAATGAAGAACAGCTCTGACATGTTTTTCTGATGGTTAGATCTTGCAGGATGTTCATGTTTTGGTCATGTAACTTGCTTATAGTTGTTGTACTACATCAGTACTACAACATTAACTTAATAACTTTCCCATAAACCTTATAACCATGAATCAAAGACTGGTCAAAGTATTGACCTCGAACACTGACTATGAACATTCTAGGCAGCTGAAGAACACTTTCAGCGACGGTTGTGTCACTAAAGCCACCTTTAGCGACACTTAAATTCGGAAATTAATTATTTTAATTAAATAAATAGAAAAAAAGGTTTTTAATTATTAAAAATACTAAATAACTTCCAAAATGTTATTTTAAATTCTGAAAAATAGTTTTCAATTATTTAGAGTATATTTCATAAATATTTAATATTTTTAGAATATAAATGGTATTTAATTTATTTAATTATAATATTAAATAAAATATTTAAAAATGATTTAAATACATGAAAAATAATATTATGTTATAATAAAATATTTTAAGTTATTTTCAGTGACTTTTAATATTTTAGGTTGAAATTCATTAATAAATTATTATTAATGGTAATTAGTTTATTTAATGAATATATTAAATAAATTAAGGAAAATAGAATTAATGATTTAACAATTATATAAAAATGATTTATGTGTTATAAAAATATTTTAATTTATAAAATATAACTTTTGATATTTTGTCATGAAAATATTAATATTTTAATATTAATAGCAATTATCGGATAATGGATTTAACGGTTTAAAAATCATATAAAGGTGATTTTAAAATATTAAAAATACTTTGTGATATTATAAATATATTATAATATTATGACGTGTATTTCATTAATAAATAAATATTAATGATAAAAGAATTAAGTGATATTTAATTCATTTAAATACGTTTTTAGTGATTGAAAAATCAAGATAACTGGTAATAATTATTTAAAAATTATTACAAGTCTGTGAAAAATATTTTGACTGAAAATAAAATTATCTGAGATAATTGTTAAGTGTTTAGGCAGAGTTTAATTGAACTTAAACTCGATAATTGTCCGACTAGGCCGTCGGGATGTCAGATTTGTGTCAGGTTCAACTCAGACTACAATAGTTTGACTTGATACCAAGTCCTATGTGTGTTGTAGACTGATAGGGTTATGTGTTATGTGTTATGTGTTTAGATTATTCTATGTCTATATATATAATAGTATTATATTGTGATGATATTATTCTAATATTGGATATCTATATTTCTAATATTAGGTCTTCGGATAAAGCGTTATAAATTGCGTAGCGGTAATCAACGGTTCAGGCAAGTTTGTTTTAACTTAACTCTACTAAGAGTTGTTTCATTCGGATAAGCTTATGGTTAATCATTGCTGGTTGCCATGAATTGTACTCTGTACATATTTCATGTATAAGTCAGGTATGAAAGGCTGATCACATTCATTACCAGTTGGTTCAGATATATTTGTTCATGTATAATACTTGTTCAGTCATTCCTGCTAGTTCACAATTATATTGTTGAATTATAACTAGCTTATTATTCAGACTCTTTCAATCATGATATATCGTTATATTATTGAACTTAATCTTGCTGGGCAACTTTCATGATCACCCTTGCTAAATCATGACAAACATTGCAGATTAACACGAACGCGTCGGATACAAGGAAAGGTTAAAGACAGTTCCAGCTTAAAGTTAATGTGCACGATTAGTTTTGTAATAGTATAATATTATAATATGTTATGTGTTAGACATGTTATGAATTGTATTTATGTGAAGGTTACTTGACATTGGGGTATAGTGTGTTAAATGTATTGTATAAACAATTTATGTTTATATCTTCCGCAAATAGTAATAGTTGTATAAAATGATCGAACTGGATCCGCGATGACTCGGGACCTCGGATTCGGGGCTGTCACATAGATCCTTTAGATCACACTGTGAAAGCATGTAATCCAACTTATGAAGCTTCAAATGAGGCAGTACGAACTGTTCTTAATTTTTGGAAAACTCCGAAAAAAAGAACAGCTCTGACATGAATTTGTGAGGCTTATAGTTTACTGTTATGTTATGTTTTGGGCATGGAATTGAATCGAGGTTATAGTGTTACATGAATACTACAATCCTAACAAAATTACAAACTTAGAAGCTTGATAACCAAGAATCTAGAACCGGTCAAACTACCTACCTTACACACTGACTTGAGTTTCTAGGATTGGACTCAAGAACGTGAAGAACACCAACAGCGACGGATTTGTCGCCTAAAGCCCTTTTAGCGACACTTAATTTCTGAAATTTATTATTTTAATTAATAAAAAAATAAAAATAGTTTTTAATTATTAAAAATACAATATAAATTCTTAAAAATTATTTTAAAGTCTGAAAATTAGTTTTTTATTATTTTGAATATATTTCATAAATATTTAATATTTTTTGAATAATAATGGTATTTAATTTATTTAATTATAATATTAAATAAATTATTTAAAAATGATTCTAATGCATGAAAAATCATTTAAAAATATATTATGGTATAAAAAAATATTTTAAGTTATTTTCAATAACTTTTAATATTATGTGATGAATTTCATTAATTAATTAATATTAGTGATAATTAATTAATTTAATGAGTATATTAAATAAATTGTGAAAAAATAGAATTAATGATTTAAAAATCATATAAAAATGATTTAAGTGTTATAAAAATATTTTAAGTTATAAAATATAACTTTTGATATTTTGTCATGAAAAATATTAATATTTAATATTAATGGCAATTATCGAATATTGAATTTAATTGTTTAAATATCATATAAATATGATTTTAAGGTATTAAAAATACTTTGATATTTTATAAATATATTATAATATTATGTTATGATTTTCATTAATATTTAGTATTAAATAAATATTAATGATAAAAGAATTATGTGGTATCTAATTCATATAAATACGATATTAATGATTGAAAAATCATGATAAAAGACAATAATTACTTGAAAATTATTACGAACCTACGAAAAATATTTTGAAAGATAATAAATTATCTTAGATAATGGTTAAGTGTTTAGTCAGAGTTTAATTGAACATAAACTCGATAATTTATATCCGACTAAACCATCGGGATGTCAGAATTGTGCCGAACTCGACTAAGACTGGAAAAGTTTGACTTGAGGTTAGGTTTTATGTGCTATATAGACTAATATGATTATGTGGTAATGTGTTTAGGTTATTTTATATTGTGATAAGATTATTCTAATTTGTATATCGACATTATTTATATATTAGGTCTTCAGAACAAGCTTATTAAAATGTGTAACGATAATTAACGAAACAGGCATGTTTTCTTTAACTCAACCTTGAGTTATAATTTTGCGTATATGCTTGTGAATAATCATTCATGATTATCACGTCTATAATTTGTTGAATCGTACTATATGTACATTGCATGTATTCTTCAGGTATGAAAGGCTGATCACCTTCATTACCATTAGGTCCAGATATATTTATTCATGTTCAATGTTCGCTCAGTTTTAAAAATTTGTTTATGCTAATTCATAACTATATTGTTAAATTATAGCCAGCTTGTTATTCAAATTCTTTTAATCATGATATATCCTTAAATTATCGAACTTATACTTGCTGGGCAAACTTATGCTCACCCTTGCTATATCATGATAAACATTATAGATTAAGACGAATACGTCGGATACAAGGAAAGGTTAAAGACAGTTCCAGCTTTAAGTTTATGTGTGTAGTTAAGTTTGTATAACTATTATATATTAATGTTGTTGAAAATCAAATAAGTTATGATTTGTGTATAAGTTAAGGTTATTCGACCTTGGGGAGATAGTGTGTAATGTAATGTATAAATAATTTATGTTTATATCTTCTGGAATAGTTATAGAATGATTATACCAAATTCGTGGTGATTTATGACCCAGATTTGGGGCTCTCACACTCGCCATCTCCGTTATTAACTCATTATGAGTCGTTAACATTGATAGCTTTTCCTCTACCCTTCCTACTTAACACGTCGACTACTACGTTTACCTTCCATGTATGATATAAGATATCACAGTCGTGATCCTTTATCAATTCTAATAACCTTTTCTAGCTCCTATTCAACTCCTTCTGTGTGAAGATATATTTCAGACTCTTATAGTCCATGTATATCTCACACTTCTCCCAGTAAAATACTATCTTCAGATTTTTAATTCAAAAACTACAGTTGTCAATTCTAGATCACAAGTAGGATAGACCTTCTCAAAATCCTTTAACTGGCATGATGCATACACAATGACCTTGCCATGCTACATGAGCACGCAATCTCGTCATCTATGCAAAGCATCGAGATACACTACAAATTCCATGTATCATCTGATAAAGACAATACAGGTGTCCCATTTAACCTTCCTTTTTAGTTCCTCAAAACTATTTTTCTCGCTTCTCATTCCCATCATAATTTAACATTAACAAATCTGTGTATCTCCTAAGCTAAAATTCACACTTAGTGAATTCTGTATCTAACTTCTCCCTCCATAGTGTTTCATACACAATCTTCAAGTGTTCAGCGTGATCTTCTGGAGTCTTAGAAAGACTAGAATATCACCAATGATCATTACGACACACTCATCCAAATATTATTTAAACACTCTGTGATGCTAATGGTACTTTCAACCATAGCACCTCAACAGAGTACCTATCAACCTACCACCAACTTGCTCGGCGCCCCTTATAGAAAGTCTAACTTCAATACATTAGTCAACCCCAAATGACATAACCAAAAACTCGTAATAACCATAACGAGTTCTGAACGTCGTCTTAGGTACATCCTTCTTCCTTACTTTCAACCGACGATACCCCGTACAAAAAAAAATATCTCTTAGAAAAATACTTTACCTCTTTCAACTGATCAAATAGATCATTGATCCTGAGTAATAGGTATTTATTCTTAACCGCTAACCAATTAGTCATATATTTGACTTACGCATTGGTTTACTTAACTTTACTTCTTATGGTTCGCATTATTTCAATCTAAGTTTACGCGACCTACTTTCATTAACGACTTACAACTTCATGACATACGGAGATGTCTTACTTAATACGTTCATCATCTTTGATGATTTACATTCCTATCTTCTTTTTATTACTTCTCTAGGACTCAACACACATCGCTCTCTGCTAGTACTCCATATGGTACTCTGAGTGGTTTTCCATAAACAACCAACAAATAAGTTCCCGTCTCATCTACACTGCCATCACAGTGAGTTAGATCGATTGCCAGTTTCGTGTATATCTTCGCTCTCTGAAGGAATTGTTTAGCCCAGTTCCCATATGTCAACCATCAAAGGTTATGATTGTACCACAACCTAAACTTATCTTAACACCCTTCTAGATTTCGTTATGATTAGACAACAAGAAAGTTTCAGTGATTTATTACCGTAAGTTATTACATTGGGTTTTCTTAAAAAATTGAAGATTCATACTTTTCCTTAGACAATTTCTTAAAATTCTATGGTTAATCAACCCATTCATACCGAGAATTACTTCAAATTCTCTCAACTTTATCGGTACTTATCTACCAATACTTACTCTCTTATTCATGAAATAATTTTCATGAATACAATCAACGAAAGTTATCTCCTCATTCTCTACCTTAACGTTTAAAGGTATTTATAATCCCTATCGGGAATGAACTTAATCACTTAGCAAATTCACATGCTATAAAAGAAAAGTAGCACTCCAATCAAACATCACATAAGCATTCATTGTATTGACTGGAATGATACCCGCTACTAAATTCGTTGATGCAACTGCATCTTGGACCGTCATATTAAAAGTATGGGCCATAGGTCTACCCGACGATGGTGGTCCAGTGATGGCTAATTTACCACTACTAACATCCTTACTCTCCTCTAACCCCTTCTTTTGGCAATTTCTTACCATGTGGTCTAACGACGCACATACAAAACAATTATGGTTTTTTTTCTTAGGATTAGGACAATTGGGTGATATATGACCCTCTTGTCCACAGTTATAACAAACCAATTTTCCCTTCAAACAGACTCCTAGATGAGTCTTTCCACATGTCTTACATGCATTCATCATACGTTTAGGATCCCCTTGTCCTACTCTAGTATTTCCGGAGTTAAAATTCTTCCTTTTTGGCCTACTGCCACTACCACTGGCACTCTCTGCCTTGGTTTCTCCCTTCATCATATAGGTCGCAAAAGAAGTCTTTTGCGCCTCACCTACGTTTGTAATAACAAAGGCCTTCTCTATTTCTTTCACCCATGTCTGGGCCTCTATTGGGTTCATCGTTCCTTTGAACTCCGGTGGTCCTACGCTTTTCAACTCTTTAAAGGTAGTCGTTCTGGCTACTCTAGGTCCCGCGGGTATTCTACCCCCGGTTTGGTTAAATGCAGCCGTTAAAAAATTAACGAACTCTTCCATAGGGTTGTTCTGACCCCCTTAATTATCATTTTATGATTCTGCTACCTGATTACGTTGTCTTCCCCTTAGCGGCATTTTCTGATTAAATAAATAAAATTTTGTTATTAGCTGTTTACTTACTTCATTATTATTCGCCAAACAACTCATACCATAACAAAGCACATTTAAATGAAACCTTCAGTATATTCATATGCTTCTTCATAGTTTAAAACTATTTACAATTTGCTTCTATAGCCAAAAGCTATTACATTTCTATCCCGCAATTGAACTTCACAAAAGTTGGGATTTACAAAAAGACTACCCTTTTATAGAAAAGAGGGTTTTACGTCACTGCACACATGTTTATAACTCTAGACTTCTAATAATGTATAACAGCATCCTTGAGTTCCTCACTCGCACTCATCGCTACAGTATCCCGACTAGTAATATGTTGAGTCTGTCCTGACTCAATGGAATAACAAGCAATTTTTAAAATCCCTATGAGCACTCTCATGGATGTAAGACATCCGTGCTATCTTCTGGTCTTTCTCAAACAGTTTCTTACGAAGCTCATCAGCCACTTCCTTATAATCTCTAGCCCTCTCTGTCATAAGCACCTATTTATTGTGCTTTGACTCAAAATCTGCTTCTGTAGACGTCTTAGCTTCATTGAGATAACTAATCTCTTCATTCTAGTTCTGCACAACTGTACTCAGTTGCACATTTCTTTCAAGCACTGCCAGATACAATGTTCTCATTACATCTGGAGATGTTGACTCTAGTGTAGGTACCACTGTATTAACCGATGTTACCTTCATTTCGTCCTCCTCATAGATCATCATATTAAGGTATGATGTCAAAGCTACATCTCCCTCAGAGTAGTCTTCCTCAGAAAAGTACTCCCCAGGCTCCGACTCTTCTAGAATTACTAATGGTACCTCCACCACTGGCATGGGTACAGGCTCTACTCTGTTCAAAAACTCTTCGCTCACTGCGTGTATATCGCTATACATCAAGCTATCGTTCGACATCCTATAATAACACATAAAATGTTGATTAGTACATAACACACAATAGTATAAGCACAAATCACATTTAATTAATTTAGGGTTAATTTCCAACTTTTAAATCTCTGGGTACTGAGTTTCCTCAATACCTTATTAACTCATTGAACTTAAGTAAAGCTTGACTTTACTTCCTTCAGACTTTTCCTTCCTTCGGACTTTTCCTTCCTTAACGAGGTTATTAGCCAAAGGTTCTTTCTCCCTTAAGTTTTATAACCTAATGCTTTGATACCAACCTGTGACGCCCCCAAATCCGGGTATCTTCCAACCCGACAGATGGTGCTATATGGTACTCATAACTGTACATTCATTATTTTGAAAAAATATCAAAATGTGTATTTCAACGAGATTCTTATTACATTAATAATGTTACATCTCGTTCCCAGGTTCTGAAACCATTACATTATTTGTATATCATAATATGATACATACAACTTACTAGTTTATTACAAGGTAAACTAATCATTCGTCTTCTTTTTCCCTTTATTTCTACTGGAACCCTCGGTTCACTCGACCTTAGCTGCAATCATATGGTTCAAGCAAGAGTGAGCATAACTAGCTCAACAAGTCTAACAATAAATAATATAAATACTACTTTAAGAATCGTATGATTATTCCTTAATAACTAAACAAATAACTATGAAGCACTATGAAACATTGGCTAGCACTTCTCATTTCATAACAACGATTCCCAAGTATACATAATAGCTTAAGAATTCTGAACCGATAGAAAGACCAGGAACATACTCTTTCCATTTTCATACAAGAAAAGGATATCCCGGCACTAAGGTCGTACATCCGACATTACTTACAAGCACTTCTAGGTGATCAGCCTATAGTACTCTATGTCAATCAACATTCATCCGTAAAACGTATTTACGTTTATGTTTTGGCAACCTCGTGTGCCCATCGAATAAACGATGAAAATACATTTGTTTGTTCATAGACAAACTTACCTTTAAATCCGTACCAAATACTTGGCATAGAATAACGTTAACAGTTCTATATCGAAAGACTTGTAAACAAATCAATCAATCTTTCAAGAATAGTCTAGCCGAGTTAAAACTGGCATCGACCCTTTCATAAAATAATTCATGTATCTCATAACATGAATCACTGAAAACCTGGCTAACATGAAGGTTAGACAAGCGATAAGAAAGACTTGCCTTCAGCGTCTGCTATAGAAAAATTACTTTTCCTTTCAGTCTTTACGGTCTCTACAACATATAACCACATATCACATTAGGTCATGAATGAACATACATGCTTCCTAATGAATCTTACCCTTCTTCTCAATCTAATCATGTATTAGATTGTTTATTATTGGTTCCGGGTTGTCGTTTACATCGTTCTTACCCACTTTTTTCCCTTCTATGTTGTAAGTGGATTTAATTTATTAATACCACTCATTCGAGTTAATCACCCTTCCTCACAGCTTACTAACGTTCTTACGTTATTAATCGAAATCTGATCGTCATTAGTTAAGTACACTTATTGCATACCGCTCACGTTCACTTAATATTCAACAACTTTTAGTTGTAACTCTCAATGTTATTGTCATAATTGAAGATGCTACTTTAAGTTAATTAATTCATCATCAATTAACTATCTTTCATTTCGTATACTTAATCATACTTATTTCTTTAACAAAACTCGTTTCGAGGATTTATCTGCCCTTACGGCTTATTATCGTTCATCGTTTTATTAACAATAACTTACGTTCAATTAATCTTTCTTTCAACCTTTAGTTATTAATCTTAAGGTCTTCAACATCTTAATTGATGTTACTTTAGATTTAGCATGGATATAATTTACCAACTTTCTCTTTATCTTCAAAAACATTTCTCTATATGCTTCATTTAGTATTGGCGCTGTGGCGCCAGCTTTTGCTCTACAACTCGCGCTACGACGCGAGTGTTCTGTACCTCGGACTCGATCACGGCACTGCGGCACCATCTCCTTCGATATTAGCCGTGCTGTGGCACCAAGTAATGGTCCACTATGGTTCTGGCCTCGTGCTGCGGCGCGGACTCTGTGCCTCAGAAAAATTTGATAGACTTTTTCTTATGTGAGATTCCCATGCTCTTAACTTCTTCGTTATAAGTCCGAATTGGCTTGTTTGAAAGCCGTTAGCTCACAAATCACCTACTCTACGTGTTCATGCAAGAATTTTACATTTTTGAATCTATTAACTCAAAATTCACCTTTGAGTTCATTTTTAACGAACACGATAAACGTTCGTGAATGTTCAACGCTCGTTTCTTCGTTCTAAGTTAGAATTTGACGATTCTTGAGTCCACGACTCTTGAATACCTTATCTCACATGTTGACATTAAAAACCGAAGTTTCCAAGTCACACGACAACTTTTGACTACTAATCCGAGATTTCTACGTTTCTGACGTTTAACGTCTATTTTCGTAAAATTCACCATAACTTCGTTACTCGTGTTCTATAAGACAAATTAAATGGAACACTCCATTGATTCATCATCTACATCCTAACCACGCAAGATGCACGTACCTTATCTATGATGGTTTTCAATTTGTCCATCAACAACCACGTTAACATTCAACGATTTCTACGGTCTTAACTTACCTAAACCCTTATGATTTCTACTTAAACATGACTTATCAATGTTTTAGTCACTAATAGACATCCTTATCCCTTGGGAAGAGACATGCTCCACCAATCTACGATTCTCTATAAAAAAATAAATCGAAAAGGGTCAAAGACTAACGTTTACGAAATATTACCTTTTCGTTCCTCGTGTTCATGACTAAACGTATATGGTTTGCTTTGAAGTAGCTTGATTACTTGTTTCTAACTCTTTATCTCTCAGAATATATGTTGGCTAATATTTGTAAACTATCAAATGAACTAACCAAGCTTCTATTTATAGGAATCTCAAAGTGAGGGCTTAATGGTCAATAAGACATTCCACCTCCTTACTATTCCTAGCTTAGCCATCAAGTTACTTGATCATCACATTATTTACTTGGTCATTACTTAACTTAGCCATTAAGCTTACTTGGTCACCACACTTACTTAGCCCTTAAGCTTAGTTGTTAATCACACAGCTTATCCTTTTCTTGTTCATCACATAAAAGCACTTTGCTTGCTCATCACATTTACTTAGCCATTAAGTTTAAGCATTTTACTTAGCCACCAAGTATAAGCACTTTACTTGGTCATTAATTAACTTATCCTTTGCTTAGCCACCAAGTATTTTACTTGGGCACCACTTTGGATCACCCATGGTTTATCTTTACCCATTGAATCGATCCACGGATCCGGCTCTTACTTTGGGCTTCTAAATTAGCTTAACTTATACTTTGGGTTTGCATTAAATAATCATTTGGGCTTTAACATTAGCTTGCATTGGGCTTGCACATTAATCCCTATTGGACTTACACTTCCTACACAATCCTACAAGTCCATTACATATGGCTTAAAGCCTTATAACGTATAATGTACTTATTATTCCCATATACTAACTCGTATACTTATTCATCATATACGACATACCATCATTCATACATACTCGTATAATACCTCATACAATACCTACGTATTATACGATCATCGCTTAATTCATTATACGTATTTAATTTCCTTCTCAGAAATCACTTTCCCTAACCGTTAGGTTTTAAGTCCGCAGGTGGAAAATTATGTTTGTCATAACTGAAATATTATTGGATAGTCCATCTCACCTCGATATTCTATCGTTACGTATTTTTCAAAATTTCAAAAATAATTCTCGAGCAGAAATGCGTAAATAGTGTTTTTCAAAAAATTTATTGGAAAGCTTTTATTTTCATCTTAAAAATTCAAACACTTTAATTCTATCACGTAGCCAAAATACTACGACATTCTGACATATCTAGGTCATAGAACGACCTTCAATGAGCTTACTCCCATAAATAATCAATTAAATTCATTTAATCCACATAATCAAATAAAAATTTAATTCTCCTAAAAATCTATTTTTCTCGGGCGTTATAGATCCCAAAGTGAAAGTGGGAGCATATCACAATGGACTTTGTGGTACGACTTCCAATTACTCAGAAGGGATATGATGCGATTTGGGTAATAGTGGACCGGTTGACGAAGTCGGCTCACTTTTTGCTAATAAGGGTTAAGTATAACTTAGACCAGTTAGCTAAACTTTATGTTAAGGAAGTTATTTCCAGAAAGGGAGTACCAGTTTCGATTGTGTCAGATCGTGATCTACGATTCACATCGAACTTTTGGAGGAGTCTGCAAGAGCGGTTGGGAACGCAGTTAAAGTTGAGTACGGCTTATCATCCATAAACCGATGGACAGAGCGAGAGGACAATTCAGACGTTAGAAGATATGTTGAGATCTTGCGTCATGGATTTCAAGGGTAGTTGGGATGATCATCTACCATTAGTAGAATTTGCGTATAACAATAGTTATCATTCAAGCATAGGTATACCGCCTTACGAAGCTTTGTATGGAAGAAAGTACAAAACACCATTGTGTTGGGACGAAGTAGGAGAACGCCTAATGCTTGGACCATAATTGGTGCAGCAAATAGCGGATGTAGTGAAGTTGATACGGATGCGTCTCGTATCAGATCAAGACAGACAGAAGAAGTATGCGGACTCACATCGAGTGAATAGGGAGTTTGAGGTAGGCTCGTATGTAAGACCCCAATTTTTTCATAAATAAAATCGAATTTTCTTTATTTATTATTGTGAATAATAAGGTGTTAATTTGATATAATACTTTGGTTATGGGTGAAATGTGCAAATTTTTCAAAATAAGCAAGTTGTTATAAATTATTCATTGTTGTCGGAGAATATTTGTTGGTCGTGAAATATTCTTTCTGTCGGGGAATATTCGTATGACGGCGCAGCCATTTGTGGGCCCTATAATGAAAAATGGTCAGATGAAGAAAATGACAAATTTGAATTTTTATAAATAACGGCGTAATCGTTACCATTAACACTGTTGGAATACCCGGTGGGTAAAGTAAAGTAATACGCATTGTTGCACAGTAGCACACGGTATTGTACAGTATTTTTGAATTATTGATTCTTACGTAAGAATGCACTACTCAATAATTGTTACAGTAATTACTGTTCAATATTTTATTTTATTGATTAAATAATTGTTGCGTTGATATTTTATATTATTGTTATTCAATAGTTGTCATTACACAGTATTTTTATTATCAGATCAATAAATCATATTATTTTATTAATATTATTAGATAGCATTATTGGCATATTTAGAAAGTTCTGTCTAAGGAGAAATTTGGCCACCTAATTGCGCGCCAGTAAGGAGAAATCTTTATTAGAAAGCCCCTCTTTCCTAGGAACGGCCTGGTTGTCAGTATTGTGATTCTGTAATATTATTTGTGAATAATTAATTATTGATTTATATGAAAAGGAAAATATTTATTTATGTGGATATAAATGGAGGAATTTTTAGAAAAGTGATAATTCTTGAAAATTGATATTTTATCTTTTCTGATAAAATATATTATTATATTACAATAATATAATAATGATGATATTTTTATAATGAATGTGTGATATATGAATACATGAGGAGGACGAGTATTTTTGTTACAAAAAATGTTTAACACATGTTTTGTGTGTTAGTGGACCCAATTTTTGATTGAAATTTGATTATAGCCTGTAAAATCACCCGTATGTAGATTTCGGTCAATTTCTGCTTGAAATTTGGAAAAACATAAACTTACAAAGTTGTAGAGAATTGAATTTCCTATGAAAAGGACATAAGATTCGATTTTTTCTGATAAAAGGGCTATTTATTATGAATTGTTAAAGTTCCAAAATATTGTGTCTGAATTGATTTTGTTACAAAAAATGTTTAAAACATGTTTTTCATTTTGGTGGGCCCCACTTACATGTGTTAGTTGCTAAAATCAGATGGCAAGGTGTGCATAAGAATTTGTTTTATAAATAATAATATTTTATTAAATTTTCTGCTTTGGTGTTCTAAGCATTTTCTTATAAATAGAATGTTTAAGTTAGAATTGACAATCACACCAGAAACTGAAGTTTTCTCTCTCTATATTAGCGAGCGTATTTTTGTGAGTATTTAGATATCTTGAGTGTTGCTATACGGTGTAAGTTCCCTTCAGCGTTATTCCAATCAAAAGTACCGCTCTTTTGAGGTAAGGGATTTTAAGTGTTATTATATTTTTCAGTTTTGTAATTATTCTGACCTTAAAAAATTCTGAAAAAATTTAAAATGATAATTTGATGATTTTTCTAGATTGTGTCTAAAATGGCGATTTTTGGATGTATATATTAAGAGTTATGCATTTTATGGGAAAATATTATTTTAAAAGTAAACCCTTATAACTCATTGTGGTTAACTCCAAAATTGGTAAAATTTTTATTGGGAGTACATGTATATAACAGAAGTATACTCTATAAATTTCAAAATTTTTGCACAAAAGTACAATTTATGATAAATATATAAATATTCGGCAGTTTTGGCCATATGAAAAATAGTAAATAAATTTTAAAAATTTCGAGAAAAATATATGTTCAATATAGGACTATATTATGCTAAATCCCAGAAAAGAAATATTTTTGGGACTGATTTAGTATTTTTCATAAAAATGGAATAGTTATGAGTAAATGAATTAAATATATTATGAAAAGTAAGAAAATTGGAAAATAGGATTTTATGGCTTGAGAATCCTATATGAGGTATATGCAAATTTTTGATGAGGGTTTTGGTTATTGGTGATGAAATTTTATAAGTTTAGCATTTTAGGATGATTAAATGCATTATTTAGTAAAGTGTAAACAATTAAAATAAATTGTTTATAAGTTTAAGAAATGTTATTCTTTCAATATCATTATACCAAAATATTGGTATAGATTTTATTGTGAAATTCCTACCTTTTTTATGTCGAGGTTACTATTCACGAATTACTATTCATGAGTTACTATTCACGGGATATTATTCACGATAAAATTGGTTTCTTTTTCTGACCAAATTATCGTTGATTTATGAATCTTACTCTTGAAATTAAATTCATGTTTTGATCATATTGTTTTTATTATAATATATACCATTTTTATAATCCTGGTGAAAAAATTTATCTATGACTTGTGTGTAAAGATGGGTAGATTATTGATATGATCGTAACTATGGGTTCTATTTGGCCAGTAGTGCAAAGTTAAATCATTGACTGGTATGATCATGACCATTGAAATTACAATTGAATATTTTTAGCTTAAGTGCAAAGGTGAATTGATCAACATGGTTATAATTATGGTTTATATAAATTTTGAAATGATTATATATTTCTTTAATATATTAATATCTTTGGTCCGTAGTGCAAAGATGATCTGTTCTTGAATATATTTGGTATGTAGTGCAAAGATGAACTGTTATTGAATATTTTTGGCCTGTAGTGCAAAGATGAACTGTTGATGAATATCTTTGACCCGTAGCACAAAGATGAATTTATTAGTATGATTATGAACATGAACTGTGATTTGGTATAACCATGATCTTTGATGTTTCAGGTAAAGACATGTGAAGAAAATTATCTTCGTCTTGGATGCGAAGAGGAATTTAGAAACACAATTATGATTATGAGTTATTCATATGATTGTAGACCAGAACTGTTGATTGATATTATAGGGATAAAACATTGTTGGTGGATTTTTAACATGGAGAAGATAATAGACTTTATGGTCTATTTGACTCTTCTAATGGATTGCTTGTGACGCCCCCAAAAATAGGTATACATCACCTATCTTGGGTCGCCAGATACATGGTACAAAATTCAAATACAACTTACTAATACAACTGTCGTGCACAATACGACAAAATATAAACTGTGAGTTTGAATACAAATATTATCTTCTAGAGAGTATCCATACTCAAAAGGAGTCATCATTACAATTATTATCACACTATTACATAGAATAGTGAGAACTACTAATACTATCATCTGGTCCATCACTCCGTTCCCCGACTCGTCCCAGCTATATTCTCATGTCCTGAAGAGAACAGTGAAAGAAAATGTGAGCTCAACTAGCCCAGTAAGAAATATTGTGACTAAGATAATGCAGAATAAATTATCATTAGCCTTCAACAGTGTTAAATTGATAAAATATAACGAACATCAAGTTTAACTGTAGCGGAACAAGCAATCCATTAAAAGAGTCAAGTAGAAAATAAAATCTACTATCTTCTATGATTTAAAAGGTTTTTCAACACTGTTATCGCTGAGACTCAGCTTAATAAAATAATCCACATCATCGAATCACCCCTGCACTACGGCCAAGGATATTCGTGTATCATGAATGGTCATGATCATGCCAACAACTGTCCATCAATGCACTACGGGCCAATGAGAACTTTCAACATTTTATAAACATGAGAATGATGACAATGATATAAGAATTCAATAAAACAAGTTCAAGAATTAATTTATCCAAGAATTAACAACGTCCAAATTATCAACATGATACTGCTTTGTGGAGTAAAATTCAAGAATGCTTAGAAGAATATTTTCATGAAAAGATACTGGATGAACCGCAATTATCAAGGATATTCCACTAATTTCATGGAGTATAGAAGTTAAAACTTAACCAACTGAGTATAATAAAGAATGGAATAACAAAAGAAATCACCCGGCATGCGATAGACCGCACAGACAGGTTATTCCAACAGAATAATAAATAATGGAACCAGGTCCGGCGTAAACGCACAGACATGATATTCTGACAGAATAATAAATAATGGAACCACGTTCGGCATAAACGCACAGACAGGATATTTCGACAGAATAATAAATAATGGAACTAGGTCCGGTGTAAAATACACAGACAGGATGTTCCAACAGAATAATAATAAGACGGAATCAGGTCCGGTGTAAAACACACAGACAGGATGTTCCAACAGAATAATAATAAAAACGGAACCAGGTCCGGTGTAAAACACAAAGACATGATGTTCCAACAGAATAACAGAAGAATGTCACCAAGTATAGGATAGACAGCGTATACAGGTTATTCTAACAGAATAATAAAAAATAAAATAACAACAGTTCTCTTCATGAATAAGAAAGAATAACACCCTTTACCGTTTTAAAGAAGAGTTGAAATAAGAAAGTAGTTAAGTAGCAGAATACTTTTCTTCTCTCTCTCTTTATAGTCTCTCTCTATAGTTTCTCTCTATAGAGTTCAGTGAATTCGTAAGAAATAACGAAGGAATGAGCTGCTATTTATAGAAAAATGGAATGCATAGTAACTAATCCATGAACGGTCCAGATTGATTACTTTAATCTGACGGTCCATATTTAAAGAAAAATCTTTTAAATAAAATATAATATATTCTATTTATAGAATAACTTTAATAAAGTATTCTGTTTTATATAAAAAGATGTTTCTGTTTTATTACGTTAATAATACGAATAAAACAAAACGTCATTATCGCTAAATAATTCATATTATTAACTGACAATAATTGAATCAAATTGAGTGACTTCTCACATAAGCATTAATAATCAATACTGTGTGCTACTATGCAACCATACGTATTACTGTACTTTTACTACCGAGTAGTTCAACACTATCAATGGTAAAACTTTCACCATTATTTTTAATAAAATATTTTTGTCGTTTTCTCAATCCGACAATAATTCCGTTGTGGGGTCCACCAATGATTGTGTCGTTGTACGAATATTCCCTGTTAAAACGAATATTCCCCGACCAATCGAATATTATATAACAACTTGCCTACTTTGCAAAATTTATAAATATTACCCACAACTATAACATTATATCGAATAAACTCCATAATATTCAAAAATAATATTTATAGAAAATTCGTCTTTATTTATAAAAGTTTGGGTCTTACAACCTTCCCTTCTTATGAAATTTCGCCCTCGAAATTAGGGTACGTACCTGGTATGTCAAAGAGGTAAGAATATCTTGATTTCATTTCAGATTCTAACTCCCAAGTCATTTTCTCAACATCGTGGTTCCTCCACAAAACTTTGACTTGAGGTATAACCTTGGAGCGTAGAATATGTTCCTTCTTATCCAAGATTTGAACATGAACTTCTTCATACGTCAAATCTTCTGCTATTTCATCCGGTTCTAACTCAATAATGTGGTTCGGGTCTTCCACATATTTACGTAACATGGATATGTGAAAAACGTTATGAACACGAGACATACTTGGCGGTAAAGTGAGTCTATAAGCCACAGTTCCTAGTCGATTGAGGATTAAAAATGGACCGATGAATCGAGGATTGAGTTTTCCTCTCTTTCCAAATCTCGTAACTCCTTTCCATGGAGCAACACGTAAGAACACATGATCTCCTATATCAAATTCTACGTCCTTTCGATGAAGATCAGCATAACTCTTTTGTCGATCTTGTGAGATTTTTATACGTTGTCGGATCGTTTGAATCTTTTCTGTAGTAATACGTACCAACTCCGGTCCCAACAACGTTGCTTGACCCACCTCATCCCAGCATACTGGAGAATGACATTTTCTTCCATACAATGCTTCGAATGGAGCCATGCCAATACTTGCTTGATAACTGTTGCTGTAGGAAAACTCCACCAATGGTAAGAACTTGTCCCAACTTCATTGAAGTCAAGGACACAGAGTCTTAATAAATCTTCTAGAGTTTGAATAGTCCTCTCTGATTGTCCGTCCGTCTGAGGATGATATGCCGAACTATATCGTAAATCCGCGCCCATAACTTTTTGTAAACTAACCCAAAATCGTGAAGTGAATCTTGGGTCTCGATCAGAAACTATGGATACTGGCATACCATGCAGTCTTACAATCTCGTTTATGTACATACGAGCAAGACGTTGAAGTGTATAAGTTTCTCGTATCAGTAAGAAATGAGCAGACTTGATCAATCTATCAACAATGACCCAAATCGCATCTATACCTTGAGAAACCTTAGGAAGACCGGTAATGAAATCCATGGTAATGTGCTCCCACTTCCATTCTAGAATTTTAAGTGGTTGCAATGGACCTTTTGGTACTTGATGCTCCGCTTTGACTCGTTGACAAGTTAGACACCTTGAGATAAACAGTGCTACCTCTCTCTTCATATTGCTCCACCAAAATATATGACGAAGATCATGATACATTTTGGTACTTCCAGGATGGATTACAAACGGTGTGTTGTGCGCCTCCATCATGATTTCATACTTTAAATCAGGATTGTTAGGAACACAAAGTCTGGAGTTGACTCGAAGTATTCCTTCTTCATCGATTCTTGCTTCCGGCATAGCACCTTCTTGCACTTTCTTCCTCATACGCATCAGCTCCAGGTCTGTAGCTTGAGCAGCTTTAACTTTATCGATTAAAGTTGGTTCTACTCGTATATTCGCCATCATCACATGGGTCCCTGGAGTCTTTAACTCTATCTCCATCCTTTGCAAGTCACACAAAATGAGCCTTTGTGTTGACAATATTGCACTCGTACTTGCATATGATCTTCTACTCAATGCGTCAGCTACCACGTTCGCTTTTCTAGGATGGTATTGAATGGTATGATCATAATCTTTCAACAGTTCAAGCCAACGTCGTTGTCGCATATTGAGTTCCTTTTGAGTGAAGAAATATTTGAGGCTTTTATGATCCGTAAAGATCTCCACCTTCTCCCCATACAAGTAATGCCTCCAAATTTTAAGTGCAAAGACAACAGCTGCCAACTCTAGATCATGAGTAGGATAATTCCTCTCATATTTCTTGAGTTATCTTGATGCATAGGCTATGACTTTTTCATGTTGCATGAGAACACATCCCAACCCTTTGCTCGAAGCATCACTGTAGATGACAAATCCCTTCGAGCCAGATTGTATTGTTAGAACAAGTGCTGAAATGAGTCTCCTCTTGAGTTCTTGAAAAATCTTCTCACATTCTTCGCTCCAACCGAACTTTGTATCTTTCTAAGTCAGCTGAGTTAATGGAGTAGCGATTCGAGAAAATCCTTCCACGAATCTCCGATAATAACCAACTAAACCAAGAAAGTTACGTACTTCGGTCACTAATTTAGGTTGCTCCCAGCTTTGAATAGCTTCAATCTTTGCCGGGTCAACCGATATTCCATGACTTGATACTACGTGCCCAAGGAATGCTACCTCCTTCAGCTAGAACTCGCATTTCTTCAACTTGGCATAAAGCTTGTATTCACGAAGCTTTTGGAGTACCAGCCTCAAGTGTTGCTCATGATCTTCACGGCATTTGGAATAAATAAGGATGTCATCAATAAAGACGACCACAAAGTTATCCAAATATTCCTTGAATACCCAGTTCATCATATCCATGAAGGCAGCAGGAGCATTAGTCAATCCAAAGGACATGACTAGGAATTCATAATGTCCATACCGAGTTCTGAAAGCCATCTTTGGAATATCCTCAATTCTAACCTTCAGCTGATGATATCCAGAACAAAGATAGATCTTTGAAAAGAATTGTGCTCCTTGCAACTAGTCAAACAGGTCATCAATACGTGACAATGGGTACCTATTTTTGATGGTGACATGATTCAACTCCCGATAATCAATACAAAGTCGCATACTTCCATCTTTCTTCTTCACGAATAGCACAGGAGCACCCCAAGGAGAAGTACTAGGATGAATAAAGCCAATGTCTCACAATTCCTGCAGTTGGATCTTTAACTCCTGAAGTTCAATAGGAGCCATTTGATATGTGGCTTTGGAAATGGGTTTTGTACCGGGTTCAAGGTCGATACAAAATTCAATTTCACGCTCTGGGGGTAGGCCATAAAGTTATTCAGGGAATACGTCAGGGAATTTATTAACAATAGAAATATCATTCAAAACTGACGTATTTTTGTTTAGATCCGTGACATGAGCTAAGAAAGCTTGACATCCATTTTTTAATAAACGAATAGCTTTATGGCTTGAGATGACAGCGATTGATTTTAATGGTTTGATTGCTTGAATTCGCATAATAGGTCGGTTAGGAATATGAAAGCTAACAACCTTACGAAAATAATCAATTTTTGCATGATGAGTAGTTAGCCAATTAATCCCTAGAATCACGTCAAATGCAAGTATTTTTAATGAAATAAGATCGACAGGTAATGTGTGGGTACCAACTTGAACCAAATATGACTTATAAACCGTGGATGTAATGAAGGTTTCCCCCAATGGACTTTAAACACATAAGTTAAAGTCTAATTTCTCCGGAGTCAAATTTAATCGATGAGTGCAAGTAAGAGAAATAAAAGAATGGGTAGAACCGGTATCAAATAAAGTATATACTTCGTTAGAGTTTATGATAAGCTTACCCGTGATGACCTCATTCGGGTTCCTTGCTTTCTGGGAGGTCACAATAAACGCTCTCCCTTGCACTACCGGTTTTAACTTTTCTGGAACGACCTTTGGTGTCTCCATCTTGGCTGAACTTATTTTTGGTAAACGACAAAATCGAGCTAAATGACCTTCTCTTCCACAATTATAACATGCTTTAGACGGCATCGCGCAGTTTGGACTGATGTGCCCCTCCCCTCCGCAGATGTGCCCCTCCCCTCCGCATTTGAAACGTATGATAGGTGGTCATTCTCCTTCCTTAACAACAGGTGCTGGTGCTGACGTCTTTCCATCATTGTTGAATCTCCTCTTCTTGAAATGACCATTCTTATTATTTTGGCCCTGATTACCACCGAAGTGGTTACCATTTCTGGCATGTTGATTCCCTCCACGCTTGTTGTCACCGCTTCGATGACTGCTCTCACTGGTATTATCATTTTACCGACTGCGCTCTTTTAGTTGCGTTGACTCGTTATCGCGCTCCACTAACTGAGCCCTATTCACAACATCTGAATACAAACACAGTTTATGAGAAATAAGATGTTGACATATCTCAGGTTTCAAACCTTGCAAAAACATTCGCGTCATTCGCTCTTCATTATCTACCAAGTGGGACGCAAACCGGGACAACTCAGCAAATTTAGCCTCATGCTGCGACACGGTCATATTATTCTGCTCCAATTTAATGAACTCCACCTCCTTCATGTGACGAACACTTTTGGGAAAGTATTTGTCATTGAACAGCTCTTGGAACTTCTCCCAATACATCTTTAGTGCGGCAGGTTGAGTACGCTTAATCGATTCCCACCAGTAATCTGCCTCTCCTCGCAACATAAAGGCGGCAAAGGGAACCTTTTGCTCCTCGGAGCATCCAAAGATATCAAATATCTTGGTGATCTGCTTTATCCATATTTCCGCTATAAGTGGTTTTGGCTCTCCCTTAAACTCCGGTGGTCCCAGCTCCTAGAACTATTTAGCGGTGACCGTCCGAGAGCTTTCAGTGTTTCCACCTATATTTTGGACAGGAGCCGCTCTCTCTTGCTGTTACATTAACTGCATAAAGCTTCTGAACATTCCATCGTTCATCAACTGGTCAGTGTTGTTGTTTGTATGAGAATTGTCACCTTCCTGATGCACATTATCCTGATTATTGATATGTGGTGAATCAACAGTCCCCTGTGCTCCATTGTTATTCTCAACATTCTCAGGTGCCATTTTCTGATACTGCCACAAAACAAAAGTTAATTGATATGTCATATATTATCCTTACATGATGACCGACCAATTAAATACCATACAAATAAACTTAGGTAGGTCATACTAGCGAAGGAATTCTCCGTCTCTCCCCTCCTAGTTCTATTCTCACATCTTAGCCAGGGATCATATCCATGAGCTCTGATACCAACTGTGACGCCCCCAAAAATAGGTATACATCACCTATCTTGGGTCGCCAGATACATGGTATAGAATTCAAATACAACTGTCGTGCACAATACGACAAAATATAAATTGTGAGTTTGAATACAAATATTATCTTCTAGAGAGTATCCATACTCAAAAAGAGTCCTCGTTACAATTATTATCACACTATTACATAGAATAGTGAGGACTACTAATACTATCATCTGGTCCATCACTCCGTTCCCCGACTCGTACCAGCTATATTCTCATGTCCTGCAGAGAACAGTGAAAGAAAGGGTGAGCTCAACTATCCCAGTAAGAAATATTATGACTAAGATAATGCAAAATAAATTATCATTAGCCTTCAACAGTGTTAAACTGATAAAATATAACGAACATCAAGTTTAACTGCAGCGGAACAAGCAATCCATTAAAAGAGTCAAGTAGAAAATAAAATCTACTATCTTTTATGATTTAAAAGGTTTTTCACCACTGTTATCGCTGAGACTCAGCTTAATAAAATAATCCACATCATTGAATCACCCCTGCACTACGGCCAAGGATATTCGTGTATCATGAATGGTCATGATCATGCCAACAACTGTCCATCAATGCACTACGGGCTATGAGAACTTTTACCACATCATTTGTAACATTACGGTAATGATTATACCGAATAATCCCTGGTCATAATCATACCAAGTCCATCTATTCACTACAGGCCACAAATGACTTTCAACATTTTATAAACATGAGGATGATGACAATGATATAAGAATTCAATAAAACAAGTTCAAGAATTAATTTATCCAAGAATTAACAACATCCAAATTGTCAACATGATACTACTTTGTAGAGTAAAATTCAAGATTGCTTAGAAGAATATTTTCATGAAAAGATACTAGATGAACCGCAATTATCAAGGATATTCCACTAATTTCATGGAGTATAGAAGTTAAAACTTAACCAACTGAGTATAATAAAGAATGGAATAATAAAAGAAATCACCCGGCATGCGATAGACCGCGCAGACAGGTTATTCCAACAGAATAATAAATAATGGAACCAGGTCCGGCGTAAACGCACAGACAGGATATTCCGACAGAATAATAAATAATGGAACCAGGTCCGGCGTAAACGCACAGACATGATATTCCGACAGAATAATAAATAGTAGAACCAGGTCCGGTGTAAAACACATAGACAGGATGTTCCAACAGAATAATAACAAGACGGAACTAGGTCCGGTGTAAAACACACAGACAGGATGTTCCAACAAATAATAATAAAAACGGAACCAGGTCCGGTGTAAAACACACAGACAGGATGTTCCAACAGAATAACAGAAGAGTGTCACCAAGTATAGGATAGACCGCGTATACAGGTTATTCCAACAGAATAATAAAAAATAAAATAACAAAAGTTCTCTTTATGAATAAGAAAGAATAACACCCCTTACCGTTTTAAAGAAGAGCTGAAATAAGGAAGTAATTAAGTAGCAGAATAATTTTCTTCTCTCTCTCTATAGTTTCTCTCTATAGTTTCTCTCTATAGAGTTCGGTGAATTCATAATAAATAATGAAGGAATGAGCTACTATTTATAGAAAAATAGAATGCATAGTAACTAATCCATGAACGGTCCAGATTGATTACTTTAATTTGACGGTCCATATTTAAAGAAAAGATGTTTCTGCTTTATATAAAAAGATATTTTTGTTTTATTACGTCAATAATACGAATAAAATAAAACGTCATTATCGCTAAATAATTCATATTATTAACTGACAATAATTGAATCAAACTGAGTGACTTCTCACATAAGCATTAATAATCAATACCGTGTGCTACTATGCAACCATACGTATTACTGTACTTTTAATACTGAGTAGTTTAACAGTATTAATGGTAAAACTTTCGCCGTTATTTTTAATAAAATATTTTATTCGTTTTCTCAATCCGACAATAATTCCGTTGTGGGGTCCACCAATGATTGTGCCGTTGTACGAATATTCCCTGTTAAAACGAATATTACCCGACCAATCGAATATTATATAACAACTTGCCTACTTTGCAAAATTTATAAATATTACCCACAACTATAACATTATATCAAATTAACTCCATAATATTCAAAAATGATATTTATAGAAAATTCGTCTTTATTTATAAAAGTTGGGGTCTTACATTGCTCGTTCCACTGCAACTATGGTTGAAATTTTTTATCATCTGCCATATGTTCTAAATCTCTGATTTATTACTGTTGAAGGCTATTGATAAATTATTTATCTTTAGTCATGATATTCTTTACTGAGGTAGTTGAGCTCACCCTTTTTCTTCACAATTCCTTTCTGGTAATAAGAGTGTAGCTGGGTCGAGCGGGGGTAACAAGGGAATAGAACGGTGGTCTATAGCTGTAGAGTTCTTCCTAAACAGTACAAAAAAGTGTGTTGCATTTTATACATCATTTAGTAGTTATATTTGGTGAATCAAATAGGGTGAGGCGAACCCAACGTTGGAAGGGTGTTTTTTCACTATCATACAATATGTCTAATGACATACAATCTCGTGTCACCATAAGACAAGGTTGTGCCCATCCACTTACTGAGTATATCTACGAGCACTCCCTATATAATCTTGGTATTTGGTTGAAGTATAACTCTCAATTAGAGATAGTGGAGATAATGATATGTCAAGAGAAGACTCACCATTGGAAAAAATATGATAGTAATCTTCTCGTTTTTCTTTGGGGTCTATTGGGTCAACCAAGGATAATTCTGTGGACATATGATATCTATCATAACCTAGACGCATGGCCTCCCATGTACTTAGGTTTCCTTGAGCACTTTTCAAAGATTCTAATTTCTAAATTAGTTTTTGACTATACCTTTATGTAAGGTGTCATTGTGACATGCTATCCAAGGTTGGGATAAGAGTCACAGTTGGTATATATTTGTATCAAAACTCACAGCATATATGTTGTTATATTTTGCACGACAATTATTGTAATAAAGTTGTAGTTGTTTTCTGTACCATGTATTTTGTGACTCAGAATAGGTTGGGTGGAATGGACTTATTTTGGGGGCGTCATAGTTGGTATCAGAGCTTAGGAATATAGTCTCTGGTGGAGATCAGGGAATAGAACTAGGAGGGGAGAGATGATTAAATCATTCGCTAGTGTGTCCTACTTAAGTTTATTTGTTGGTCAATCATAATTTACGAATATTATGTGATACGTTAATTTGTTTAATTAACCCTTGTTTTATGGCAGTATTTGAGAATGACGGCTGAAAATGTTCACAATGGAGTGAATGAAACCGTGGGGATACCTTTAATCACCAACCATGATAATGTGATGTTAGGAGAAGAAGGAATTAGAGATATTATTGTGGTGAGGGAAGAATTAATAGTTGCACCCGAGCTAATAGCAGAGGTAGCAGTTGAGAGTGAGGAAGAAGAAGAACTTGAGGAGAATTTATTAGAGGAATTTTATGATCGAAATGTAGAATTGCAAAATCGTATTCATGAGTTAGAAGAGCATGTTAAAGAACGCCAGGCGGTCGTGGAGCAAAAGGATGCAACAATTCAAGCTTGTGTTACCCGATATGTGATGCTTGAACAGAAGCATTCTTTGGCAGAATATAAGATGATAAAGCTGGAATTTGAGTTGAAAGAAGAAATAACTGAACGAGTGAGAATGAGTGATGCACGGGAAAAGGCCGCACGACGCATTGATATGGTGGAAAGAGATGTCCGATCTAAGAAGGCTAAAATAGATGATATGTATTTCTCTTTTTGGACAGCAATTGGGAGACCCCAACATCGAGTTTTGAATTACCCTGTACAGATCGGTCAACCTCAATTCGATATGGATCGAAGATTGATGATTCAGATCATGAATCAGGAGTACAACGAAGTAGTTGAGGGTGGAATATGCCCTATAGAAAAGTATATTCTAACGGTAGTGATGACACCAAATGCTACCCCAGACAAGTCAAAGCTGGGTAGGTCAAGGGAGTACGGTTGTCATGACTTCCCAACAAGTGAGGAACCCAAATGAAGTTATCACGGAAGATGATGCAATGGAGAAATCATGATGACCAGGGAGATAGAATCTGAAATAAAAGCAAGGTATTCTCAACTCTTCGAAATACTAGGCACATAAATTTTGCGGACGAAATTTCATAAGGAAGGGAGGTTGTATGACCCCAACTTTTTAATGAATAAAATCGAATTTCCTTTATTTATTATTGTGAATAATAAGGTGTTAATTTAATATAATACTTTGGTTATGGGTGAAATGTGCAAATTTTTCAAAATAAATAAGTTGTTATAAAATATTCATTGTTGTCGGGGAATATTTGTTGGTCGTGGAATATTCTTTCTGTCGGGGAATATTCGTACGATGGCGCATCCATTTGTGGGCCCCATAACAAAAAATGGTCGGATGAAGAAAACGATAAATTTGAATTTTTATAAATAACGACATAATCGTTACCATTAACACTGTTGGAATACCCCGTGGGTAAAGTAAAGTAATACGCGTTGCTGCACAGTAGCACACGGTATTGCACAATATTTTTGAATTATTGATTCTTACGTAAGAAGGCACTACTCAATAATTGTTACAGTAATTACTGTTTAATATTTTATTTTATTGATTCAATAATTGTTGCGTTGATATTTTGTATTATTGTTGTTCAATAATTGTCACTGCACAATATTTTTATTATATGATTAATAAATCATATTATTTTAATAATATTATTAGATAAAATTATTGGCAATGTCTAGAAAGTTCTGTTTAAGGAGAGGTTTGGTCACCTAATTGCTCGTCAGTAAGGAGAAATCCTTATTGGAAAGCCCCCTCTTTCCTAGGAACGGCTTGGTTGTCAGTATTGTGATTCTGTAATATTATTTATGAATAATTAATTATTGATTTATATAAAAAGAAAAATATTTATTTATATGGATATAAATGGAAGAATTTTTAGAAAAGTGATAATTGTTGAAAATTGGTATTTTATCTTTTCTGATAAAATATATTATTATATTACAATAATATAATAATGATGATATTTTTATAATGAATGTGTGATATATGAATAAATGAGGAGGAATAGTATTTTTGTTACAAAAAATGTTTAACACATGTTTTGTGTGTTAGTGGACCCAATTTTTGATTGAAATTTGATTATAGCCTGTAAAATTGCCCGTATGTAGATTTCAGTCAATTTCTGCTTGGAATTTGGAAAAACTTAAACTTACAAAGTTGTAGAGAATTGAATTTTCTATAGAAAGGACATAATATTCCAATTTTTCTGATAAAATGGCTATTTATTATGAATTATTGAAGTTCCGAAATATTGGGTCTGAATTGATTTTGTTACAAAAAATATTTAAAACATATTTTTCATTTTGGTGGGCCCCACTTGCATGTGTTAGTTGCTGAAATCAGATGGCAAGGTGTACGTAGGAATTTGTTTTAATAATAATAATATTTTATTAAATTTTTTGCTTTGGTGTTCTAAGCATTTTCTTATAAATAGAATGCTTAAGTTAGAATTGAAAATCACACTAGAAACTGAAGTTTTCTCTCTCTATGTTAGTGAGCGTATTTGTGTGAGTATTTAGATATCTTGAGTGTTTCTATACGGTGCAAGTTCCCTTCAGCGTTATTCCAATCAGAAGTACTGCTCTCTTTTGTGGTAAGGGATAGTAAGGGATTTTAAGGGTTATTATGTTTTTCAATTTTGTAATTTTTCTGACCTTCAAAAATTCTGGAAAAATTTCAAATAATAATTTGATGAGTTTTGTAGATTGTGTCCAAAAATGGTGATTTTTGGATGTATAGATTAAGAGTTATGAATTCTATAGGAAAAGACTATTTTAAAAGTAAAGCCTTATAACTCCTTGTGGTTAACTCCAAAATTGGTGAAATTTTTATTGAGAGTACATGTATATAACAGAAGTATACTCTGTAAATTTCAAAATGTTTGCACAAAAGTACAATTTATGATAAATGTCTAAATATTCAGCAATTTTGGCCATATGAAAAATAGTAAATTAATTTTAAAAATTTCGGGAAAAATATATGTTCAATATGAGACTATATTCTGCTAAATCCCAGAAAAGAAATATTTTTTGTACTGATTTAGTATTTTTCATGAAAAAAGACTAGTTATGAGTAAATGAATTAAATATGTTATGGAAAGTAAGAAAATTAGAAAATAGGATTTTATGGCTTGAGAATCCTATATGAGGTATATGTAGATTTTTTATGAGGGTTTTGGTTATTGATGATGAAATCTTATGAGTTTAGCATTTTAGGATGATTAAATGCATTATTCAGTAAAGTGTAAACAATTAAAATAAATTATTTATAAGTTTAAGAAATGTTATTCTTTCAATATCATTACACCGAAATATTGATATAGATTTTATTGTGGAATGTCTACCTTTTTTATGTTGAGGTTACAATTCACGAATTACTATTTATGAGGTATTATTCATGAGTTACTATTTACGGGGTACTATTCACGATAAAATCGGCTTCTTTTTCTAACCAAATTATCGTTGATTTATAAATCTTACTCTTGAAATTAAATTCATATTTTGATCATATTTTTTTTATTATAATATATATCATTTTTATAATCCTGGTGAAGAAATTTTTCTTTGACTTGAGTGTAAAGATGGGTAGATTATTGATTGATCGTAACTATGGGTTTTCTTTGGCTAGTAGTGCAAAGTTGAATCGTTGACTGGTATGATCATGACCATTGAATTTACAATTGAATATTTTTAGCTTAAGTGCAAAGGTGAATTGATCAACATGGTTATAATTATGGTTTATATAAATTCTGAAATGATTATATATTTCTTTGAGATATTAATATCTTTGGCCCGTAGTGCAAAGATGATCTGTTGTTGAATATCTTTAGCCTGTAGTGCAAAGATGAATTGTTGTTGAATATCTTTGGCCTGTAGTGCAAAGATGAACTGTTGATGAATATTTTTGGCCTGTAGTGCAAAGATGAATTTATTAGTATGATTATGAACAAGAACTGTGATTTGGTATAACCATGATCGTTGATGTTTTCAGGTAAAGACATGTGACGAAAATTATCTTCGTCCTGGATGTGAAGAGGAATTTAGAATCACAATTATGATTATGAGTTATTCATATGATTGTAGACCAGAACTGTTGATTGATGTTACAAGGATAAAATATTGTTTGTGGATTTTTAACATGGTGAAGATAATAGACTTTATGGTCTATTTGACTCTTTTAATGGATTGCTCGTTCCGCTGTAACTATGGTTGAAAATTTTTATCATCTACCATATGTTCTAAATCTCTGATTTATTACTGTTGAAGGCTATTGATAATTTATTTATCTTTAGTCATGATATTCTTTATTAGGCTAGTTGAGCTCACCCTTTTGCTTCACAATTCCTTTCAGGTAATAAGAGTGTAGCTGGGTCGAGCGGGGGTAACAAGGGAATAGAATAGTGGTCTCTAGCTGTGGAGTTCTCCCTAAACAGTACAGAAAAGTGTGTTGCATTTTATGCATCATTTAGTAGTTATATTTGGTGAATCAAATAGGGTGAGGCAAACCCAACGTTGGAAGGGTGTTTTGTCACTATCATACAAGATGTCTAATAACATACAACCTCGTGTCATTATAAGACAAGGTTGTGCACATCCACTTACTTAGTATATCTATGAGCACTACCTATATAATCTTGGTGTTTAGTTGAAGTATAACTCTCAATTAGAGATAGTGGAGATAATGATATGTCAAGAGAAGACTCATCATTGGAAAGAATATGATGGTAATCTTCTCATTTTTCTTTGTAGTCTATTGGGTCAACCAAGGATAATTCTGTGGACATATGATATCTACCATAACCTAGACGCATGGCCTCCCATGTACGAAGGTTTCCTTGAGCACTTTCCAAAGATTCTAATTTCTGAAACAGTTTTTAACTATACCTTTATGTAAGGTGCCATTGTGACATGCTATCCAAGGTTGGGATGAGAATCACAGTTGCTATATATTTATATCAAAACTCACAACATATGTGTTGTTGTATTTTGCACGACAATTATTGTAATAAAGTTGTTGTTATTTTTTGTACCACGTATTTGGAGACTCAGAATAGGTTGGGTGGAATGGACCTGCTTTGGGGGCGTCACATCGTATGTATTTCTAAATGTATCTCCATGGAAAGGAAAGACACGCTTTGGAAAGAAGGGAAAGTTAAGTCCAAGGTTTATAGGATATTTTGTGGTATTAAAACGAGTGGGAGAGGTAGATTATATGGTAGCGTTACCTCCAGACCTAGAAAGAATACATAACGGGTTTCACGTATCGGTGTTACATCCTTAGAAGCCGGATTATAAACACGTAATAGAGTATGAGCCTATTCATATCGAGAAGTACTTAACGTATGAAGAGATGCCGATTCAAATTATCGATAGAAAAGATCAAGTTCTGCAGAACAAAGTTATACCTTCTGTAAAGGTGTTATGGAAAAACCACGATGCCGAAGAAGCAACGTGGGAATTGAAAGGAAAGATAAGGAAGGATTACCCTCAATTGTTTGCGTAATGTGAGACGAGATTCTGGGGACAGAATCTTTATAAGGGAGGAGGAATGTAATGACCAAGAAATTCGGATCTAATGTAAAATAATTTTATTTAATAAAATAATGAATAAAATTATATTATTTGTTATTATTATGTGTTAGTAAGATGAATGTCGTTTTATAACCTAGAAACGTCGGAAAGTTGTAGTATTTTGACTATGTGAAGGAATTAAAGTGTTTGAATTTCCAAGACGAAAATAAAAGTTTTTCGATAAATTTTTCGAAAAACACTATTAATCAATTTTGCTCAGGAATTATTTTTGAACTTCCGAAAAGTACGTAACGATAGAATATCGAAGTGCGTTGGATTATGTAATAATAATATAAGTATCGAAAACGTAATTTTTCGCCTGCAGACCTAATTTGAGAACATTAGGGAAAATAAAGCATTAACTAGTTAAAGTGATAATCATATGATACGTAAGTATTGTACAAGGAAATGAATACAAGTATGATACGAAATATTATACGAGTATGTATGAATGATGGTATGTCGTAAATGTTGAATAAATATACGAGAGAGAATACGAGAATAATACGTAGAGTATACGTTCTAAGGCTTTAAGCCAAATGAAATGAACTTATAGAATTGTGTAACAATTTGTGAAGTCCAATAGAAGTTAATGTGCAAGCCCATGTGTGAGTAATGTTAAAGCCAAAGTGGTTATTAAAGTAAAGTCCAAAGTAAATTAATGCAATCCCAAGAGCTTAAGTTAAGTTAATTAAACCTAAGCCCAAGCTATTGATCCAATGGGTTAAGGTGACCCATAGGGCAACCCATGATCATATGGTTAATCTTGGTGACCAAGATAATAATGTGATGGGCAAGTAATTAGTGTATTGAGCAAGATAACTTAATTGCTAAGTAATGAATAGTAAAGAGGTTTAATAAGGAGGTGGGATTGGCTATTGTCCATTATACCCTAACTTAGGAAATCCTATAAATAGCAAGCTTAGGATTTCATTTGTTGTTTGTTAATTTTCACCAACAATTTAAGTGCTTAATTGTTAGAGAGAATGAGCAATATAAGCTAGACTTTCATTTGTTAGAAAAGAAGAAGAAAGCTTGTTCATCAATTGTAAGCCTCCTATGTCATTAGTCTTTCATCTGTATCATTGTAGGTTGATAAGAGAAGTGTGGATTAATAGACATGTATGCTAAGAAATGATAAGAATGAATAATCTAAAGACTTAAGTCTTAATAAGCCGTGAATAAGCACTTTGTTCATAGATAAGCTATGAACTAAGGAAGAACTTGTAAGGATTGTAACTTGTTTACATGAATGAAGTTTATATGTTAAAAGGATGTAAGGATGTTGGTTAGAAGACTTAAACCATCATAAGTCATGAGAAATGAAAGTATATGTAGTTTATACTTTGATAAGTTATAAACTCCTGAAGAAAAAGTAATAACTTATCATGTAAATAAGTTGATGTAATGTGTATGTTAAGTTGTCAATATGATGGATGGAATCCATTTGAAATAATGAACAAATCATAAGTAACGAAGTTATGCCGAAATTCACACGATTGGACGATAATCATCGAATTCGTGAAATTCTTGGATTGGAAGTCGAATTTTGATATTGAGCTCGAAAATGTTGGTTTTCGATGGGAACAAGTCTTTTTTGGCATTATAGAGTTGCAGACTCGAAAATGACCGAATTTTGACTTAGAACGAAGAAACGAGAGTTGAACGTTCACGAACATTTATCGTTTTCGTTAAAAATCTCATAGGTAAATTTTGAGTTAACGAAGTCAAAAATGTAAAATTCTTGCACGAACACATAGAGTATGTGATTTGTGAACTAATGGCTTTTGAATGAGCCAATTCGGACTTAAAATGATCAAATTTGGAGTCCGGGAAGTTCGATGTGCAAAATAAAAACAATCAACTATTTGGTGCACAGAGCTGGCGCCGCGCCCAAGGCCAATGTGTGGCGCTGCAGCGCCGTGCATAGTGTCTTGACATACTGAACTTTAGCACCGCAGCGCGGCAGAATGAACTAGGACTCACACTGCTGTGCCGAGCCCGGACCCTGACCAGTGAAGAGTGGCGCCGCAGCGCAGCTTAATAAGAAGAAGCTGGTGTCGCAGCGCCAGCCTTAGGGATTACTCAGTAAGGAGAGTTTGTAAGTAAAGAAAGAAAGTAAACTAATTAGTAATGAACTAAAGCTTAAAGTAACATTGTTTAAGACATTGTTAAACCTTAAGTATAATAACTAAAGGTTGAAGATAATTAATCAAACATGAATGTAATGACAATGTAAACTATAACGTCAAGCCGGAACCAATAGTAACAAATCTAATACATGATTAGATTGAGAAGAAAGGTAAGATTCATTAGGAACCATGTATGTTTATTTATGACCTAATGTGTTATGTTATGTGATACACATTGTAGAGATCACCATAAGGACTTAAAGTGAACGTTTAATAATAGTAGCAGACGTTGAAGGCAAGTATTCTAACCCTTGTCTCAGTTTAATCTGAACAAGCTTTGTGATTCATGTATTCTTACGCATGAATTGATGTATGATGAAGTCGAAGCCAATTCTTTCGGCTAGACTTACGATATGTTGGATTTCTTATAATCTATCAAAGTATTGTCAATGTTTTGCCAAATTATTTGGTACGGTTTTCAAATGAAGACTGGGTATGTTAAACAAATGTTTTGTCGTCAAATGACAGGCACGTGAGGTTTCCATAACTTAAACGTACATACGTTTAAAGAATGTAGTGCTGATTAACATAGAGTACTATAGATTGATCACCTAGACATGATCGTAAGATATGTCAGACTTACTGACTTAGTGTCGGGATGTCCTTTTCAAAGGAAGTATGAAATGCTCATGGTCTTTGACCAGAATTGATGTTTTACTGAATATTATTCATTGTGAAATGTTTTAAAGAAAAGTGAAGTGCAATTTTGAATTATCAATAGTACTTCGTAACTGTTGTTCAGTTATTAAAGATATACGATTCCTATGTTTCAAGCATACTATTTATTGGAATTGTCATACTTGCTGAGCTAGTTATGCCCACTCTTGCTTGAACCATATGAATGCAGCTAAGACCGAATGGACCGAAGGATCCGGCAAGGATAAAGGAAAGGCTAAGGCGAACCTGTAGTTTACCTATGTAATAGTATAAGTTTGTAATGATAATATTTGATATTATGACAAGAACAAATGTAACGGTTATAAAGAACCTAGGGAAATGTTAATATTGATTTTTAATATACATATAAGACATATTCGTTCTTTTGAGGCATTTCAATTGAATGTTTGTGTGAACCGTAGCACCGTAGAGCACTATATGTCGGGTTGGAAGATACCCGGATTTGGGGGCGCCACAATACGATCATCATTCATTCAGTCTTTACTTTCCTTAGTATTCTCGAACTTAGTACGGAGGTGGAAAACTGTGTTTGTCATAACAGAATTATTATTACATAATCCATCCTTCCTTATTATTCTATCATTACATATTTCTTGGAAGTTCAAAAATAATTCCCGAGCATAAATGGATGAATAGTGTTTTTCAAAAAAATTCTCAGAAAACTTTTATTTTTGTCTTGAAAATTCAAACACCTTAATTCTACCACGTAGCCAGAATACTACAATTTTACGACACTTTTAGGTTATAGAACAACCTTCATCTTACTTACTCATTATAATAACATATATAATAATTGTATTCATTATTTAATCAAATAAAATTATTTTTCAAATAATCCAATTTTCTCGGTCATTACATTCACCCCCCTTGTAAGGATTCTGTCCCCAGAATCTCGCTATAAATTAAACAAATAACTGAGGGTAATTCTTCTTCATCCTTTCTTCAAGTTCCCACGTTGCTTCTTCGGCATCGTGGTTTCTCCATAACACCTTTACTGAAGGTATAACTTTATTCCTCGGGACTTGCTCTTTTCTATTAATGATTTGAATAGGCATTTCTTCATATGTCAAGTCCTTCTCAACATGAATAGGCTCATACTTTATTACATGCTTATAATCTGGCTTATAAGGACGTAACACAAATACATGACACACATTGTGTATGTGTGATGAGTGGATTTTTAACCCATGAATTAGGTTTATATGGCTTGTTATCTTGTTGGTTTTTGGGTAATTTCATGTTATTTCTGATAGGATTTACATTTGTTGTAGGTAACTCCGACTCATATAGCAATTGGGAGTATTGGAAGACATTTTGGAGCAATATGTGAATGCTGACTGCCTAGCGCGGACTGCGCTGTAGTGAGTAGCTGTCGAGAGCAGAGCGCGCTGGGGAGGGAAAGGTTGCTGACTAGTGAGCGCGGAGCGCGCTGCGGATGTGTTGAAGCTAGCGCAGACCGCGCTGGTGCGCGAACTGAAGTGAGGCAAGTCGTTGCGAATTGAAGGAGTCTCTCTTAGGTAGAACTTAGAGATGGATTAGGAGTCTTGGAATAAGGAGGAGATAAAGGCTGATCTAAACAGATGGGGAGAGCATGGATATCGTATCATTAGTTCAATTATGTTAAGTAGGAATTGGAGGAGATACAACAGACGAAGCATAATTCAAGTGTAACTTTGGAGGAGTAATTTTCAGAGATTGTCACGACGATTGTAAATTGAGTCTACGTGAAGGGGTTTTCAATATTCTTCTTCTCTTTAGTCTTATTTGTAATCGGAAGGATGTTTTCAGTAAATTATTCAGTTTTTAATTCATTCGTTATGAACTAATTCACTTATTAGACTTGTGATGGATCTTTGAGTAAAATGATGATTCTATAGCTTTGATTTCCAATTTAATAGTATATCGTCAGTTTATCTTTGTTAATGTGAGCGTGAATTTATGAATTGCCTAATCAAGGATTTGAATGGAATTGAGAGAGAAGATTCGAATCTAGACCTAGTTAATATAGCATGTGTCATGAATTTTGTCGATAGCAGATTTTTGATTATTATTAAAGTAGAGATACACTTGACATCACATATAATAGTATTGAGAGCTTGGACTTAAACATTCTTTAATTGCAGTTCACATAGAGATATAGTGAGTTAGTTAACTTAGGTGTTTAACAGATTTCTATCTTAATTGTGGATTGATGTTAATATGATATTAGTGCATCGAGAGGTGGCTAGTATTACATTCATGTTCTTGATTATAAACTGGGGTATTAAATTGAGTTGGAATAAAGGTTTGAAAATCAGAGTGAAGCTAAGGGTGAAATCATAAGTCTAATTCTCCATTAATTGTTTGAAATTCTAGATTTAGATATTGGTGACGGTTTTGTGATAGTTTGTTTATTTATTAACTTAGTTTCTATAAATTAAAATCATTGAATTGATTAGTTTAATAAAATTAGGATTAATAGAAAATTGATAATTGTGAAGTTAAGTTTTTTTTATTGAATTGTCTCTGTGGGAACGATACTCTATTCATCACTTTATTACTTGTTGACCACGTACACTTGCGTGTTTTCAGCGTAATTAGATTTTACCCAACAAGTTTTTGGCGCCGTTGCCGGGGAACATTTTTAGTATAAATCTTAATAGTTTTACAATATCAGTTTAATTAATCTAGTTTTACTTAGACTTTTTTTTTGTTTTGTTTCTTCTATTTCAGGTGCGGAATCAGTTTATGCAAACTCGATCCAAAAATCCAGATTTGCTGCCTTTTGACGACGACATTGACAAAAGGTTTCAGAGGTTGAACAAGTGGATCAAGGAAATGAGACAAGAATTTGAAACACCTGAGAAAGAAGAGGAAATGGTAGTCGAAGATCGGAAAGCATTAAGGGACTACGCCACACTCAAGGTGACTGAACTGCAATCAAGCATCACCAGGCCCGCAATAGCAGCGAATACATTTGAAATTAAGCCAGGGATGATACAAATGATTTAGAATTTAGTTTAGTTTGGGGGATTGGCAAATGACGATCCGAACGAGCATCTAGTCAGTTTTTTGGAATTGTGCGACACATTTAGGTTCAATAGGGTGTCAGATGAAGCTGTGAAACTACGATTGTTCCCATTCTCTTTACGGGACAAGGCAAAGAGCTGGTTAGATTCTTTACCATCATGTTCGATAACTACATGGGAGGATTTAACTCAGAAATTCCTTGTAAAATTCTTTCCACCGGCGAAAACTGCAAAGATGAGAAACGAGATAACAATGTTTGAACAACAACATGGGGAGTCCTTATATGAGGCTTGGGAGAGATACAAAGAATTTCTCAGAAAATGCCCACATCATGGATTGTCCAAGTGGCTGCAGATGAACACTTTTTACAACGGGTTACATGGGAATCTCATGACAAGTATTGATGCAGCGTCGGGAGGAGCATTCATGGCTAAGAGTTACGAGGAAACATACGAGTTGATTGAAACCATGGCGGCTAATAACTACCAGTGGCCCATAGCTAGAATTACACAAGCGAAGGCAGCTGGGGCATTAGAAGTAGATAGTATGACAGCGATGCAAGCACAGATATCTGCACTTTCAAAGGTGTTGGAATCGGTAACAGTAGCGCAAGCACAAAAAACACAGCAAGTACAACAAGCCGCAATAATATGCGAGTTGTGCGCCGGAGAGCACCCAACGGAGCAATGTGCGATTAATCCAGCAGCTGTGTAGTTCATCGGCAGTTACAATAGAATTCTGCAAAACACATTTCAGAACATTTACAATCAAGGAAATATGAATCATCCGAATTTCTCATTGAGCAACAATCAGCAAAATCAAGCTTCACGACAAGCATATCCACCAGGATTTCAGAACCAACAGCAACCAGCTCAATCTCTAGAAAGGAAATCCGATCTGGAGGAAGTGTTGGCAAAATTAATGACTAGCATCGATTTGGCTATAAAAATCAAGCTATTGCTACGAAATCGCATGAGATGGCTATCAAAAATCTAGAGAATCAGATAGGTCAAATTGCATTGGCATTGAATAACAGACCACAAGGAACATTACCTAGCGACACTAAGAGAAATCTAAAGGGAAGTTATGAGCAATTTCAAGCAGTTATGTTGAGAAGTGGAAAACATCTCGAGGGTAATAATGTAGAAAATTCAGCAACACCGGAGAAAAAGGTGGATGACACTAACGTGGGGGAAGGTAACAAGGACGAGGAAATAAAGTTAAACAATAAGCCAATTGTTTACCCTCCACCACCGTTTCAGCAGAGAGTGCAAAAACAGAAGTCAGATAAGCAGTTCGCAAGATTTTTAGACGTGTTCAAGAAACTCCAGATTAATATCCCATTCGCAGAGGCCCTAGAGCAAACGTCGAGTTATGCGAAGTTTATGAAAGGAATTCTATCGAGGAAAAGGAAATGGGAAGAATTTGAAACAGTGGCACTAACAGAGGAGTGTAGTGCGGTGTTATCGAAGAAGCTACCACCAAAACTCAAAGACCTGGGGAGCTTTACTATCCCGTGCACGATCGGGAAAATGTCGTTTAATACATGCTTGTGTGATTTAGGAGCAAGTGTAAACCTTATGCCGTTATCAATTTACACAGAATTGGGACTGCCAACTCCTAAGCCTGCGAACATCTCATTACAGTTGGCAGATAGGTCAGTAACATATCCGAGAGGAATTGTGGAAGACATATTGGTAAAAGTTGATAAGTTCATATTCGCCGCTGATTTCATTATTCTGGACTTTGAGGAGGACAAAACATCCCGATTATCTTAGGGAGGCCTTTCTTGGCAACTGGTAGGACACTCATCGACGTGCAAAAAGGTGAATTAACGATAAGAGTCTAAGATCAAGAAGTCAAGTTTAACGTTTTCAAGGCCATGAAATTTCCCGCGGATGAAGAAGAGTGCTTTCGGATGGAAATTATTGATCGAATAGTCAATGAAGACATAGGAAAGAGCCTGAGCAAAGATCCTCTCGAGACAACATTATTGGGGGATGAGGGGCTCGATGACCCAAAATTTTTGGACTATTTACAGATGTTGGACTCATTGCCACGAGTAAGCCGATTCAAAATACCTTTTGAATCTTTATAGACTGAGGAGATAGCCACGAAAAGATTGAAACTATCATTGGATGAGCCACCAACTCTTGAACTCAAGCCACTCCCTAAACATCTCATGTATGCGTATTTAGGGAATTTAAATTCTTTACATGTAATTATTTATGCCATACTTAACAATTTGCAAGAAAAGAAATTGCTAAGGGTATTGAGAGAACATAATGCAGCAATAGGGTGGACAATAGCAGATATCAAGGGAATAAGCCTGTCATTTTATATGCATAAGATTCTGATGGAGGATGACGCAAAACCAACGGTGGAGCAACAACGACGACTTAACCCAATTATGAAGGAAGTAGTAAAGAAGGAAATTCTGAAACTATTGGATGCTGGAATCATTTACCCAATATCCGATAGTAAGTGGGTTAGTCCAGTTCATTGTGTGCCGAAAAAGGGAGAGACGACTGTGGTACACAACGAAGACAATGAGTTAATACCGACAAGAATAGTAACATGTTGGAGGGTGTGCATCGATTACATGAAGTTGAATAAGGTAACCCGAAAGGATCACTTTCCGCTACCTTTTATCGACCAAATGTTAGACAGATTGGCGGGTCACGATTTTTACTGTCTTCTGGATGGGTATTCAGGCTACAACCAAATTGCCATCGCTCTTGAGGATCAAGAGAAGACCACATTTACGTGTCCATACGGCACGTTCGCGTTCAGGAGAATGTCATTCGGGTTATGTAATGCACCGACTACCTTCCAACGGTGTGTGATAGCCATTTTCTCCGATATGGTGGAGAAAAATGTGGAAGTCTTCATGGATGACTTCTCTGTCCACGGAGACAATTTCGATACATGTCTTGGGAATTTAGTAATGGTTTTACAATGATGCAAGGAGACAAACTTTGTACTTAACTGGGAAAAATGCCACTTCATGGTTGGGGAGGGCATAATTTTGGGCCACAAGGTTTCGGCTAAAGGATTGGAAGTGGACAAAGCTAAGTTGGATACGATCGAGAAGTTGCCTCCACCGAGCTCCGTGAAAGGAATCAGAAGTTTTCTGGGACACGTGGGGTTTTACAGAAGATTCATAAAGGACTTCTCTAAAGTTGCAAAACAGTTGTGCAATCTTTTAGTGTTTAGTTTTGATGAGGAATGTAAGTTGGCTTTTGAGCTGTTGAAAAAGAAGTTGACTATAGCCCCATTTATCATAGCACCAGATTGGAATATACCTTTCGAGCTGATGTGTGACGCAAGCGACTATGCAGTGGGTGCCATTTTGGGACAACGTCGAGATAAGGTATTTCACGCTATTTATTATGCAAGCAACACACTTACGGAGACTCAAATGAATTATACAACTACAGAAAATGAACTACTTGCAGTGGTATATGCCTTTGATAAATTCAGGGCATACTTGGTCGGTACTAGAGTGATAGTTTACACGGACCATTCGGCTATTCGGTATCTAATTGCGAAGAAAGATGCTCAACCACGCCTTATTCGGTGGATTCTCCTTCTTCAAGAGTTTGATCTAGAAAAAAAGGATAGGAAGGGGACAGAGAATCAAGTCGCTGATCATTTGTCTAGGCTGGACAATCTGGGTACACAAGAAGAAGACAAAAACGACATAAACGAGTCATTCCCGGACGAGCAATTGTTTAGGGTAAATGCAGAATTTCCATGGTACGCGGATTTCACGAACTACGTAGTAAGCAACATGCTCCCCCCCCCCAATCTAACAAGACAACAAAAGAAGAAGTTTCTTCATGACGTCAAGTGGTATATGTGGGATGAGCCTTACCTATTCAAACAATGTGCCGACAAGATGATCAGAAGGTGTGTGCCCTGCAGCGAAGTACATAGTATTTTGCATGAGTGCCATTCATCGGCCTACGGGGGACACTATGGCAGTGAAAGAACTACAGCGAAAGTCTTACAAGCAGGGTTTTATTGGCCGATGCTATTTAAAGACGCACATCAATTTGTTAAAACTTATGATAAATGTCAACGAGTAGGCAACATATCGAAAAGGAATGAGACCCCACTCCAAACTATCTTAGAAGTGGAGATTTTTGATTTATGGGGCATTGATTTCATGGGACCATTTCCTTCCTCATTGTCAAATTAGTATATTTTGCTGGCAGTGGATTACGTATCAAAATGGGTTGAAGTAGTAGCGTTACCGACTAACGATACCAAGGTGGTAGTAAAATTCTTACAGAAAAATATTTTTACGAGGTTTGGCACGCCAAGAGCTATCATAAATGACGACGGTAGCCACTTCTGCAACAAATCATTTACAGCTCTCTTGGCAAAGTATGGGGTCAACCACAAGGTGGCGACAACCTATCATCCCCAAACCAGTGGGCAAGCTGAAGTCTCGAACAGAGAGGTAAAGAAAATTCTGGAAAAAGTGGTGAACCTGAATCGAAAGGATTGGTCGCTCCGACTAGATGATGCCTTATGGGCATACCGGACTGCTTACAAAATGCTAATAGGGATGTCCCCATATCAACTATTGTACGAAAAGGCGTGTCACTTACTAGTCGAGCTACAACACAAGGCCTACTGGGCCATACAGAAACTAAACTTCGATCAAGCAGCTGTGGGGGAAAAGAGGCTGCTACAACAAAATGAGCTCGATGAAATTCAGATTGTAGGCATACGAAAATGTTAAATTATACAAGGAGAATGTCAAGAAATGGCACGACAAGAAAATTGTACACCGAACTTTCGAGCCGGGGTAATCGGTACTATTGTTTAACTCACGATTGCGGTTGTTCCCCGGCAAACTTAAGTCAAGGTGGTCAGGACCATTCACCATTAAAACAGTGTTTTCGCACGGTGCAATCGAACTCTACAGCCGAAATCCATTGGAAACGTTCAAGGTCAATGGACAACGGATAAAGCATTATTGGGGCGGAGATGCAAACTGGGATGCTGTCAACATTACTCTCACTGACATGCAATGATAAATGAGGCACCATCGGGCTAGCGACGTTAAACAAAGCGCTTCTTGGTAGGCAACCCAAGCTCTAAGTTTTTTATTTTAATTAGTAGCATATTTTGGGTCAAATCGAGTCATGTACACACTTTAATATGATAATTCCATGTTGTGTAGGATGTTCAAGGACAACCAGCCACTGCCAGACCAGCACTGACCGCGCTACCAAAAGCATAGAGCCAGTGCGGACCGCGCTAGCAATCCAAACTTATCTGCCAGCCCAGCTCTGACCGCGCCCCAGACGCCGACCTCAAGCGTGGAACGCGCTTCACCATCCGTCACCTTCTGGCTACACAGCGCGCACAACGCTACCTAAAGGGCACTTCCAGCGCGGATCGCGCTACTGCGGACTGCCAGAGTTTGAAAAGAGCAGCAACGTGTATACATTTAACCAAGACACCTCTCCTCATTACATGCAAACTCTCCACATCTCCTAATCCTATTGCACTTCCTATTCCCCATAACTCCCATTTGGACCCACTTTACTCTCCTTTTCCTTTTCAATTTCCAACACCACTACCCTTTGCCATTCCCAACTCCACCCACTTGGCTTCCTACTATCTATATGAAGCCCTCCCATCCTAAAAGTTACGGTACTACAAGGCTTACAAACAACAATCAATTCCTAATTCTAATTCAACCCGTGCACAATCGCTTACATATTGGGATTCCTTTTCAACTTCTTCACGGTAGGCAAAATTCTCTTCATCCTTCACCAAATATTCTATTTTGACATCAATTGAGTGGAAAATTCAGGGAATTGCACACCAAGGGAGTGGGTTTGTGTTTTTAACAATTTGGCTAGCAAAGCAACATTAATCATCAACGTTTGGGGGAAACAATCAACCCACCCACCACTTGTTTGATAAAAGTCCAGAACCACCTGCTTGTGTTCAATCACACCGGAAACAACATGTCTTCCCACAAACGCCAACGAGCATCACCCTCCACAACTCCGCCTGCATATGACTATAATAAATTTGTGAGTGAAATGGCCGCGAAAAGATTTAAGACCTCCATCGACAAGAAGAACTTGGTGCTAGAAAGAGGATTGAAGCCAAATGCAAATTTGGATGGAGACATGGCTCTACAAATTATAGAACGTCATTGGTTTCAGCTAGTAGAACAACCACTTCCAGCGGCAATTAACATAGTTAAGGAGTTTTATGCTAATGCAATGGAACATGTCAATCATGTTGCCAAGGTTCGCGGTAAACCGGTGGCATTTCATGCCGATGCAATCAATGCTTATTTTGGTCTGGAGACACCACAAGATGACCGGTATGAAGATGGGTTGCTGGAGCTGGACGAGTTGATTGCCAAATTATTCAAGCCAGGGACTCAATGGGTAACTCAAGGCTGAACGAATGAAAAGATAAGTTTTCCTCAATCACCACTTAGTCAATATGGTAAAGAATGGCATGCATTTATATGTGATCGTTTAATGCCCACGCGCCACCAAAATGATGTGACGAAGGCACATACTAAACTTTTGTATGGGATTGTGCACCACCACTATCACAAGGATAATTCCATTACATTTTACGATGTTGATGTGGGGGGTTGGAATCAATTGACCGAGCATTATGTGGGAGTACTACAAGTGGTTTGCTTCATGGGTTCCTCATTACAAACTTATGTCATAAAGCTGGAGTGCAGTGGCAACCTACTGAGCCAATACAACAACCAACGACCATAATCGACCATGCCACTGTTGAAAGGTACAAAGAATGCAGGTGGGCGCGATCACACCCGCGTGGTGAAGGTTACATCATGATCCGCCAACCATCACCACCAGTTACTGCGGAACAAACGCGGGCTCCAAGAAATCAATTTTTGTGGTTGGCCGAACTTCAAGATTTAATACATCAGTACAATGCAAATGCCTTCCATACGCTTGCTGAGGCATTTTCTTGTTGCAATCCTAATGGTCAACCGGTGGTTATGTCGATTCCTCCTATCCTGCCACCTTACCCTCCTTAGGAGGAGGAGCAGTAATGCGTTTCAGGGAAGTCCTCTAATTATTTACTTTTAGTGCATATTTTACGTAATGAGGGCATTCATTTATATAAGTTTGGGGGATTGGTTACAAAAAAAATTCATTATTTAGGTTGCATGATAGCACTTAGGTTGCATGATAGTACTTAAGGAATAATTCAAAAATAAATAAAAAATAAATAAAAATAAAAATAAACATATATATATATATATTTCTTTTGCATATAGCTGCATGAATCCAGTTGTTAGATCGTATTTGTGATTTTCTTTGGCCAATGATGAAATTAAAATTATGTAGACAAGTCTATCACTAAATATAAGAATCTTGATGCAATTTCTATTGTGATGTGAATCTTGTTCTGCTTGAAACTAGTATAATACGGATAGCACGTAACAACATCTGTGTTAATGGATCAGTTCAACTTGTTACATAAATATTTTCTAAAGGATAGTGCTAGTATTAATGAGAAAGTGAACAAGATAGGTATGAACCTAAGCTTGGGGGAAGATTTGGGTATATAAGCTCTATCTAAAAAAAACAATAAAACAAAAAAGATGTCTTGTGGTGGATTGAGAAGAAATACTCTCCATAAATGTAAGCTTGAGATGGAGCGTAAAACGGACACATCAACCATCTCTCTATCTATATGAAATAAAAAGTGAAAGAAAGTGAGCATGAATACCCTTCTCGGAACCTGAATTTGGTTATTTAGCTAATGCTAGAATTTGCTTGTCTTTGAATTTTTGAGTTTTTAATGTATGATTCCTGACAAGAAATTGGTTATGTAACTATGTTGATTCATTATCGGTGAGCATGGGTGTTGCATACACACACACACTGTACTAGTCATAACAGGGTGAGATTACGGATTGATAGTGATTGTAGATTGAATTTTATATGAAGGGTGTTTGTTTACTAATTTTTCTAAGGCTGTATGAGTAAATCATATGTATCGTTTTAATTTTAGATTCGTAGTTTAGATGTTAGTTGCATCGCATTGAAGTGCATTTTTGCTCGAGGACAAGCAATGTTCAAGCTTGGGGGAATTTGAGGAGTGGGTTTTTAACCCATGAGTTAGGTTTATATGGCTTGTTATCTTGTTGGTTTTTGGGTACTTTCATGTTATTTCTGATAGGATTTATGTTTGTTGTAGGTAACTCCGACTCATATAGCAATTGGGAGTATTGGAAGATATTTTGGAGCAACATGTGAATGCTGACTGCCTAGCGCGGACTGCGCTGTAGTGAGTAGCTGTCGAGAGCGGAGCGCGCTGGGGAGGGAAAGGTCGCTGACTAGTGAGCGCGGAGCGCGCTGCGAAGGTATTGAAGCTAGCGCGGACCACGCTGGTGCACGAACTGAAGTGAGGCAAGTCGTTGCGAATTGAAGGAGTCTCTCTTAGGTAGAACTTAGAGATGGATTAGGATTCTTGGCATAAAGAGGAGATAAAGGCTGAGCTAAACAGATGGGGAGAGCATGGAGATCATATCATTAATTCAATTACGTGAAGTAGGAACTGGAGGAAATACAACAGATGAAGCATAATTCAAGTGTAACTTTGGAGGAGTAATTTTCAAAGATTGTCATGACGATTGCAAATCGAGTCTACGTGAAGGGGTTTTCAATATTCTTCTTCTCTTTAGTCTTATTTCTAATTGGAAGGATGTTTTCAGTAAATTATTCAGTTTTTAATTCATTCTTTATGAACTAATTCACTTATTAGACTTGTGATGGATCTTTGGGTGAAACGATGATTTTATAGCTTTGATTTTAAATTTAATAATATATCGTCAGTTTATCTATGTTAATGTGAGCGTGAATTTATGAATTGCCTGATCAACAGTTTTTTGTGGATTTGAATGGAATCGAGAGAGGAGATTCGAATCTAGACCTAGTTAATATAGCATATGTCATAAATTTTGTCGATATCAAATTTTTGATTATTGTTAAGGTAGAGATACGCTTGACATCACATGTAATCGTATAGAGAGCTTGGACTTAAACCTTCTTTAATTGCAGTTCACATAGAGATATAGTGAGTTGGTTAACTTAGGTGTTTAACAGATTTCTATCTTAATTGTGGATTGATGTTAATACGGTATTAGTGCATCGAGAGGTGGCTAGTATTACATTCGTGTTCTTGATTAATAAACTGGGATATTAAATTGAGTTGGAATAAATGTTTGAAAATCAGAGTGAAGCTAAGGGTGAAATCGTAAGTCTAATTCTCCATTAATTATTTGAAATTCCGGATTTAGATATTGGTGACGGTTTTGTGATAGTTTGTTTATTTATTAACTTGGTTTCTATGAATTAAAATAATTGAATTGATTAGTTTAATAAAATTAAGATTAATAGAAAATTGATAATTGTGAAGTTAAGTTTTTTATTGAATTGTCTCTGTGGGAACGATACTCTATTCATCATTTTATTACTTGTTGACCACGTACACTTGCGTGTTTTGAGCGTAATTAGATTTTACCCAACAATGTGTTCCAAGTCTGGAGGTAATGCTACCATGTAACCTACCTCTCCTACCCTTTTTAATATCTCGAAAGGTCCCATAAACCTCAGACTTCACTTTCCTTAATTTCCAAAACGTATCTTTCCTTTCCAGGGAGATACCTTTAGAAATACATACGAACCTACTTCAAACTCTCTGAATACTCGATCTGAATCTGCATACTTCTTCTGTCTGTCTTGAGCTGCTACCAGTCGCAGTCATATTAACTTAACTATATCTGTTGTTTGCTGCACCAACTCAGGTCCTAGCATTCGGCGTTCTCCTACTTCGTCCCAACACATTGGTGTTCTGCACTTCCTTCCATATAAAGCTTTGTAAAGGGGCATGCCTATGCTTGCATGATAACTATTATTATACGCAAACTCTACTAGCGGTAGACGATCATCCCAACTCCCTTTGAAATCCATAACGCAAGATCTCAATATATCTTCTAGCGTCTGAATTTTCATTTCACTCTGCCCATCTGTTTGTGGATGATAAGTTGTACTCAACTTCAACTGCTTTCCCATCTGTTCTTGCAGACTTCTCCTGAAGTTTGACGTGAATCGTGGGTCACGATCTGACACTATCGAAATGGGTACTCCATTTCTGGAAATAATTTCCTTAACATAAATTTTAGCTAACTGATCTAAGTTAAACTTAACTCTTATTGGCGAAAAGTGAGCCGACTTCGTCAATCGGTCCACTATTACCCATATAGTGTCATACCTTTTCTAAGTCGTTGGAAATCCCACCACAAAGTCCATCGTGATATGCTCCCACATCCATTCCAGAATCTCCAATGACTATAATAAACCACTTGGTCGTTGATGTTCGGCTTTAACTTTTTGACAAGTTAAGCACCTACTCAAATATTCTGGTATCTCTCTCTTCATGTTTGGCTACCAAAAACTCTGTCAAAGGTCTTGATACATCTTAGTACTACCAGGATGAATTGAGTACCTTGAACTATGGGCCTCTTATAACACTTCCTCCTCTAATTCCATCTCATTCGGAACCCAAATTCTTCCTTCAAATCTTAATAATCCCCCATTATCAAGACTATACTTTAATTCTTTTTCATATGCTAGTCACTTCTTCATCTAGTCACACTCATCGTTTCTAAGTTGTACCTCCTTGACTTCTCTAAAATGGTAGATCGAATCTCCGTTGTAAACAATCTTTGATCTGACTCACTCGGTAACTTCATCTTTAGCTCCATTCTAACCATCTCTATTATTAACTCAGTTTGAGCTGTTAACATAGAAAATTTTTCCCGACCCTTCCGACTTAAGGTGTCGGCACTACATTGGCTTTTCCAAGGTGATACAGGATATCGTAATCATAATCCTTTATCAACTCCAGCCATCTCATTTGTCTCATATTTAAATCCTTTTGCGTGAAGATATATTTTAGAGTCTTATGGTCCGTGTATATCTCACATTTATGTCAATAAAGATAATGCCTCCATATCTTTAAGACAAATACTAATGCGGCCAAATCCAAATCATGAGTATGATAAATTTTCTCATAATCCTTTAACTGCCGTGATGCGTACGCAATGACCTTGCCATGCTGAATGAGCACGCAACCGAGACCTCTATGCGAAGCATCGTAATAAACTACAAAATTCTCTGTATCATCGGGTAAAGACAATACAGGTGCTTCACTCAACCTTTACTTCAATTCTTGAAAACTGTCTTCAGACTTATCAGTCCATACGTACATAACTGAGTGATTTTCAAAAACTTACATAACTGATATAATTTATATCTATATTTATATTATATCATTAATATATATTATTACTATATACGTTATATTATTCTACGTATGTTAGAAAAGAAAAGAAAGACTCAGTTGAAGAAAAGGGAGAGAAGAAGAAGAAGAATACAGAGAAAATTTGAGAAAACTCTAGAGAGAAAGTGAGTGATTTCTAACAGGTTTTTGAGAAAGGAATTGGGAAAAAGAAGCTTGATAATCAAAAGGATAGCCATCATCTTCTTAAATCAAAGGTAGGATATTAATCCTCTTATTTTATTTTAAAGATTAGTTTTCCTCTTCCAAAAAGACTCTGAAAAATAATTGTAAAAAAAAGATAAATTGTTGATATATATAACTTTGTATGATAATTGTTTGTAAAAGGTTGTTTCACGAGTTTATATATGATTATAGATAAATTAAGTCATGTATGTATGTAATTTGTGAAGAAAACCATATTACAGTGTTTATATGAAAATATATGAGTATGGCTTAGTTTAAAATGAAATTAAGGTTGATTAATTGTTAATATATATAAATTGACTATTGAATTTGATAGAGTATGTATAATCATAACCATGATATTTTGAATTTACTTATTTGATTGAAAAACAAAATCACAGTGTTGATTTTCATTAAAAATGTCAAAAATAGAGTTTTTATCGAAACCAATGAAATTGGGTGTTGTAAATTTGATGGTTATGTTATTTTATGGATAGAATCATGCTAGAAGTCTTTACAATATGTTTTACAGGAAGTATTTATATATATTACATGTAATTAGTTTGTTAGATTAGAGCTTGTAGGCCAATTTAACTTTTTGTTCATGCTGTTGCCGAGCTTAGTCATCGAGTTCTGAACTTTGGCACCGCAACACGGCCCAACAGTATAAGTTTCGCGCCGCAGTGCCGGCTCCACGTCGCAGTGCCAACCGTTGGCCTGTGACTTGTACCGCTGTGCGAGTTAGCAGAATGGTGTAACAATTTTAGTTTATTACACAAATTTTGAAAATAAATGTTATGTGTTAATAATAGGAATGTTAAATGATGATTTCAGTAGTACTAAACTAGGAATGAGCATGTTATCAAGGGAACGTAATTCGATAATGTGAATTGATAATTAAACCTACATGATGTATATACTTGTTTATATATATAAAGTGTTGGTAGTGACTAATTATATCATGATGACATATATATAAGGTATTGAGATTAAAGTTGTAAGGATTAGCTTGTGCTCAAGGCAAGTTTTCTAACTCTAACACTTCATTGTGCAAGTTTAATTTCGTTGAGTACGTTATTGCTTTTAATTAAATTACAATTACGCAAGTTGCTAACTCTACACTTTCGTAGAGCTAGATTGTTTATTACTAAGAAAGTACTTGTATCTAGTTGTTCATGAGGATACAAGTATTCTAAATCTTATACTTTAATATTGAGCAAGTTTCTTTAATATGTAACTTGTTATTTAGCATGCGAATCACTATATTTTTATATTCTGGTGTTGAACAACTTTATCGTTCAAATTACTATTCACTTTGCATGCTTAGTATCCAATTCTCAATAACCTTGACTTTATATGTTTCAAGCAAATTATGTTATGATTATTCAGTGTTCATACTATTAGATTATTCCTAAAGCATGATATTAAGTTTCAAATATCGATTCAGTTATGATTATTCCATAGCGTACAGGTAGTTCTTTTGTATTCAACTAATCCTTAGTTGATGACCATTGAATTCTAAATTACCTTGTAATGTATCCAAACCAAACCTACTTTGGTGCGGACTTGTTTTCTAAATACTGAGATGAACAACTCTTTTATTAGAGGTTTACGCTTAGCGTTGAAATGGTTGTGCACAATACATTGTACGAAGGGCTGATCCCCCTAAGTACGTGGAGTCCTTATAGTCTTACGATTGTTAAAGTTAAAGTTGAAAGATTACTTATAATTGTGGACATGGTTCGTGGTCATTAGACCCTCAGTTGTATATTTCAGAATGTTAATAGAACATATTGTTAAGTTCTATTGAGCCTATTAGTTGGCAAATGTTGTAAGATTTTCTTCATTGTTATTTCAAGTGAGCTTTGTTTTCTCACTCTTGCTTATATAACTATTATAGTTAAAGATGAGAAGGTAGATGTACCTAGCACCAGTAAAGGAAAGGGAAAGATGAACAAGTACTGAAGACTTGTAATATGTTGACAGTTATTTACCAGACTTTAATTTGATTGATGTAATGAAGTATTTATTTAATTTACGCATTTGAATGATTGTAATTAAAGGTTAGATAACCTGGGAGATTTTGGTTATGTAATCCCTAAAGGGAAGATTTATTATTCAATTTTTATTATGATTGGGTAGTTAGATATGAATGATTTGATTAAGTGAACACCAAATCTTGAGGTAATGAAGTACAGAGATTTGGGGGTGTCACAAGTTGGTATCAGAGCCTTAGGTTATGAACCTTAAGTGGGGAAAAGCCTTAGGACGTAACCTTTGAAAAAATAGTGGTGATTAACTCTTATCGAGTTTTAAGAAAGAAGTAATAAAACACTTATGTGTTAATGTGTTTATAACTTATGTGCTCGTGAGTGTTGAGTAGTAATGATTAATAATAAAAACTTAAAATTTTGTTGTCATGATGACTAATGTCAGAGAATCCAGTCAGGCTAGAGAGGAAGGACCTCAGATGCCTATAGAGGAGGTGCCTCGCGACATTCAGGTTGTTTGGGAACAACTACTACCACAGGAGTTAGCCACTTTGGTTACAATGGTTGAAGCTGAGGATGATGACATGGAAACGGATGAAGATGATCTCGTTGAGTTGCCACAATAGGATGAGGATGACGAGGATAAGGAGGAAGAGACTCCACTAACCTCGATAGCCGCTCGTATGTACGATGAAGTCAATGACTGCAACATGGAACTTCAGGATACCGTCGAGGAGTTGCAAGAGATAGTAGCTGAACAACAGACTGCAATGACACAGAAGGACGACGAGATCCAGGATCGTGAGGAATGACTGACTAATATCAAAGAGAAGCTAGTACAAACTAAAGGAGAGAAAGAACAATTGATCGAGGTGGTCGCAGAACTGAAGAACAAACTAAAGGAAGAAGCTACTAAGAGAGCAAGAGCTGAAAATACATACGAAGAAGCTTATCAACGAAATTCTCTAAGTGCGAATTTTGGCTCGATTGTGTACAATTTCTGGGTCATGTCATTGGCAAAGATGGGATTTTAGTGGGTCCATCAAAAGTGGAAGCTGTAATCAATTGGGAACAACCAAGGACACCGTTGGAGGTTAGGAGTTTCTTAGGATTGGCTGGTTACTATAGAAGATTTATTCAAGATTTTTCCAAGATAGCTACGCCATTGACAAATTTGACAAGGAAAGCTGTAAAATTTGTTTGGACGGAGAAGTGTGAAGAAAGTTTTCAAGCTTTAAAGAAGAAGTTAAGTATGGCACCTGTGTTGGCATTACCAGATAATACAGGAAACTTTGTGGTGTATAGTGCTGCCTCACACAAAGGTTTGGGTTGTGTTCTTATGCAGAACGACAAAGTTATTGCATATGCATCAAGACAACTGAAAGATTATGAGAAAGGTTATCCGACTCATGATTTGGAATTGGCTGCAGTAGTATTTGCTCTGAAGATATGGAGACATTATCTCTATGGAGAGAAATGTGAAATCTGCACAGACCATAAAAGTCTGAAGTATATTTTCATACAAAAAGACCTGAATATGCATCAGAGAAGGCTGATGGAATTGATAAAGGATTATGGTTGTGAGATCTTTTATCACACGGGCAAAGCAAATGTGGTTGCGGATGCGTTAAGCATGAAAGGTCGGAAAAAGTTGATGCTGATAACGACTCAGGAGGACCTCATTTCAGCTACGGAAAGGTTAGAGCTGGAAATCAAATTTCCACAGGAATCCAATGAACGACTATTCCAGATAGAAGCTGGTCCAACTTTAGTAGACAAGGTGAAGAAAACTCAACTATAGGATGAAGAATGCAGAAAAATAAAGGAAGGTGTGAACGAAGGTAAAGAGGTGAAATACAAGATCGATACCGAGGGATTACTACGGTTCGAGGGAAGAATCTAGGTTCCAGCAGTATCAGATATTAGAGAAGAAATCTTGACCGAAGCACACAACATAAGATATTCAATTCATCTAGGAAGTACGAAGATGTATCAGGACTTACGATGACATTTTTGGTGGCCAAACATGAAAAGAGGTGTCGCAGAATGTGTCGCGAGATGCTTGACATGTCAAAGAGTCAAAGCCGAACATCAAAGACCGAGCGGACTACTTCAATCGTTAGAAATATCAGAATGGAAGTGGAAACACATCACAATAGATTTTGTGGTGGGTCTTCCAACTACTCAGAGAGGATGCAATGCGATTTGGGTGATAGTGGACAGACTGACAAAATTAGCGCACTTTTTACCAATAAAGATTAGGTTCAATCTTGATCAATTGGCCATGTTGTACGTTAAAGAGATAGTTTCAAGACATGGAGTGCCAGTGTCAATTGTGTCAGATAGAGATCCGTGATTCACTTCAAATTTCTGGAAGAGAATACAGGAATGTATGGGAACAAAGTTGCGAATTAGCACGGCTTATCATCTGCAAACCGATGGCCAAAGAGAAAGAACGATTCAGACATTGGAAGATAAGCTTAGAGCATGTGTCATGGATTTCAAAGGTAGCTGGGAAGAACATTTACCATTAGTGGAATTTGCTTACAACAATAGTTACCACGCGAGCATCGGCATGCCGCCTTACGAGGCATTATACGACAGAAAGTACAGAACTCCACTGTGCTGGAATGAAGTCGGTGAACGTCAACTGCTAGGACCAGAACTGGTACAACAAACTGCAGACATTATCAAACTCATCAGGACAAGATTGGTAGCAGCTCAAGGCCGACAGAAGAAGTTTGCTGATCAACGTAGACAAGATCGTGCATTCGACGTAGGAAATTATGTATTCCTAAAAGTTTCTCCTTAAAAGGAGAAAATTCGCTTCGGTAAGATGGGAAAGCTAAGTTCGAGGTTTATTGGTCCCTTCGAGGTGCTGCGAAGAATTGGAGAGGTGGCTTACGAGGTAGCTCTACCTACAGAGTTGGAAAACATTCACAATGTTTTTCATATTTCGGTGTTACGACCGTATAAACCCGATTACAAACACGTGATCGAGTACGAACCGTTGCAATTTGATAAAGACTTGTCTTATGATGAGATTCCTATTAAGATAGTTGACAGGAAAGAACAGGTGCTCAGGAATAAAGTTATACATTCTGTGAAGGTGATTTGAAGGAACCACAATGCTGAAGAAGCTACGTGGGAACTCGAGGATAAAATGATGAAAGATTACCCTGAGTTATTTGTTTAATCTGTGTCTTCGATTATGGGGACACAATCTTTGTAAGTAGGGAAGAATGTAACGAATGGTTTGTTTGAGTTGTGATTCTGAGGACATAATCCTTGTAAGGAGGGAATGATGTAACATTCTAGAATTTTAGATTGTAATATTAAATATTTATTGAATTATATAAGTATTTAATGGATATATTTATTGTTGAATAAATAATTATTCAATTTGATTTGATTTGGTCTAGTTAATTATTTGTTAAGTAAATAATTAAGGAGTTAAGAAAATTAATTGTTATGAGATTATATACTAATTTAATTTAATAATTAAGTTAGAAAGCCTATAATGATTAAATGAATTATAATATTTTAATTGGAATTTGTAATTAAAATAAGGTGTTAGTTGGTTAAATAAAATTATAATTATAAAGAAAATTATAATTATGTGGTAGTGATTTATGTGTTAAAGTAAATTAATAGATTAATATTTGAATGGATTGATTATTTAATTTATTGGAAGTGTGATGAATAACATTGCTATAAAAGAGTTATTAAAATAAATTAAAGGAGTTTAATTTAGTTTTGTCAATCAAGGCCTAATGTCTATTAAGTCTTTATTCTCATAGTGTTTTTCCAAACAAGGCATAATGATTAATTGATTATTTTTTAGTGGTTAGCCAAACAAGCCTTATGGCTTTTGATTTTCAAAAACTTACATAACTGATATAACTTATATCTATATTTATATTATATCATTAATATATATTATTACTATATACGTTATATTATTCTACGTATGTTAGAAGAGAAAAGAAAGACTCAGTTGAAGAAAAGGGAGAGAAGAAGAAGAACAATACAGAGAAAATTTGAGAAAACTCTAGAGAGAAAGTGAGTAATTTCTAACAAGTTTTTGAGAAAGGAATTGGGGAAAAAGAAGCTCGATAATCAAAAGGATAGCCATCATCTTCTTAAATCAAAGGTAGGATATTAATCTTCTTATTTAATTTTAAAGTTTAGTTTCCCTCTTCCAAAAAGTCTCTGTAAAATAATTGTAAAAAAAAGATAAATTATTGATATATATAACTTTGTATGATAATTGTTTGTAAAAGGTTGTTTCATGAGTTTATATATGATTATAGAGAAATTAAGTCATGTATATATGTAATTTGTGAAGAAAACCATATTACAGTGTTTATATGAAAATATATGAGTATGACTTAGTTTAAAATGAAATTAAGGTTGATTAATTGTTAATATATATAAATTCACTATTGAATTTGATAGAGTATTTATAATCATAACCATGGTATTTTGAATTTACTGTTTTGATAGAAAAATAAAATCACAGTGTTAATTTTCATTAAAAATGTCAAAAATGGAGTTTTTATCAAAACCAATGAAATTGGGTGTTGTAAATTTGATGGTTATGTTATTTTATGGGTAGAATCATGCTAGAAGTCTTTATAATATGTTTACAGGAAGTCTCTATATATATTACATGTAATTAGTTTGTTAGATTAGAGCTTGTAGGCCAATTTGGCTTTTTGTTCATGCTGTTGCCGAGCTTGGTCGCTGAGTTCTGGACTTTGGCACCGCAGCGCGGCCCAGCATTATAAGTTTCGCGCCGCAACACCGCCTCCACGCCGCAGTGCCAACCGTTGGCCTATGACTCGCGCCATAGCACTAGCTCAGCACCGCAGCGCCATCCACAGTGTAAATTGTGGCGCCGCAGCGCGAGTTAGCAAAATGGTCTGACAATTTTAGTTTATTACACAAATTTTGAAAATAAATGTTATGTGTTAATAATATGAATGTTAAATGATGATTTCAGTAGTACTAAACTAGGAATGAGCATGTTATCAAGGGATAACTAGTATTAACGTAATTCGATTATGTGAATTGATAATTACACCTACATGATGTATATACTTGTTTATATATATAAAGTGTTGGTAGTGACTAATTATGTCATGATGACATATATATATATATAGGGTATTGAGATTCAAGTTGTAAGGTTTAGCTTGTGCTTAAGGCAAGTTTTCTAACTCTAACACTTCGTTGTGCAAGTTTAATTTCGTTGAGTACGTTATTGCTTTTAATTCAATTACAATTACGCAAGTTGCTAACTCTACACTTTCATAGAGCTAGATTGTTTATTATTGAGAAAGTCCTTGTATCTAGTTGTTCATAAGGATACAAGTATTCTAAATCTTATACTTTAATATTGAGCAAGTTTCTTTAATATGTAACTTGTTATTTAGCATGCGAATCACTATATTTTTATATTCTAGTGTTGACCAACTTTATCGTTCAAATTACTATTCACTTTGCATGCTTAGTATCCAATTCTCAATAACCGTGACTTTATATGTTTCAAGCAAATTATGTTATGATTATTCAGTGTTTATGCTATTAGATTATTCCTAAAGCATGATATTAAGTTATAAATATCGATTCAGTTATGATTATTCCATAGCGTACAGTTAGTTCTTTTGTATTCAACTAATCCTTAGTTGATAACCATTGAATTCTAAATTACCTTGTAATGTATCCAAACCAAACCTACTTTGGTGCGGACTTGTATTCTAAATACTGAGATGAACAACTCTTTTATTAGAGGTTTACGCTTAGCGTTGAAATGGTTGTGCACAATATATTGTACGAAGGGCTGATCCCCCTAAGTACGTGGAGTCCTTATAGTCTTATGACTGTTAAAGTTAAAGTTGAAAGATTACTTATAACTGTGGACATGGTTCGTGGTCATTAGACCCTCAGTTGTATATTTTAGAATGTTAATAGAACATATTCTTCAGTTCTATTGAGCCTATTAGTTGGCAAATGTTGTAAGATTTTCTTCATTGTTATTTCAAGTGAGCTTTGTTTTCTCACTCTTGCTTATATAACTATTATAGTTAAAAATGAGAAGGTTGATGTACCTAGCACCAGTAAAGGAAAGGGAAAGATGAACAAGTACTGAAGACTTGTAATATGTTGACAGTTATTTACCAGACTTTATTTTGATTGATGTAATGAAGTATTTATTTAATTTTCGCATTTGAATGATTGTAATTAAAGGTTAGATAACCTGGGAGATTTTGTTTATGTAATCCCTAAAGGGAAGATTTATTATTCAATTTTTATTATGATTGGGTAGTTAGATATGAATGATTTAATTAAGTGAACACTGAATCTTGTGGTAATGAAGTACAGAGATTTGGGGGGTCACATTCTACGACTTACTTCTTTCTAAGGAATACTTTCCTTTTTCACTTTCCATCTTGCAGAATAACAAGAATCTTCCATAATTGTTCAATAATTGGGAAGTATTGTGAATAACTCCGGAATTTAAAAGATTCCAAATCATGCTAATCACAAGACCGTGAACTCTATTCTCGGTTTACTAGTGCTTCAACTCAATCCTTCACACTGCAAACCAGAGTGTTTATCAATCATAAAGACTGAAAACACCCTTCTTACGTACACTAGGTGATCAACCTATTGTACCTCTACGTTGGCCGCAACGTAGTATTTTGTAACGACTATATGCGTTACACTCGGAACCATTGTCCCCGAAAACATGTTCCCTTATAGGGTTGTTAACCTCAGCTTTTCAATATATGAATCTGCACCAAAACAATTTGGTTTGGCATAATTTTTCAATAAATGCTTGAATTTCATGAACATCTTTCAATAATTGTCTAGCTGAATCAAATAGCATAGACTTCTACAACAATTCGAACATCAATCGATATATATATATATATATATATATATATATATATATATATATATAATTATATATAATTAAAATATATTTTGAAAATTTAAAAATAATTTTTTTTCTAGCCGAAACAAACATCATAGATACGCGAATAATAGCACTGTTTTAAAAATTATTTGGTTCACTAGTGTGATCCAACATTTTTTAAAAATTAAAAGTACAACCATCGGCACGAAGTCAATAAATTTTGAAAATCTAGCAAACCTAGAAGGTTTGAAAAAACCTATGTCTCCACTTTCTATACTGATCCATTGCTTATTAGGTCTATCTATTCCTATCATCCTCAATTCTCCATTCACACTTAATTATACCCCAGTTCATCAAACTTACCGCACATTGGAAGTTCAGGAACTTGCTACAATAATATGAGTTTAAGAACTTATCCTAGTCAGACCATAGGCGTCCATTCGCTGAGGGGTTCCAAACATACCATATTATTATGAGTCACGAACATCCCATATGTATTAGTTTTAAGAACCGCACCTAATCTTAATATTATCTGACTAATCTTAATAGTTTCTAAATATCAAACATACACATGAGAAAAGAATCACATGTTCGCCACATATACATTAATAGTGCGACACCAACATTCCAATGATTATCAATATGATAAACTGAGTGCAAGCACAAAACCCTCACCCATACAAAGATTTGTACAACTCAGCCATCACATGAGTCCTCAATTGAAATCCCACCTAACTCTATCTTACCCTTAACTTGCTCTTTGCTCGATACGAATTCCTCGTATCACATCATCTATAACTCCTTGTGAGTTATCTCGTACTATTTCATAGTACAACATCTTCATAGCATTAAGCTATAATCATTGAAACATTACAGACTATCTTTCCTTTACAACTTAAACAAATCACGTCGTGATCTTATTCTATAATCATCTCCTTTAAAATTCTTTTCTTAACTCGTGATCGTTTTGTTTTATGATCCTCTTTATTTCCTTTTTCATCATTTACGACATTATTCGTTATCTTGGCTATTGGGGTTAGGAAACACAACATTATTCGTTATCTTGGCTATTGGGGTTAGAAAACACCCAATTCCTATCTTTATATCACTTCAAGATTCTTCTTTGAATTTTCTTGTTTATATATCAATTCCTGCTTTAAGAATTTCCAACTTCATTTATATCGTTCAACATTTCATTCAAGTTCTAAATTTTCATCATACGTATCCATTTTCTATACTTGGTACACATCGAGTCTCTACCAGTTTTAATATGGTACGTTGAGTGGTTTCCCACAAACAACCAACAAACTAGGTTCTGAGTTGCTAGTTCGTATATACCTTCGCTCTATGAAGGAATCGTTTAGCCCAGATACCATACATCAACTACTAAAGAGTACAACTGTACCATACTTAGATATTACTTTCTATTCTTAACTTCCTTACCAATCTCTTCTTATAGACATTGTCTACCTATTATAACCTTACATCCTTATTATTGGAGTTGGGTAACCCCACATTCATACTCCTTATAACTATGCGAGATTTTTCTTTGAATCCTCTCACGCATGTTTTAGTCCCTTCTCTATACGTTTCTTAAACTACTTCTTATGTTCAAACTCTATCTGAGCTTATTCTTTCATTATCTTCACATCTCTTCTCTAATGTTACAGCCTACGGTACTCCTACATAAGGTTTATAACCTACAGCTTTGATACCAACTATAACGACCCCAAAATTCATACAATTAAATTCTCAATTTTAGTCGTTAATAATACATTCAACCTCAAATTTTACATCATTAAATGATAATACATCCATTGAAAATTTGCGGAATAATTAAAATTTTCTATTACAAACTATCTTTGTTCCCAAAACCTTCAACCTTTACATCTAAATATCACAGAATCAATTTAATACTACAATAGTTTACATTGCGAAAAGATATTACAACTCAACATTAATACATCCTTCAAAACCTTAAACTTGGTTCAAATAGTACTAGCACAACTAAAGTGAATGAATATTCAAGCATCACATCTGGTTCATGTCTTTCAAGTAACACATAACTTTACCTCGAAGTCTTGACCTGCAAAAATAGTTATTTGCAAGGTTGAGCTCGACAGCCCAGCAAAATCTAACAGTTTTCATGCATCACGTAGCATATAATAAAATGTTCAACATACATCTCTTAAACATTGGATTATAATTACATACAGACTACAGTTCATATAACAGGTATAAAGATTGAGTTCCTTACTCAATCAGCACGCTTTGCTCAATCAACGTAGTCATAAGTTGACTTTAACATTTCATACATTCAACATATATACAACACATCATACATTTTGCAATAACAATTTAAAACAGTTAATCATTATGTTCATATAGTAAATAGGAACTAAAAAACTTGTCTGATTCGTAGTTTATGAACTACGACTTAACTGCTTATCGCTTATCTTCACTTCGTGTATTCCTACACATTTATATAATCATTCATATTAACTATCAGTTATAATGCAACACATAACCCTTCTTATTAATCAATACACAACGTACTAACATCTTTTTTCCAACATAACACTCATTTCTAGTTAAACTTGTTATTTCGATATAAGTCTTACATTACCATTTACATTTTAGAAATCCCAAGTGTTGACTTCACAACACTTATGTAACATTCATTGTATAAACTAAGTTATAACATAACACGTTCATAACTTATAATCATTTAAACCTTTGAAACTACTAACCACCTAACAAGATTTTGTTTTAACCTTCTTGTTACATGTTTATCATACTAACATATCATTAGTCCAATTTATAACGCTATCCCAGAACTGCAGCAGAAGCAGAAGTCTCTGCCTCAGATCAGTGTATGGCGCAGCTACGCCATACATAGGCTTGGAACCGGCGCAGCTACGCAGTTTTTAGCCTTGGCACCAGCGCAGCTGCGCTGGTGCACAGACAGACGCAGAGTCGGCTATGAACAGTAGCTGACTTTAGCCCAACAAACACGAATTTCACCCACTAAACAGTAATATTAACACGTAAAATAAATATAACACTATCATAAACCTGATTGCTAATATATTCATCAACATAGAATAATTTAACAACACTTTTAACTATTTTAATTTCTCAAATTCCATATTTTTCATATAAAACCCAACTTTTGATATTCATCCCAAAAATCATCACTGTGAATTCAATACTTGGCCAAATCACTCCATTCAAATTGCGCTATGCTCGTTTCTTAATGAATTAACATAATCAAGCTTCAATTTACAATTTTATATACTAATTGGCCACTACAATTGATACTTTTCAGGAACCATATGAAAATACATAAAAACATATTTTTAACTATAATTAGCATATAATTTCTTGTTTATATACAAACTAAAACCTCACCAACATGAATAATCACCACAATACATTTGTATAGCAACAATTCAAAAGTATGAAATTCACAGAGAATAGAAAATACATGTCGTAAAACTCATATATATATATATATATATATATATGTATATAATACTAAGATTTAGAAAAATACCTTCATTTAGCTTGTAATCCTTGCTAATTGTAGCCAAATCTCACATGTCCCTCTCAAAATCTCTCACAAATTCTCTGTGAACCTTCTTCTCAAACAACTTCTATTTTCCTTCTTGGCCAAATACAATATACGTAAAACCAAATAAAACCAACGCACGCCCTTTTTCAAACGTTTAAAACCGTCCTCTACTAATTACCCCTATTCAATTTATCAGTTACCAAAAATTATTATTTATATTATTTATATTTTATTTATTTTATTATTATAATTAAAAAGGAAATTCAAAAGCCGTATGGCTTTGTTTGGCAAAGCTCTAAAAATAAAGACTTAATATACTCAAGCCTTGTTTGGGTAAACTCAATTAAAACTGATTTAATTTATTTATAATATAGTTATTTATAACACTATATTTAATCAAGCTTTCATATTCAATTAATTACTTGAAATAATAATTAATTAAATACATCATAATTTCATACAAATAATTAACAATCAAATTAAAATATCAATATAATAATAATTTTCTTAACTCATTAGTTATTTATTTAACAAATAATTAACCAAATAAAATCAAATCAATTAAAAAAATATTTATATAACTCAATAAATATTTAAAATTATAATTAAAATTTTGGAATGTTACACAGGATGCTTGCTTGATGGTAACTTCAGATATAGTACCGTTTCATGGTGTCTGAGTTGATAAGCTGTGGAAATTCATCGCCGTCCATTTTCTGCAATCTGAGAGCACCTCTTGTCAATACCTCCTTGACAATAAATGGGCCTTCCCAGTTAGGAGCGAATTTTCCCTTGGACTGATCTTGGTTGTCGAGGATCTTCATCAAAACCAAGTCATGTTGTTTAAACTGCCGTAGCCGGACTTTTTTTGTTGTAGGATCTGGCGATCCTTTGTTGATATAATTGACCATGGAAGATAGTCGCGGTTTGCCTTTAATCTATTAGAGACAATTAGTGATACCTATCTTGTACCCATTGATCTTTGTCCAGCTGAGCGTCCATCAACGCTCTGAGGGATTCCATTTCTACTTCTATGGGGAGTACTGCTTCCATCCCATAGGTATTATAGGGGGTTTCCCCAGTTGAAGTGTGCATTGATGTTCTGTAGGCTAACAGAGTAAGAGATAATAAGTCGGGCCATCCTTTGTGATTGGTGAATAACTTTTGCATAATCTTCTTGATATTTTTGTTAGCCGCCTCAATAGCACCATTCATCTTTGAACGGTAGATGATGGAGTTAAGGTGTTTGATGTGAAATTTATTGCATAGTTCCTTCATCATTTTGTTATTGAGGTTCTTAGCATTGTCTGATAAAATTACCTCTGGTTGTCCGTATCGACAAATGACATTGTTTCTGATGAAAGCAATGACGACTTCTTTGGTAACCCTGGGGAAGGAGGCTGCTTTTACCCACTTGGTAAAGTAGTCGATCATGGTGAAGATGAAGCGATGTCCATTATTGGCTTTAGGCTCGATGGGCCCGATCACGTCCATTCCGTACATTGCGAAGGGCCAAGGTGAACTCATATTGTGGAGCTCCCATGGAGGGGTATGGATAGCATTCCCATAAATTTGGCATTGATAACATCTCTTGATATGGTCATTGCAGTCAGCCTTGAGAGATAGCCAGTAATGTCCTGTCCTGAGGATCTTCCTAATAAGGAGGGGGCCACTCATGTATGGGCTTCATACTCTACCATGGACCTCATCCATGAGTCTCTGAGCTTGATCCTTATCCAGACATCTGAGGAGACCTAGTCATGCATCTCTCTTGTAGAGTGCATCTCCGCTCATGTAAAATTTCATAGCAAGTCGATAAATCCACCTTTGTTCAGTCAGGCTTCGCCTCAACGGGTGTAGATCCATCTCGCAAGTACTCCTTGATATGCTGATACCAAGGTTATTGGATGGGAGGTAGTTCATCCGATACTTCTCCAACACAGTTCCCACAGGCTGGCGCCGTTTGCAGGATAAATGTGACGCTTGGCATGTGTTCCTTGTCAGGCATGTGAATCAAGGAGGCCAAAGTTGCTAATGCGTCTGCGAAGTCATTTCTATTACGAGGAATGTGTAGAAAGGAGATCTCTTCGAACTCCTAATCTATCTGTAAAACTTGTTGATGGTAATGCAGCAAACGTAGATCTTTGGTTTGATAGATATACAATGTTCAACTTAATTGTGTTAACTTTCAACTTATATCTCACTGTATTTCATATTCGCAGTTCATTCAAGTGCTCAAGTCTTGCTAGGACTGTAACGAATGATTTGTTTGAGTTGCGATTCTGAGGACAGAATCCTTGTAAGGAGGGAATGATGTAACATTCCATAATTTTAAAGTGTGATATTAAATATTTATTGATTTATTTAAGTATTTAATGGATATGTTATTGTTGAATAAATAATTAAATATTAAATATTAAATATTTATTGGCAATATTAAATATTTATTGAATTATATGACAATTTGAGTTGATGTGATTTAATTAATTATTTGTTGAGTAAATAATTAAGGAGCTAAATAAATTAATTATTATGAGATTTTATAATAATAGAGTTTAATTTAATAAGCTAGAGAGCTTATAATGATTGTAAATAAATAATAATATTTAAATGAGAAATTGTAGTTTGAAATATTAGTTGATTAAATGAAATTATAATTGTAAAAAGAATTATAATTGTTTATGTGTTAAAGTAATTTAATAGATTAATGTTTAATTGATTTATTAATTTAATAAAGGTGTGACTAATAACCTTGCTATAAAGGAGTTATTAAAATAAATTAAAAATGGTTTAATTTAGTTTTGTCAAACATGTCTTATTTTATAATAAGTCTTTAATCTAATAGTGTTTTAGCAAACAAGGTATAAGGATTAATCCATTTGTTTTAATTCAATTTACCAAACAAGGAGTAAGGATTAATGGGTTATTTTATTTAGACTAGCCAAACAAGCCTTATGGCTTTTAAATTTCAAAACTTATATAACTGATATATTTATATCAATACTTATATTATATAATTAATATATATTATTACTATATACGTTATATTTTATAGTACGTATGTTAGAGTTAGGGACTCAGTTGAACTTTACAGAGAGAAAAGAAGAAGAAGAAGAAAGAAATACAGAGAGAAAACTATAGAGAATTGAGAGATATTTTAACAGGTTTTGGAGAAAAGCTTGACAATCAAAGATGATAATATCATCATCTTCCTAATCCAAGGTAGGAGCTCCATCTTTTTCTTTAAAAATTTAGTTTTCTTCTTCTAAAAAGTTCTCTGTGATTTTTATAAAAGATAAATTGTTGTTATGTTTATAATTTGGCATGATTATTGATTATATGGTTGTTTTACGAGTTATATATAACTATAAGATATATTAGTTCATGTATGTATGTATTTTATGAAGAAATTATTTTACAGAGAGTTTTTATGAATGAGTATGGCTTTAGTTAAAATGGAAATTAAGGTGTAATTAGTTGTTGTATTGATAAATTGATTATAAGAATTGCTAGAGTATGTAACATCATAATCATGATGCTTAGAAGTTACTGTTTTGGTTGAATAACAAAATCACAGTATTGATTTTCATGGAAGATATCAAAAATGGAGTTTTTGACAAAAATATTAAAATTGGGTGTTGAATATTTGATGTTTATGTTAATTTATGAGTAGAAACATGTTAGAAGTCTTTACTATATGTTTATATGAAGTTTATGTGCAAAATAGAGTGTAACTAGTCTATTAAATTCGAGCTTTTTGGCCAATTTGGCTTTTTCTTTCATGGTTGCCGAAGCTGTCAGTCGACGCTGACAGTTCGCGCCGCGGCGCGGCCCAGCAGTTCATTGCTGGCGCCGCAGCTCCATCACCATGACGTAAGCGCCCTATTGCACAATCACTGCGCCGCAGCGCCGGCTCAGAGTATAATCTCTGCGCCGCAGCGCCGACTCAGCGCCGCAGCGCGAGCCACAGTACAAACTGTGGCGCCGCGGCGCGGCTTGGCAGAACTGTCTGACAGTTTTGTTTAAATGTACAAAACTTGAAAATAAATATTATGTGTTTATCATAATAATGTTAAGTGATAATTTCAGTATGATTAGACTATGAACTATCATGTTATTAAGTATTATCTACTTGAAAAATAATTGATTATGTGAATGGGTAATTCAACCCATATGATGAATGTAATTGTTTATATAAATGTACAATGTTGGTTAGGACTAATTATGTCAATATGACATATGTTTAGGGTATCAATTCAAGTGGTTAAAGTGTAGCTTGTGCTAAAGGTAAGTTTCCTAAACCTACCTTTTACATTGAGCAAGTTTCTAAGCCTTAACTTTTGATATTTAGCAAGTTCTTTATTGTATAAGTTTTCTAATTATTGGTGTTATTGAACTAACTATTGTTTCAATTTCGATTATCATATAATGGTGTAAATTTATTTGGAGCAAGTTATTCTTGTACTTAACTTGTGGTTTAGCATGTACAATTATATACATGTTGTGGATGTTTATTATTCAATTAACCTTGTCTTATTATTGTTCAAGCAAGGTAGGTTATAATTATTCAAATTGTATGCTATTAGATTATCCCTAAAGCATGATGTCAATTTATAAACATCAATTAAACTATGATTGTTCCATAGTATACAGTTATGTCGTTTGTAATTAACTAAACCTTAGTTGATTACCGTTGAATTCTAAATTACCCCATGATGTATCCAAACCAAACTCACTTTGGTACGGACTTGTATTCTAAATACTGAGAAGAACAACTCTTTTATAAGAGGTTATGCTTAGCGTTGAAATGGTTGTGCACAATACATTGTACGAAGGGTTGATCCCCCTAAGTACGTGAAGTCCTTATAGTCTTATGACTTTTAAAGTTTAAGTTGAAAAAATTACTTATAACTGTGGACATGATTCGTGGTCATTAGACCCTCAGTAAAGATTAAAGCTTTCCAAAAGTTAATAGAATATATTGTTAAATTCTATTGAGCTTAATGTTGACAAATGATGTAAAAGTTTAATGATTTAATTATTATTATTTCAAGTGGGCCTTGTTTGCTCACTCTTGCCTGTAAAATTTCTTACAGCTAAGGTTGAAACTGGTGATGTACATAGTACCAGTAAAGGGAAAGGAAAGACGAAGCAATGCTGAAGACTTATAATAATTGAATAGTTTATTTTCAGACTTGGTTTAAAGATTGTAATGAAGTTTATTTTAATTTTCCGCATGAATGATTGTTTGTAAAGGTTAGTTAACCTGGGAGATTTATTTAAGTTTAATCATGTATGGGCCGGTTTTTTTTTTCAATTTTATTATAATTGGGTAGTTAGAAATGAATGTTTTGATTACGTGAACACCAAACCCTGAAGAAATGAAGTACCGGGATTTGGGGTTGATACAGGTTGGTATCAGAGATTTAGGTTATGAACCTTAGGTGGGGGGGAAAGCCTTAGGAAGCAACCTTTGAAAAGATAGTGGAGATAACTCTTATCGAGTTTTAAGAAAGAAGTAATAAAACACTTATGTGCTTATGTGTTTATAACTTATGTGCTCGCGAGTGTCGAGTAGAATGATTAATAACTAAAACTTTAAAATTTTGTTGTCAGGATGACTAATGTCGGAGAATCCAGTCAGGTTAGGGAGGAGGGACCTCAAATGCCTATAGAGGAGGAGCCTCGCGACATTCAGGTAGTTTGGGAACAACAACTGCCACGGGAGTTACCGTTGGTCACAGTAGTTGAAGATGAGGAGAATGATGTGGAGACAGATGAGGAGGATGAGGAAGAAAGGATTCCACTTAACTCGATAACATGCCGTATTTACGATGAGGTGCATGACCGCAATGTGGAACTTCAGGATACAGTTGAGGAATTGCAAGAGATAGTAGCTGAACAACAGACTGCAATGACACAGAAGGACGATGAGATCCTGGATCGTGAAGAACGACTGACTAACGCCGAGGAGAAATTAATACAGACTGAAGGAGAGAAAGAACAATTGATTGAGATGGTTACTGAACTAGAGAGCAAGCTGAGAGAAGAAGCTGCTAAGAGGGTAAGAGCTGAAGATGCATACGATGAAGCTTATCAACGAACTAGAAGAGCAGCGAGAGACGCGCAGGAACAAAGGATGAAGATGGAAGAGATGGATAAAGTATTTAACACCGCAATTAATCGAGCTCAAGATCGGGTCATGGGATATCCGATTCAGTTCGAGACACTGCCATCATTCGTGTTAGATCGCAGAACAATGTTTCGAGTCATGGAGGAAGAACGTGATAGGGCTACGAAGTACCTTAATAGATCATCGTAGAAAATGTGTCGGTAATGTACGTAATAAGTATTAAATAATGTGTAAGTCCCTAGTGTTAGGTAACCATGGGATATAATAATAATGATGTTGTCCTGAAACTTTTGTAGTTCAGGAAAGGAATGTAGATAGCAGAGATGCTATTGTGTTATGTTTTCAGAAAGTTTATGAATAAATAAATGTTATTATTTTGTTCAAAGTGTTATGTGCTATGTGGGTATTTCTTTTATAGAAGCAAGTTAATTAGAAATACTTAAAGAAGTTGAGTAATGGTCTAATAGGTGTTTTATTTTAACAGAAAATGCCTCCTAGACGTCAGCCAACACGATAGAGAACCACTGAAGGAACTAACAATAACGACAATGTTGGTGCGAATCCCATTCAACAACTAGTAACACTACTGACAGGAGCGTTGCAGAATCAACCTCAAAACCAAGGTACAACGTTTAAGGAGTTTAAGGCAGTTGGACCACCTGAATTCTGTGGGTCCATGAATCCAGTCGAAGCACAAACCTGGATTATGGAGATAGAGAAGGTGTTCGATGTCGCTTGGGTAGGGGATGACCAGAAGACTGCTTTTGCAACTTTCATGTTGAAAGCAGAAGCTAGTTATTGGTGGCAGGCTAATAAAACTCGTGAAGGGCCAGGAGTGATGACTTGGGATAGGTTCAAGGAGTTATTTCTCGAGACCTATTTCCCGGATAGTTCGAAGAGTCAGCTGGAAGTACAGTTTCTAGAACTGAAGCAAGGGACGATGACGGTATCTGAGTATGCCGCAAAATTCAATGAATTGGCGAGGTTTGCGCCATATCAGGTTAGCACAGATGAGCGTAAGGCGAAGAGGTTTGAACAGGGACTGTAGCCATGGTTGTACAGTAAGGTTTCCCTATTCCAATTGAAGACGTTTGCAGCAGTGATGGAGAAAGCAGTACTCGCTGAAGGTGGAGGCGAGGCGGTGATAAAATTTAAAGAGGAACAAAAGAAGAAGAAGAATGAGAATGAGGTGAAGAATGGTGGTAGTAGCAGTGGAAACAACAACAACAACAACAACAACAACAAGAGGAAGTGGAATGGGAGTATGGGTACTGGAAACCAGCAAGGTAACCAGCAGAACAAAAAGTTTGAAGCATGTGCGACATGTGGAAAGTTTCACAAGGGTGCGTGCTTGATGGGAAAACGAGTTTGCTACAATTGTGGCCAGGAGGGTCACATCGCTCCAAATTGCACTCAATCAAAGAAGAATGCGTGCTTCACGTTCGGATCCAAGGATCACTTTGCTCGTGAATGTCCTAAGAAGAAGGAGGGAGTGACAACCAGAAGCAAAGGAGATAACAATGGAGGTGCGTGGGCTGTTACAGGACCTGCAACATCAATCAACCCCACAGCCAGAACCTTTAACATGACTGTGCAGGATGCTGTGCAATCAAAGGATGTAGTTTCAGGTATTATCCCAATCAATGATATTGATGCGTATGTATTATTTGATTCGGGTGCTATGTTGATCGATTTTGCAATCAATGAATACGTGCAAGTATACACGGTCAACAAGTAATAAAGTGATAAGAAAAGTATCGTTCCCACGAGGAATTATTTAATAAAAATTACCAAGTACTAACTCTTAACCAAATCAATTTTATTTAAACAACCATAAATTGTGATTTTTCTAATTAAGAAAACTAAATTAATCAATTAAATCTAGATTACTCTAAAATTAATTCAAATAAATAAAGATTAAGACTTCAATATCCCCAATTATAAACTATAAATTAATTATCCAACTATCCCAATTATTATGCCTACTGAATTGTTAATAGAAATTCTCAAATGTCAAAAGTCCTTTTCCAAGTGATCAATTGAGTTCTATTTAATCCAGATTAATCTTGCTATATTCCTATGCAAAACAATTGAATTAAACTCTTTTCAATCCCAATTCCTTATGTGTTACATGCGGTAAACAGATATTTCCATTCTATTCACAAACCTAATTATTCACCATGCAAATAACTAAGTCACATGTCATCATGCCCAGTTCTAACCCTAGAATTTCTTTCTCAATTCCTTCTAGAGTAACAAGGTAATTATTGATCAGATAATTAATCAATAAGCTCAAAGCAAGATGAACAATTCACTTCAACACAAATAATTGGAATAAATCAAATAACTAATTTATAGCCATAAAAAGTTCAATTGAAATCTTAATAAAAGAGTTAGTTCATAATTAATGAATTAAAACCAAGAATCCACAATTGAATAAACATTAAAAGATAAAAGTATGATAAGAGAAGAGAATAGAATCTGTTGTCAGCAAATTTGATGCTCCCCTCTTGCTCCTGCTCTTGATCTTCAATGATCTCCATGTTGCTTCAATCTCTAATGGCTAATTAAGAACTAGGGTTTAGATTCTAATCTAATGGAGTGTTTTATCTAGTCTAATCTATGTAATCCCCCTTTATTTTATGCCTCCCATCATCTATTTATATGTTACAAGTCTAATTTTTAGGTTAGGAACAAACCCAATCCAATTTGGAGTCAAAAAGATGTCAAAATTTGCCCCAAAACGCGTCCAAGCCTTTCCACTGACTTCCCCAGCGCCCCGGTGCTGGGCACGGCGCTGGGATTCTGTCCCCTAGCGCCCCGGCATTGGGATTACATAGAGAAATAGCGCCCCAGCGCTGGAAGTTTTTCTGGAATTTTCTGCTCCGACGTCCTTTGGGAAAATGGCCATAACTTCATCATACGAACTCCGATTTTGATGATTCAAGATGTTCCGGAAAGAGGAGAAGTAGATCTACAACTTTCGTTCTGAAGTTTTTCGAAATAAGGTCAGGAGCTATAGTAAAATTGGCTCTGAAGTGACTGCTGTGTAAATGGCAAGCCGAAAACGCGCATCTAGCCACCCTGAACGTCGATCCATGTAACTTTTGTCCCAATTCCTACAAAACAATATAAAACATGCATGAATAGACACAAACACATAAAAACACCCTAAAAGACTTGAGAACAACAATAAATTAAGCCCGAATGTATCCAATTCATGTGTGTAAAACTCACTCATCAAATACCCCCAAACTTAAACATTTGCTTGTCCTCAAGCAAAAACACAAAAATGTTATACAATGCAATGTAATGAAACTAATCTATATGCCTACGAATCCAACAGTAATGACAGAAATAAGTCTATTCAACCGGCCTTACAGAAATCAAGTAAACATGATAATACATCATATTAAAACAAATCAGTAATTTCCCAATCACTCATCAAATCTTAGACTGTTATCACTGATATAGTGCGTGTGTGCTCCAAAACAATGTTAACTAATATAAAATTAAATTTAACACATAATAGGTCTCTTTAAAGGCATCATACAGTGAAAACTCACAAAATTCACAAACAAGCTAGATCCAACTAAAGTTACACATCCACCAAGTTCAAGAGTCCAATCCGGGATACTTATGCTTTACTTTTCATTACGGGGGCTTTTTGCTCTTTTCCCGTTTTATTATTTTTTTTTTACTTTTTACTTTCTTTTTTTTTAACCATGACTGTGCAATGTCTCATTCCATTAGGCTAACAGTGTCACCCCTTAGCGAGCTTTCGACCAACGACTCCCAGACCGTATAAGACCTTAGGGCGCTAGGTTTTAAGATACCCCTTCGGGCGTACTTACTCAAGTAACAAAGGCCCCGAAACAAAACTAGCCACGATAAAAAAAATTTTCTTTTTTTTTTTTTTAGCAAAGCTTATATATCCCAAATTTTTCCCCCAAACTTAAGTTTTTATCAAAATCTAGCCATCTCCGCCTATTCATGTCTTTCATTCCTTCACATTAGTATTATCCTTAAGAAATTCATTATGTATCAATTTAAACTTAATCAGTCAACATAGCTGTTATTAACGCGCTAACCTTAATTATACCAGTTTCAAACAGGAAAGATTCAATTCATAACAAGAAATCACATCAAAGCCTGAATATTCAATACTATACTTATCTACTTAACTCCAGTCTCATCATTGGCCAAAATAGACTTTTACTATCTAACAGTTGGAATCATGCAAATATAAACTAACTGCAACAAACATAGTAAACTAACTACTATTTTTGCGATTTTTAAATATTTTTTTTAAACAAAAAACTGAATGCAAAAACTAAATGTAAATAACCCGAAAATATAACGAACTACAATGTAAAAAACTAACTATATGCAATACGACACTAAAATGCCCCCAAACTTAAACTAGACATTGTCCTCAATGGCTACAATAGAAAAAATTAAAGCAGAGGACTTCCCTGAAAATATAGCAATCTTCCTCCTTATCCGCTAAGTTTGGAGAATGTGCTAAGCACATGGAACAAATTGGGCACCACACTTGAATTTGACTTGAATAACCTGTAAAACCATGATATAAGCACTTTTATTAAATCCTAAATAAATGAAAATTCAAAACTACTAATATAAAACTTAATAAAAACTAAAAATAAAAATTAAACTTGGGTTGCCTCCCAATAAGCGCTTATTTTATAGTCTCAGCCTGACTTCTTCAATTCTCTATCCAATTCCCCTACGAAAATTGAGGAACCCTCCATCCATCAGAAGCAATGTCTCTTTTGGGAGGTTCCCATTCGCAAAAACCCTTGAATTGAAGTCACCTAGCATGCTCTTTGTAGATAGGTTCCCTATTAAGAACGTCCAACAACTAGGTGTTTTCTCCATTATGTCTATGATTAGATTGGGACATTGAAGCTTAATAAACATAATGGAGTCTTCCTCTATCTTCTCCTTTTCATCCCACCATGACTCCACAACTGTACTGGCTCTTATGTCACAAAGAGCTTTGCCGACGACATGACTGCCAATTGGGCATGGTTTTGCAAAACTGCCCGTATTATTGAACTTTGGTAGAGGAGGCACATGAGACACTATCAAAATTGGCTCATCTTCGTTGGTACTCAAAGTTAAATCTTCGTCAATCTCCTTTTCTTGGTTCCCAATTGTTTCCTCTCTTTCAACATCTTGTGGCTCATCTAGTTGTAGATTTTGCTCGGGCTCTCCATCAGTCTCGGAATCCATGTCATAGAGCCAAGTGTATTGAGAACGGTTGTTCAACGCATGTGCTATATGTCCCAATTGATTTTCTAGATTCTTTAACGATGCCCCTTGGCTTTGCAATTTCAGCTCTATTTGGTTCATTTTTTTGTCTTGTTCCTCGTTCCTTTTGTCAGAAGCTCTAATGAATTTTTCCAAGGCTTCCTCAAAATTTGAATGTTCTTCCTGTTGTAGAGGAGGTGGACACGAGAAATCCGGTGGGTATGTTGGACTTGGAGCATAAAATTGATCTTGTTTAGTATGGCTCCATGAAACACCTTGGATTTTCACATTCATATCTACTTGACTCAATATCTTGTCTTGTGCCTCGATTTTTTTGTCAGTAGCTCTAATGAATTTTTCCAAGGCTTCCTCCCAACCTGGTTTCCTTTCTGGTTGTTGTTGAGTCTGATTTTGAAATTCGAATGCGTTTTGTTGTCTAGGTGCTTGAGCTTGATTGTTACTCCATGAAAAATCCGGGTGATACCCCCAATCCTGATGATAGTTGTTGGGATAGACATAATTATTGGGGTAATCACCACCGTACTGTACCGGCTCAAAACTGATGGAGCATTGATGACTCATATAATTTCCAGCATAATAATCACAAACCATTGCTACTTGCTGTATGGATGGTGGACTCCATGTTTCCATTGGTCGAGTCATGTTCGTGTATGGCCATTGATACGCAAAGTCATCCATGGTACCTAAAAAGAGAGAAATATAGGAAGAGAATTAAAAATAAAAATAAAAATAGAAATGTTTAAATTAAGACTAATATGATTGAAATTAATATTGGTAAATAATTATTAAATTAATTCCCCGGCAACGGCGCCAAAAACTTGTTGATCGATTTCGCAATCAATGAATACGTGCAAGTATACACGGTCAACAAGTAATAAAGTGATAAGAAAAGTATCGTTCCCACGAGGAATTATTTAATAAAAATTACCAAGTACTAACTCTTAACCAAATCAATTTTATTTAAACAACCATAAATTGTGATTTTTCTAATTAAGAAAACTAAATTAATCAATTAAATCTAGATTACTCTAAAATTAATTCAAATAAATAAAGATTAAGACTTCAATATCCCCAATTATAAACTATAAATCAATTATCCAACTATCCCAATTATTATGCCTACTGAATTGTTAATAGAAATTCTCAAATGCCAAAAGTCCTTTTCCAAGTGATCAATTGAGTTCTAGTTAATCCAGATTAATCTTGCTATATTCCTATGCAAAACAATTGAATTAAACTCTTTTCAATCCCAATTCCTTATGTGTTACATGCGGTAAACAGATATTTCCATTCTATTCACAAACCTAATTATTCACCATGCAAATAACTAAGTCACATGTCATCATGCCCAGTTCTAGCCCTAGAATTCCTTTCTCAATTCCTTCTAGAGTAACAAGGTAATTATTGATCAGATAATTAATCAATAAGCTCAAAGCAAGATGAACAATTCACTTCAACACAAATAATTGGAATAAATCAAATAACTAATTTATAGCCATAAAAAGTTTAATTGAAATCTTAATAAAAGAGTTAGTTCATAATTAATGAATTAAAACCAAGAATCCACAATTGAATAAACATTAAAAGATAAAAGTATGATAAGAGAAGAGAATAGAATAGAATCTGTTGTCAGCAAATCTGATCCTCCCCTCTTGCTCCTGCTCTTGATCTTCAATGATCTCCAAGTTGCTTCAATCTCTAATGGCTAATTAAGAACTAAGGTTTAGATTCTAATCTAATGGAGTGTTTTATCTAGTCTAATCTATGTAATCTCCCTTTATTTTATGCCTCCCATCATCTATTTATAGGTTACAAGTCTAATTTTTAGGTTAGGAACAAACCCAATCCAACTTGGAGTCAAAAAGATGTCAAAATTCGCCCCAAAACGCGTCCAAGCCTTTCCACTGACTTCCCCAGCGCCCCGGCGCTGGGCACGGCGCTGGGATTCTGCCCCCTAGCGCCACGGCGCTGGGATTACATAGAGAAATAGCGCCCCGGCGCTGGAAGTTTCTCTGGAATTTTCTGCTCCGACGTCCTCTGGAAAAATGGCCATAACTTCTTCAAACGAACTCCGATTTTGATGATTCAAGATGTTCCGGAAAGAGAAAAAGTAGATCTACAACTTTTGTTCTTGAAGTTTTTCGAAATAAGTTCAGGAGCTATAGTAAAATTGGCTCTGAAGTGACTGCTGTGTAAATGACAAGCCGAAAATGCGCATCTAGCCACCCCGAACGTCGATCCATGTAACTTTTGTCCCAATTCCTACAAAACAATATAAAACATGCATGAATAGACACAAACACATAAAAACACCCTAAAAGACTTGAGAACAACAATAAATTAAGCCCGAATGTATCTAATTCATGTGTATAAAACTCACTCATCATGCTACTTGCTCGTTTATATCTGATGTGACAACCCGATATTTTCTATAAAAATAAATCATAAATTTTGCGTATAAATTTTTTTTTATTTATTAAAATAAATATTGATGATATGTGCCAAGGTAATGTGTAATTATAATTATATGTGTGATAAATAAAATTTATTTATTACATTAATTATTGCAAATAAATTTATTTTTAGAAATATTGATTATTATCAATTATATTCTTATAATAATTGATTTCATATTAGCAATGTTTTATTAATTACTTTTCCATGAAAAAAATAGGTATATATTATTTAAATAATATAAGAAATGATTTTAGAATAATTAGAATAATTATTTTATTATATGAATTTTGTTCAGGTTATTAAGTAAATTATTTTTACTTAATTATAAGGTTAATTATGGCAGATAAAATCAGATATAGAATCCAAACCCTAATTCTGGGTATTGATCAAGAAATGATAATAATATTATAATGTTATAATATTTTGATTTTTCAGTGCTATAAATATGTACTGTAAAAACGTACTGTTGATGGTTGGTCAATTATGGTATATTGATCAAACCCTATCATTAATTGATTTAACCCTATTTATCAATTTAAATGGAAAATTTAAGTTTATTTAATATCTGTGTTATATGATATGTGTTATGTGCTACTTCGTGTTATGCTAATTAGGAAACCCTAATTATAAATTTAAAACCCTAATTATATGAATTTCTATTAAACCCTAATTCGGAAACCTAGACCGGAGGTTTGATCTGTCAAGAATTGTGTTACAGTGATTAATGTCAGGTATAATAGGTTTTATATCGCTAATTTAAATAAACCTAATTAGTGATTTAAGACCGTAATGATTAAAACCCTAAATTTGAAATCGAAACCTTAATCGCGAAATTAAAACTCTAACCGATATTTCTTGGAACCCTAATTGCTAATTTTAAACACTAATTGTTTAAATAGCAAAGTTAATTATGTTATAATACCCTAATGTTCATGTATAATAAAATTATTAATTTAATCTAATTAATAATTTTAATTTTTTAATTTTGGAAACTAAATTTAGTTTATAATTTTACAAACCCTAGTTGCTAAATAGTATTTTTGCTTTTTGCTAAACCCTAAGGGTCAAACCCTAAGGGTTTGTCAAGTTTCATTTTTGGCCATTAAATTGAAATATTAAATGTCTTTTATGCCTTTTTAATTCTTTAAGAAGCTTGCTTGCAAATCTAGATAAATTTTGAGTGGTTTACCAAACCAACAACTCCCTTGACCTTCAAATGACAACAAATCATCTCTAGGTCAGCCCATACATGTATCTAATTGTCTATATATATGGATTAGAGAGAGAAATTGCATTTTGTTGACTTAATTTGTGCAAAAACCTTACTCAACTCTCTCAAGCACCACACCTCCGAAATTATCTAGCATTATAGTCCCATTATCAAGCCCCGCTAACACCATAACCAAATCAGCAACACAAAATCAAAAATTTGTTCATCAAAGGTATAAACCCTAACCATAATTTTTTTCCAATGATCTGTTGTTAGATCTTGTAATTTGTTGTTAAAAGATGTTGTTTATAGTCTAATTTAATGATCTGGGTTGGTATATTACAAGTCCATAACATCTAAATGCTCAAATCAATGATTTTCAAATTTTTGGAAAAATTTCATGTTATGGTCTGACAACGAATGTCAGACCTTGTAGATCCATTTTTGTAATTGGGTTTTGTGTTTTAAGTGTTGGATATTGTAGTCTGATATGTTGGCTTTGATCTGGATCAAAAATCAGGCCTAGATCAGTTGTAGATTGTAAGTTATAACCGGTCAAAGGTCGTTGACCGGCATTGACTGAGCCATTTCTGGGCAGCCCAGAAACCGTATACTAGCGTCTGACAAGTTGTTGATGGTCTTAGATCTGTCAGTGTGTTAATTTGTTGGTTTTATTGTTGTGTCTAAGTTGTAGCTGGGTATAAGTACTACAAGGTTATACCTTAAAATCGCCTTAAAAGTAAACGAGTCAAAGGTAGTGGATGGTGAAAGTAGACCATCCGGCCATATTTTCTGTTTCTGGGAATTCCCAGAAATTGATAGAAGTTTATTTCTGACAATGGTTGACCGGTTCATATCTAGTGATTCTGTTGATGGTTTGTTGATATTTTGTGTTATATCTCTTCATTGACATACTTACTACACACTGTAGCTTATAGATCATAAAAATATTACACATATTTCAAGTTGTGGAAGCCCAAATATGGCTACACGAACTGTTCTTTATTTCTGGGTAGCCCAGAAAATGAAGAACAGCTCTGACAGCTATTTTGGACGATCAGATCTGCTTTGTTATGAAATGTTTGGTTATGTTTGTTGTTGGATCGTGTAGTCCTACACCACTACAAGCTCTGACAAACAACATGTTCAGAAACGCATCACGCACGCTTTTAATCGTGGTCAAACATGGTCCCTCGAAACTGTCTATGGTGTTCTGGGTTTTTGCCAAGAACATGAAGAACACCTATAGCGACGGTTCTGTCGCTTTAGGTGGTCTTTAGCGACAGATTATTTAATATTTTTCGGAAATTAATTATTAAATAGAAAAAATTAGTTTTTAATTATTAAAAATACAAAATAAATTATTAAAAATTATTAAAAATTCCGAAAATTAGTTTTTAATTATTTTTAATATATTTCATAAATATTTAATATTTTTGAAATATTAAAAGTATTTAATTTATTTAATTATAATATTAAATAAATTATTTAAAAATGATTTTAATATTAGAAAAATCATTAAAAATTATATTATGGTATAAGAAAATATTTTAAGTTATTTTTAATGACTTTTAATATTTTATGATAAATTTCATTAATAAATTGATATTAATGGTAATTAATTTATTTACTAAATGAATTAAATAAATTAATTAAAAATAATTTTATTATATTAAAAATCATATTAAATGAAAATAAAGTGTTTAAAAATATTTTAAGTTATAAAATATAACTTTTAATATTTAAAGGATAATTTCATTAATAATTAAATATTAATGATTATTAAGTTATTAGTTATGATATTAAATTTATTTAATAATTATATTAAATAAATAGTTTATAAATGGTTTTATTACTTTAAAAATCATTTAAAAAGGATATAAATGAATTAAAAATATTTTAAGTTATGAATAATGACTTTTAATATTTTGATAAATAGAACATTAATACTTTAATATTAATGATAATTATTTAAAAATGATTTTAAATGTTTTACAAATCATTTAAGGGTAATATTAATACTTTAAAAGTATTTTGAGTTATTATACATAACTTTAATATTTTGGAAATGATTTCATTAATAGTTTAATACTAATTAAATATTTATTATAATAGAATTAATTGGTATTTAAATCATTTAAATATGATTCCAATGTTTGAAAATTTATGATAAATTATAATAAATGTTTTAAAATTTTATTGAGTCATTTAAAAATAATATGACTGATACGTACTGATGTTAAGTTATAGTATAGAGTCTTAGACTCGATAATTACCCGATAAAATTATCGGTAGACCGACATGTTTCAGAAATTGATCTGGACTTAGATATTTTGATTGTATAAGTGATTATTTGTGATTCAATGGTTATTAAACATAGGTGCTAATGTGATTAGGTTATGTGTTGACTGCAATAAGCAGTGTTATGTGTTATAGTATGTTGTTCTAATCGAACGAACTATCTTATTAATGATAGGTCGTGAGATAAGCGATAGATCTTAATTACAAGTTGTAAGCAGCGCTTCAAGCAAGTATCTAACCTTTGTATTTTCTTTATGCAATGGATGTGAGTAAGAATGTTTCTAAACTATATTATTATTGTACAGATTATGAACTTTATATTATATAAGCTCATTGAATATCAACATGTTAGTATATGATAATTCGGACATATATATTTTGTTCGTTAATTTTTAGAAGTGGTTAAACAAGTGTCCCCACTTGGATAATCATTGTATTTAATCACATGTTGATATACCTTTGTCAATTACCCGTATACAGATATATTGAATTATAGATTATTGTGAACAGGATAAAACCTTTGATTTAGAACCCAGACAGGTATGAACATCCCTACACGGGAAAATTTTTATGCGCTCCGGCGGACAAAGGATGAACGATAATATCGTTCTAGCAATGTAGTATTGATCAATGCAGGGCATAACGGGCTGATCACCCCCGTGCCCGTAAGTTATGACGGTTTACAGATGAATTTCTGTTTAACCTTTTCGAAAATGAAAACAATGTTCATGGCATGTCACCATAACCCCAGATATAGTCATTATGTAGTTTCAAAAATTTGAAAGAGAGTTGTTATGTTATTATTATCGGTTCAGAATACTTCACAACTATTGACTTGTTGTAGAAGAATAGTACAAAGAAAACATTTAAATCCTTTCAGCTTATATACATATATAATTGCTATTGTTGCTGGGCACTCAAATGCTCATCCTTGCTTAAATTTAAATGTTTTCAGCTAAGTGCGAACGACCAGAGAACTCTGCTAAGAACAAAGGAAAAGGGAAGGTTGCTGAATGAACGAATTACTATGTTATGTAATAGTTTAATGTTATTAAGACATTTATGATTTATATTATCTATCATGGGTTGTAATGAATGTTTAAAGGTTTCGTACTTGGGAGTTAGACTCTGATAATTATGTAAATTAATTTGATCTTTTATATTATTGTTATTATTATTATTAGTATTATTCCGCTCATAGAAATGGTATCGTGAAGAACCGAGTTTGGGTTTCAAGTATCCGAGTTTGGGGTCCTCACATCTGATGAATTTGCTAAGAGGTTAGAATTGGCTAGAGAAGAACTGAATTTTCCTTTGAACATAGAAATTGCGAATAAGAAAATAATCCCTGTTAGATTCGTATAGAAGAACTGTAGGGTGAACATTAAGGAGAATATCTTGTTGGTAGATTTGATTCCGATAAGACTGGGGGATTTGATGTAATTTTGGGAATGGACTGGTTGTTCAAGTGCGGAGCGGTAATTGACTGCCAAAAGAAGTGTGTAAACCTTATGACTCCATCAAAGGTAGTATTTTATGGTAGCAAGTCGCCTAGACAAATGAAATGTCTGACGACTATGCAGGGCAAGAAATTGTTGAGTCAAGGTTGTGTGGGCTATTTAGCTTACATAGTCGATACTCAAAAGAAGGGGGTAAAGCTGGAAGAAATACCAGTAGTGAGGGAATTCGAAGACGTCTTTCCAGAGGATTTACCAGGACTTCCGCCTGACAGAGAAATTGAGTTCGTGATCGACTTAGTACCGAGAACAGCACCGATATCGAAGGCCCCGTACAGAATGGCTTCGGTAGAAATGAAGGAACTAATGGTTCAGTTGCAAGAGCTGCCGGACAAGAAATATATTCAACCAAGCGTATCGCCGTGGGGAGCGCCAGTTTTATTTGTGAAGAAGAAGGACGGGTCAATGCGTCTTTGCATTGATTATAGGGAGTTAAACAAAGTCACTATTAAAAACAAATATCCGTTGCCAAGAATAGATGACTTGTTTGATCAACTGAAGGGTGCTAAGTACTTTTCGAAAATAGATTTGAGAAGTGGTTATCACCAATTGAAGGTAAGAAAGGAGGATATACCACGAACGACATTCAGAACTCGGTACGGACATTACGAGTTTCTGGTGATGTCTTTTGGTTTAACCAATGCACTTGCTGCGTTCATGGATTTGATGAACAGGGTGTTTAAACCATTCCTAGACAAGTTTGTAGTGGTATTCATTGATGACATTCAGTGTATTCCAAAACTCAAGAAGAACATGTGGAACACTTACGTCTGACATTGGAGACACTAAGAAAGGAAAAATTGTACGCGAAGTTCTCTAAGTGCGAATTTTGGCTCGATCGTGTACAATTTTTGGGGCATGTGATTGACAAAGATGGGATCTCAGTGGATCCGTCGAAAGTGGAAGCAGTAATCAATTGGGAACAACCAAAAACACCGTCGAAAGCTAGGAGTTTCTTGGGACTGGCTGGTTATTATAGAAGATTTATTCAAGATTTTTCTAAGATAGCCACTCCGCAAACAAATTTGACAAGAAAAATTGTAAAATTCGTTTGGACGGAGAAGTGCGAAGAGAGTTTCCAAGATTTGAAGAAGAAGTTAAGTGTGGCACCTGTATTGACTTTGCCAGATAATACAGGAAATTTTGTGGTATATAGTGATGCCTCACATAAAGGGTTGGGTTGTGTTCTTATGCAGAACGACAAAGTTATTGCCTATGCATCAAGATAATTGAAGGAGTATAAGAAGGGGTATCCGACTCATGATTTGGAATTGGCTGCAGTGGTGTTTGCTCTAAAAATATGGAGACACTATCTTTATGGAGAGAAATGTGGGATCTACACAGACCACAAAAGTCTGAAGTATATTTTCACTTAGAAGGATTTGAATATGCGTCAAAGAAGGTGGATGGAATTAATAAAAGATTACGATTGTGAGATCTTTTATCATCCGGGTAAAGCGAATGTAGTTGCAGATGCTTTAAGCAGGAAAGGTCGGGAGAAGTTGATGCTGATAACAACTCAAAAGGAGCTCATTTCAGCAATGACAAAATTGGAGTTGGAAATCAAATTTCCAAAAGAATCTGACGAACAACTATTCCAGATAGAAGCTGATCTAACTTTAGTGAACAAAGTGAAAGTTGCTCAATTAAAAGATGGAGAGTGTGGAAAAATCAAAGAGAATTTGGGTGAAGGCGGAGATGTAAAATACAAGGTCGATACCGAAGGTTTACTACGGTTCGATGGACGAATTTGGGTTCCGGCAGTGCTAGAGCTGAGAGTAGAAATTCTGACTGAAGCTCATAGCTCAAAGTATTCAATTCATCCAGGAAGCACGAAAATGTATCAGGATTTACGCCGACATTTTTGGTGGCCAAATATGAAAAGAGATGTTGCTGAATGCGTAGCGAAATGCTTGACATGTCAGAGAGTAAAAGCCGAACATCAAAGACCCAGCGGATTACTCCAACCGTTAGAAATACCGGAATGGAAGTGGGAACACATCACGATGGATTTTGTGGTGGGTCTTCCAACTACTCAGAGAGGATGCGATGCGATTTGGGTAATAGTGGACAGACTGACGAAATCAGCGCACTTTTTACCAATAAAGATTAGATTCAATCTTGATCAGCTGGTAAGATTGTACATTAAGGAGATAGTTTCGAGGCACGGGGTGCCAGTATCAATTGTGTCTGATAGAGATCCGCGGTTTACATCGAATTTTTGGAAGAGACTACAAGAATGTATGGGAACACAGTTGCGAATGAGTACGGCTTATCATCCACAAACAGATAGCCAAAGCGAACGAATAATTCAGACATTGGAAGATATGCTAAGAGCATGTGTCATGGACTTTAAAGGAAGCTGGGAAGATCAACTACCATTGGTGGAATTTTCTTACAACAACAGTTATCACGCGAGCATCGGCATGCCACCTTACGAGGCATTGTACGGCAGAAAGTGCAGAACTCCACTGTGCTGGGATGAAGTCGGTGAACGCCAACTGTTAGGACCAGAACTGGTACAACAAACTGCTGAAGTGATCAAACTCATCAAGATAAGATTGGTCGCAGCTCAAGACAGACAGAAAAAGTATGCTGATCAACACATACAAGATCGTACATTTGACGTAGGAACTTTTGTATTCTTAAAAGTTTCTCCCTGGAAGGGGAAAATTCATTTCGTTAAAAAGGGAAAGCTAAGTCCGAGGTTTATTGGACCCTTTGAAGTGCTGCGAAGAGTGGGAGAAGTGGCTTACGAGGTAGCTCTACCTCCAGAGTTGGAAAATATACATAATATTTTTTATATTTCGGTGTTACGACCATATAAACCAGACTACAAACATGTGATTGAGTATGAACCATTGCAGTTCGAGAAAGATTTGTCTTATGAAGAGATCCCTATCCAGATAGTCGACAGGAAAGAACAAGTGCTCAAGAATAAAGTGATACCTTTTGTGAAGGTGATATGGAGAAACCACAACGCTGAAGAAGCTACGTGGGAACTCGAAGAGAAAATGTTGAAGGAATACCCTAAGTTATTTGTTTAATCTGTGTCTTCGATTCTGGGGATAGAATCTTTGTAAGTAGGAAAGAATGTAACGAATGATTTGTTTGAGTTGTGATTCTGAGGACAGAATCCTTGTAAGGAGGGAATGATGTAACATTCCATAATTTTAAAGTGTGATATTAAATATTTATTGATTTATTTAAGTATTTAATGGATATGTTATTGTTGAATAAATAATTAAATATTAAATATTAAATATTTATTGGCAATATTAAATATTTATTGAATTATATGGCAATTTGAGTTGATGTGATTTAATTAATTATTTGTTGAGTAAATAATTAAGGAGCTAAATAAATTAATTATTATGAGATTTTATAATAATGGAGTTTAATTTAATAAGCTAGAGAGCTTATAATGATTGTAAATAAATAATAATATTTAAATGAGAAATTGTAGTTTGAAATATTAGTTGATTAAATGAAATTATAATTGTAAAAAGAATTATAATTGTTTATGTGTTAAAGTAATTTAATAGATTAATGTTTAATTGATTTATTAATTTAATAAAGGTGTGACTAATAACCTTGCTATAAAGGAGTTATTAAAATAAATTAAAAATGGTTTAATTTAGTTTTGTCAAACATGCCTTATTGTATAATAAGTCTTTAATCTAATAGTGTTTGAGCAAACAAGGTATAAGGATTAATCCATTTGTTTTAATTCAATTTACCAAACAAGGAGTAAGGATTAATGGGTTATTTTATTTAGACTAGCCAAACAAGCATTATGGCTTTTAAATTTCAAAACTTATATAACTGATATATTTACATCAGTACTTATATTATATAATTAATATATATTATTACTATATACGTTATATTTTATAGTACGTAAGTTAGAGTTAGGGACTCAGTTGAACTTTACAGAGAGAAAACAAGATGAAGAAGAAAGAAATACAGAGAGAAAACTAGAGAGAATTGAGAGATATTTTAACAGGTTTTGGAGAAAAGCTTGACAATCAAAGAAGATAATATCATCATCTTCCTAATCCAAGGTAGGAGCTCCATCTTTTTCTTTAAAAATTTAGTTTTCTTCTTCTAAAAAGTTCTCTGTGATTTTTATAAAAGATAAATTGTTGTTATGTTTATAATTTGGCATGATTATTGATTATATGGTTGTTTTACGAGTTATATATGACTATAAGATATATTAGTTCATGTATGTATGTATTTTATGAAGAAATTATTTTACAGAGAGTTTTTATGAATGAGTATGGCTTTAGTTAAAATGGAAATTAAGGTGTAATTAGTTGTTGTATTGATAAATTGATTATAAGAATTGCTAGAGTATGTAACATCATAATCATGATGCTTAGAAGTTACTGTTTTGGTTGAATAACAAAATCACAGTATTGATTTTCATGGAAGATATCAAAAATAGAGTTTTTGACAAAAATATTGAAATTGGGTGTTGAATATTTGATGTTTGTGTTAATTTATGAGTAGAAACATGTTAGAAGTCTTTACTATATGTTTATATGAAGTTTATGTGCAAAATAGAGTGTAACTAGTCTATTAGATTTGAGCTTTTTGGCCAATTTGGCTTTTTCTTTCATGGTTGCCGAAGCTGTCAGTCGACGCTGACAGTTCGCGCCGCGGCGCGGCCCAGCAGTTCATTGCTGGCGCCGCAGCGCCATCACCATGACGTAAGCGGCCTGTTGCACAATCACTGCGCCGCAGCGCCGGCTCAGAGTATAATCTCTGCGCCGCAGCGCGAGCCACAGTACAAACTGTGACGCCGCGGCGCGGCTTGGCAGAACTGTCTGACAGTTTTGTTTAAATGTACAAAACTTGAAAATAAATGTTATGTGTTTATCATAATAATGTTAAATGATAATTTCAGTATGATTAGACTATGAACTATCATGTTATTAAGTATTATCTACTTGAAAAATAATTGATTATGTGAATGGGTAATTCAACCCATATGATGAATGTAATTGTTTATATAAATGTACAATGTTGGTTAGGACTAATTATGTCAATATGACATATGTTTAGGGTATCAATTCAAGTGGTAAAAGTGTAGCTTGTGCTAAAGGCAAGTTTTCTAAACCTACCTTTTACATTGAGCAAGTTTCTAAGCCTTAACTTTTGATATTTAGCAAGTTCTTTATTGTATAAGTTTTCTAATCATTGGTGTTATTGAACTAATTATTGTTTCAATTTCGATTATCATATAATGGTGTAAATTTATTTGGAGCAAGTTATTCTTGTACTTAACTTGTGGTTTAGCATGTACAATTATATACATGTTGTGGATGTTTATTATTCAATTAACCTTGTCTTATTATTGTTCAAGCAAGGTAGGTTATAATTATTCAAATTGTATGCTATTAGATTATCCCTAAAGCATGATGTCAATTTATAAACATCAATTAAACTATGATTGTTCCATAGTATACAGTTATGTCGTTTGTAATTAACTAAACCTTAGTAGATTACCGTTGAATTCTAAATTACCCCATGATGTATCCAAACCAAACTCACTTTGGTACGGACATGTACTCTAAATACTGAGAAGAACAACTCTTTTATAAGAGGTTACGCTTAGTGTTGAAATGGTTGTGCACAATACATTGTACGAAGGGTTGATCCCCCTAAGTACGTGAAGTCCTTATAGTCTTATGACTGTTAAAGTTTAAGTTGAAAAAATTACTTATAACTGTGGACATGATTCGTGGTCATTAGACCCTCAGTAAAGATTAAAGCTTTCCAAAAGTTAATAGAATATATTGTTAAATTCTATTGAGCTTAATGTTGACAAATGATGTAAAAGTTTAATGATTTAATTATTATTATTTCAAGTGGGCCTTGTTTGCTCACTCTTACCTGTAAAATTTCTTATAGCTAAGGTTGAAACTGGTGATGTACCTAGTACCAGTAAAGGGAAAGGAAAGACGAAGCAATGCTGAAGACTTGTAATAATTGAATAGTTTATTTTCAGACTTGGTTTAAAGATTGTAATGATGTTTATTTTAATTTTGCGTATGAATGATTGTTTGTGAAGGTTAGTTAACCTGGGAGATTTATTTAAGTTTAATCCTATATGGGCAGGTTTTGTTATTCAATTTTATTATAATTGGGTAGTTAGAAATGAATGTTTTGATTACGTGAACACCAAACCCTGAGGAAATGAAGTACCGGGATTTGGGGGTGTTACAAGGACTACTCATTGGTTTTATATTAAATCCATTCCATATCTTATAATATTCATTTTAATTGAATTGAAATATTTTTTAAGTTCATTAACACTTGGCACGACGTTTCGACATTCATTCGTCACACGCCCGATTTGCCTCACTTGTGTATGCTTACTATGTTTCTATAACTTATCTAACACATTATTTATTAATATTAAGCATCATTATATTTACTAACATTCATGTTTTATAACTTAGGACATCATCTTTTATGGTCAGGAGCACTACACATGCATATGTGCATGTCCGACACCCTATGATTGCCTCTAAAAAAATAATATTCCTAAATATGACTAATTTGACCCATCCTAATGGCCACAAATTAAAAAACTTAAAGCAACAAAGTTGTAGATCTATTTGTCCTCGTTCCGGATCATCTTGAATCAGCTCAATTGGAGTTAGTATGAAAATGTTATGGCCATTTTACTATAGGAGGTCAAAACTGTCCAACGTAGACCACTTTTCGAGCGATGGGGCGCGAGACAGTGGTGCTGCGACATGAATTCCAGCACTGGGACACGAATTTTAGCACTGAGGCGCGAAGAATAGGCTAGCCAGTGGCGCCAGGGAGCGAACTTTGGCGCTGGGGCTCCATTTTTGGAGCTGGGGCGCCGAAACTTATAGAACCCAACCATCGGAGAACAAAACAACTAATTTCTGTCAATTTAACACTACTAACATCTAAATTAACTTGCATAACTTATATAAATAACTCATATACACATTATCCAACATGCATGTACTAATTTAAACCACTAAACAACAATCACATAAAACTTAATTCCTTGAAAACCATATTTTAAACCCAAAAAGTCCATTTTTATACTTCTAGACACTGTGAACAAGTTAATCACAGTTTATAAACCAATTTTGATTCCTTGAGACTACGATTCTCTAAATTTCATAACAAATCATTATACTCAACGTTAAATTCCACGTTTAACTAACAGTCAATTACTCATTTATTACCAAGCCATGCTCATGCTTATCTTTACTGTAAAACCAATTTCGTTCATGTTCATGTTCATGTTCAGGCTAGTTATAACAATACAACCACCTATAATTATCATAATTCAGTTTTATTGCCTAATTCGGAACAAGAATTCACAGAACATATAAATTTTATGCCGTAAAACTCATACATATTCATATATCTATATAACAACACAATTTCCCATTATAGAGACTTTACAAAATTTTGAAAGCCATATAATATAAAAATTTAACAACGTAATAATAATGGGTTGAAGAATTTACCCAAAGTGTAAAGTGTAATTAGTAAGAGATGAATTCCTTCTCAACTCTTGTTCAATCACACACTCACAATCTCCCCAAAAATTGCTCAATCTTTTTCTGTGATGCTAAGCCAGACTTAGAAAAAATGAAGAAGAAGAAGACGTTTATAATATTGGAAAAGAACTGACGCATTGAGGTCAGTTACCCAATCATGGGTAACTGCTCTTAACTTCCCAAAAGACCATGTTTGGCTACCATTTAATTATTACTTCTATTTATTTTAATCAATCCCCTATACTATAGTTTAATAATGTCACATCCAATTATAACATAAATCAAATATCTTATTTAATTTAATTTAAATAAAATACGATAATTTCTCATTAATTCACATAACCAAATAATTAAATTCTCATTTATTAATAATGTCAAATTATTAGATCTCTAATTAATTATTAAATTAATTAAAATAACATTAGGCTTATTAATTATTTCTTTTAATTCAATAAGCTCACATAAATACATACTTGAATAATCAATATCTCCACATTAATTTAATAAATATAACACATATAATTACATTAATCTACCATAATTTCATTAATTAATTATTTAATCTAATAATTAATTTATCAAAAAATATTTATTCAATTTAATAAATATTTAATTTAATTTACAAAAATCTCGGTTGTCACTTCTTTCCCCCCTTAAAAGGATTATGTCCCCAGAATCACGACTCAATAATTTATTCGTTACAATCTTCCCTACTTACAAAGATTCTGTCCCCAGAATCGAAGACACAAATTAAACACATAACTTAGAGAAATCTTTCATTATTTTATCTAAATATAGATTTTATATTTCATACTACATTCCTTAATTTAACAAATTCTAGGTTTCGTTTCATAACTTTCACTTGAACTCAATTATATTCTAAGTATTATATATCTTTTAACCCATTCATTTCCTTTTCTAAGGATCGCTATCAAGAACACTCGGGATATTATATTCACCCTTTCTTCTAAGAATTCCGTCCTCGAAATTTTATCTATTAATCTTTATTCATCCGATCTATCAAAATAGATTTTACGTTAATAGTATATTCATTCCTTGGGTTTTATAACCACTTCTTTCCACAAAAATCTTTCTACAATTATTAAACTTTTCTATTAAAAGTTTCACAGTATTCTTTGATAACTCATATCCTTCTCACTTTAAAATCTCTTTTCTCACTTATTCAACATACTCATCATTCAGTGTCGCATTCTACAACTTACTTCTTCCTAAGGAATACTTTCCTCTCTTTTTTTCACTTCCATCTTGCATAATAACAAGAATCTTCCACAATTGTTCAATAATTGGGAAGTAGTATGAATAACTCAGGAATTTAAAAGATTCCAAATCATGCTGAGGGGTTACAAGACCATGAACTCTATTCTCGGTTTACTAGTGCTTTAACTCAGTCCTTCACACTGCAAACAAGAGTGTTTACAATCACAAAGAATGAAAACACCCTCCTTACGTACACTAGGTTACCAGCCTATTATACCACTACGTTGGGCCGCAACGTAGTGTTTTGTAACGACTGTATGCGTTATGCTTAGACTCATTGTCCCCGAAAACATGTCCCCTTATAGGGTTGTTCAACTCAGCTTTTCAACATCTAAATCCGCACCAAAACAATTTGGTTTGACATAACTTTTCAATGAACGTTTGAATTTCATGAACATCTTTCAATATTTGTTTAGCTGAATCAAATAACATAGACCTCTACAACAATTCGGACATCAACCATAATATACAAATACATACATACATATGTATTCTCATATCTTAAATAAATCTAAAAAAATCTTTTTATGACGTCATGATACCGTACTGTATTTATAGTCCGTTGAGGATTTCGTCATTTGGTGATTTTATTATACTACATCATACCATAATGGGCTAATGATCCTTAGATCACATCCAACATTAGGTAATACTGCATTGATGACTCCATCATTTTTATCATCTATGCACCAGGTTATATGATGCATTAATGATATATAAAATACATTTTGATATATTACAAATCATTTTTATCTAGCCGAAGCAATTATCATAGACATACAAATAATAGTATTGTTGTTAAAACTCATTAGTTCCATTAGTTGATCCAATGTTTTTCAAGAAAATAAAAGTGTAAACATCAGCACGAAGTCAATAAATTTCGAAAGTCTAGCATAGCTAGTAGATTTAGAATACCTATGCTTCCACCATCAACTTCACTTTCTATAATGATCCATTGCTTAATATGTCTATCTATTCCTATCATCCTCAATACTCCATTTACACTTATCTATACCCAGTTCGTCAAACTTACCACACGTTATGAGTTCAGGAACTTACCACAATCACATGAGTTTAAGAACTTATCCTAGTCAGACCATAGGCGTCCATTCGCTGAGGGGTTCAAAAACATACCATATAATTATAAGTCACGAACCTACCATAAGTATGAGTTTTAAGAACTCGCACTTAACCTTATGATATTCTCTAACTAAACTCTACCTATCTGTTATACACATGAGAAAAGAATCACCTTTTCAACAGGCATATAGCAAATAGCGCGACACAAACGTTCCAATGATTATCAATTGGATAATCTGAGTGCAAGCACAAAACCCTCGCCCATACAAAGGTTTGTACAACTCAGCCATCACATGAGTCCTCAATTGAAACCCCACCTAACTCTATCTTGCTCTTAACTTGCTCTTTGCTCAATACGAATTTCTCGTATCACATTATCTATAACTCCTCATGAGTTTATCTTGTACTATTCATAGTACAATATCTTCATAGCATCAAGCTATAATCCTTCAAACATTACAAACCATCTTCCTTTTATAAATTAAACAGATCACACCGTGATCTTATTCTATAACCATCTCCCTTAAAATTCTTTTCTTAACTCGTGATCGTTTTGTTTTACAATCCTCATTCTTTCCCTTTTTCATCATTTTTGACATTATTCATTATCTTGGCTATTGGAGTTAAGAAACTCCCATTTCTTATCTTTATATCTCTTCAAGATTCTTCTTTGAATATTATTGTTTATATAACAATTCTTCCTTTAAGAATTCTAACTTCATTTACATCGTTCAACATTTCATTCGAGTTCTACACTGTCATCATACACATCCATTCTCTACACTTGGTACACATCGAGTCTCTAACTGTTTCAGTATGGTACGCTGAGTGGTTTCCCATAAACAACCAACAAACTAGGTTCCGAGTTGCTAGTTCGTATATACCCCCGCTCTATGAATGAATCGTTTAACCCAGATACCATACATCAACTACTAAAGAGTACAATTGTACCATACTTAAATATAACTCTCTATTCTTAACTTCTTTATCACTTTTCTTTTTTATAGACACTGTCTATTTATTATCACCTTACATCTTTATTATTAGAGTTGGGTAACTCTACATTCATATTCCTTATAACTCTGTGAGATTCTTCTTTGAATCCTCTCACGCATGTTTTAATCCCTTCTTTATACATTTTTTAAATTACTTCTTATTGTTCAAACTCTATTTAAGCTTATTCTTTCACTATCTTCACCTCTCTTCTCTAAGGTTATAGCCTAAGGTACTCTTATCTAAGGTTTCTAACCTCTCTTCTCTAAGGTTATAGCCTAAGGTACTCTTATCTAAGGTTTCTAACCTATCGGCTCTGATACCAACTGTAACGACCATAAAATTTATACAATTTAAATCTCGACTTCGGTCGTTAATCAATCATTCCACCTCTAATTTTACATCATTATTCGATATTAAAAAATCACTAAAAATTGTTGAATATTTAAAACTTTTCTACATTTCCTTCTTTATTACCCTAAATCGCAACCTTTACATTACATCTCTTCGATTCTAATATATATCATGAATCGCTACAATAAACTGACTATACAAAGTCTTACATCATAAATAGATATCCATATACACTGGATAACTCAATTTACAACTCAACAACATTTACATTCAAAATATTACATACATTTCTCATAAAACATAAGTAATCTTCGTGAATATAGTTCTCTATAACTCACTTAGCACATATCCTTACCTTAATTCCTTGACATGCAAAAGTGGTTATTTGCAAGAGTGAGCTCGACAGCTCAGCGAAATCTAACAATTTGCATGCCTCACACAGCATATAATAACATGCTAAATATACATCTCATTAAAGTAACATGGCATACATGCTTTTAATTCACATAGCAAATATCAAGATTGCGTTCCTTACTCAATCATCATTCTTTAGCCAAAATAATGCAGTCATATATTGACTTTAACATTTCATTATTTCAACATATATATAACATATCATACAATTTAAAATAGTTCATCAAGTCCACGTAGAAAATAGGAACCGAAAGACTTGCCTTGATCGTTGTTTACCAATAACACTTTAACAGCTTACAGCTATCTGCACTTCACGTACCCTACGCAATTATATAATCATACACATCAAATATTAGTCATATAACCACACATAGTAATTGTAATCTAAACTCTACTCTACGTCTCATAATCTTTCTTATTCATAAATATACAATGTTCAACTTAATTGTGTTAACTTTCAACATATATCTCAATGTATTTCATATTCACAGTTCATTCAAGTGCTCAAGTCTTGCTAGGACTACTCATTGGTTTTATATTAAATCCATTCCATATCTTATAATATTCATTTCAAATGAATTGAAACACTTTTTAAGTTCACTAACACTTGGCACGACGTTTCGACGTTCATTCGTCACACGCCCGATTTGCCTCTCTTGTGTATGCTTACTATGCTTCTATAACTTATCTAACAGATTATTTATTAATATTAAGCATCATTATATTTACTAATATTCATGTTTTATAACTTAGGATATCATCTTTTATGGTCAGGAGCACTACACATGCATATGTGCATGCCAGACGCCCTCTGATGATCTCCGAAAACACAATAGTCCTAAAGATGACTATTTTGACCCATCCTAATGACCACAAATTGAAAAACTTAAAGCACTAAATTTGTAGGTCTATTCGTCCTCGTTCTGGATCATCTTGAATCATCTAAATCGGAGTTAGTATGAAAATGTTATGGCCATTTTACTACAGGAGGTCAAAACTGTCCAACCCAGACCACTTTTCCAGCACTGGGGCGCGAGACAGTGGCGCTGGGGCTTGAATTCCAGCACTGGGGCACAAATTTTAGTGTTGGGGCGCGAAGGATAGGATAGCCAGTGGTGCCAGGTCGGGAACTTTGGCGCTGGGGCGCCGAAACTTACAGAACCAAACTATCGAAAACAGAACAACATAAGAACTTACATGCTAAATAACAAGTTAAAGGTTATAGAAACTTGTTCAACATAAGAAGAAGGTTTAGGAAACTTGCACAATATAATTAGAGTTACGAACTTGCTCAATGAATGAAAGAAAACTTGCTCAACGAAAGTAAACTAGCTCAACGAAAGTGTAGAGTTAGAAAACTTGCATAACTGTAATTGAACTAGAAACAGTAAACTTGCTCAATATAAATAAGGTAGAGTAAGAAAACTTGCTCAATGAAAATAAACTTGCTCAACGAAAGAGATAGGGTTTAGAAAACTTGCCTTGCATGTAGGCTAAACCGTAATAGTTTGATTCACAATATCCTAATCACATATCATTAGGATACAATTGGTCATTACAAATACTCTATATAAATAAGTATCTATTTCATGTATGGCTTGATTTTTAATCACATAACCAAGTTACATCAATAACACTCGTTAATTGTTAATTATATGCTCATTCTTAGCACTATAATACCACAATAACAAAATTATATTTTTAACAGTCATAGTATTGCATTACATAAATAATTACAGACTTTGTGCAAAACAAAAGTCATTTCTGGACATTCTGTTAACCGGCGCTGTGGCGCCACAGTTTGTATTGTGGTCTGCGCTGCGGCACGGTGCCAGCGCTGCGGCTTGGTGTCTAAGCTAGACAGTGGCGCTGCGGTACGAAGTTGGCACTGTGGCGCTGACTTCGGTGCTGCGGCGCGAGGTCTTGGGCTGCGGCTCTGGCTTTGGAGCTGAGGCGCCAAAACTTACAGAGCCGAGCACAAAAAACAAAACACATCCAATTTTTGTCTATTTAGCAGCTAAATTAACATGTATAACTTATATAAATTACACATAAACATTACCAAGCATACATATACTAATTTAAAACAACTAAACACCAATTTTAAAAAACTTAAATCCTTGAAAGCCATATTTTAAACCAACAAACTCTATTTTTGATATTTCTTGACATAGTGAACACGGTAACCAAACTATACACCAAATTGATTCCTTTTTGAACTACATTCTCTTTATTTCTTAACAAATTAATATATACAAGGTTTAATTTCACTACTAGTTCACAAACAAAATATAAATTTTAGGTACTCTACAAACCACGTTCATACATGTGTTCACTGTAAAACCAATTTCTTTTCTTGCAGACTTAATTTAGCATACAATCTTATATATATGTTAAGCATACAATCACACACAAACACACACACAGATATATATATATATATATATATATATATATATATATATATATATATATATGCTAGTATAACAATTACAATTACAACTACACATAATTTCCTAAACAATTATAAAAAAATGGTTTACAGAAAGTTTTGTAAAAACTTTATACATAGTGAAATTCAAGAAAACCAAGACTTAGAAATTGTGGTGTAAATCATATATGTTAAATAACGTCCAAATTGTCAACATGATACTGCTTTATGGAGTAAAATTCAAGAACGCTTAGAAGAATATTTCCATGAAAAGATACTGGATGAAGCGCAAATATCAAGGATATTCCACTACTTTTATGGAGTATAAAAGTCAAAACTTTAACCAACTGAATATAATAAAGAATGGAATAACAAAAGAAATCACAATGCACGCGATAGACCGCACAGATAGGTTATTCCATCAGAAAAATAAATAATGGAACCAAGTCATGCATAAACGCACCGACATGATATTCTGACAGAATAATAAATAATAGAACTAGGTCCGGCGTAAACGCACAGACAGGATATGTAAGACCCCAGCTTATTAATGAATAAAATCAAATTTTCTCTAAATATTATTGTGAATAATAAGGGGTTAATTTGATATAATACTTTGGTTATGGGTGAAATGTGCAAATTTTGCAAAATAAGTAAATGGTTATAAAATATTCATTTTGTCGGGGAATATTCGTTTGGTCGTGGAATATTCTTGCTGTAGGGGAATATTCGTACGACGGCGCAGCCTTGTGTGGGCCCCATAACGGAAAGCGATTGGATGATGAAAACAACAAGTATAAGTTGTTTATAAATAACGGCGTAGTTGTTACCGTTAATACTGTTGGAATACCCGGTGGTTAAAATACAGTAGCACACGGTATTGCACCAATTATTGATTCTTACGTAAGAAGACAATACTCAATAATTGTTACAGTAGTTATTATTCAATATTTTATTTTATTGATTCAATAATTACTGCGTTGATATTTTATATTATTGTTGTTTCAATAATTGTTGCTGCACAGTATTTTCTTTTATCAGATCAATAATTCATATTATTTGAATAATACTATTAGATAACATTATTGGAAATGTCTAGAAAGTTCTATCTAAGGAGATGTTTGGTCATCTAATTGCGCGCAAGTAAGGAGAAATCCTTATTGAAAAGCCCTCTTTTTCCTGTGAACGGCCTGGTTGTCATAAATGTGATTCTGTAATATTATTTGTGAATAATTAATTTTTGATTCATATGATAAGGAAATATTTATTTTATGTGGATATAAATGAGGGATATATTTTTGTGGTTCAAAATGAAGGAGTTAATGTTGAGGTTTTTATCAGTATTTTTGTCGGAATGAAGGTATTAAAAATTAGGGTTTTTGAGATATTTTGTGGGGGTTATAATTTTTAATCCGACCGTTGGATCGTGGTAATTTTTGGATATGTTATACATATATAAGTTGAGTATATGTCCACAAATTTTGAACCGTTAAAAAAGAACGTATGATTTATTATGAATTTTACGAGATGACTGGTTCAGAAATTGTTGAATTTCCGGAGTTAATCATTTTGGTGGAAAATTCTAGAATTGGTGGGCCCCACTCTTGGTTGGTGAAGAAATATGCTGAGATTTTTATTCAAATGTGGTGGGTGGGAATAGTAGCAGGTAAAGCTGTAAGACCCCGAATTTTATGAAATAAAAGTATTCAATTTTTCTTATAATTACAATTCAGTAAATGGTTAAATTGATAAAAAGTTAAAGTTATGGGTGAAATGTGAAAATTTTTCAAAATAAACAAGTGGTTATAAAATAAGCATTGTTGTCGGGGAATATTCGTTGGTCGTGGAATATTTTTCTATCGGAGAGTATTCGTACGACGGCGCAGCTATTTGTGGGCCCCATAACAGAAAACGGTCGGATGTAGATAACAACAAAAAATTGAGTTTTTATAATTAACGACGCAGTTATTACCGTTAACACTGTTGGAATACCCGGCGGTTAAAATACAGTAATACGCGTTATTGCACAGTAGCACACGGTATTGCACAGTATTTTTAGAAATTATTGATTCTTACGTAAGAAGGCACTACTGAATAATTGTCACAGTAATTACTATTCAATATTTTATTTTATTGAATCAATAATTGCTACGTTGATATTTTATATTATTGTTGTTCAATAATTGTCACTGCACAATATTTCCCATTATCAGATCAATAATTCATATTATTTGAATAATATTATTAGATAACATTATTGGCAATATCTAGAAAGTTCTGTCTAAGGAGAGGTTTGGTCACCTAATTGCGCGCCAGTAAGGAAAAATTCTTATTGGAAAGCCCCATCTTTCCTGGGAACGATCTGGTTCTCATAAATGTGATTCTGTAATATTATTTGTGAATAATTAATTATTGATTCATATGATAAGGAAATATTTATTCTATGTAGATATAAATATTGGATATATTTATTGTGGTTAAAAATGAAGGAGTTAATGTTGAGGTGTTTTATCAGTATTTTTATCGGAATGGAGGTATTAAAAATCAACTCAGGGTTTTTGAGAAATATTGCGGGGGTTATAATTTTTAATCCGACCGTTGGATCGTGGTAATTTTTTGATATGTTATTCATATATAAGTTGAGTATATGTCCACAAATTTTGAACCGTTAAAAATGAACGTATGATTTGTTATGAATTTTACGAGATGACTGGTTCAGAAATTGTAGAAGTTGCAGAATTTGTCATTTTGGTGGAAAATTCTAGAATTGGTGGGCCTCACTCTTAGTTGGTGAAGAAATGTGCTGAGATTTTCATTCAAATGTGGTGCGTGAAAATAGTAGCAGGTAAAGCCATCAGGTTGCAGGTTAAGTCTACTTCGGCGTGCTAACATTTTCCTATAAATATAGGGCTAAGTTAGAATTGAAAAACACACCAGAATTTATAAATTTTCTCTCTTTCTCTCTCTAGATTATTGAGTGTATTTTGTGAGTATTTAGATACTTGGTGAGTTTCTATTCATCAATACAAGTTTCCTTCAGCGTCATATCCGATATCCAGTCAGAAGTGCTGCTCTTTTTAGGTAAGGGATAGTAAGGGATAGTAAGGGATTGTAAGGGATATTAAGGGATGCTATATTCTTCATAATGATGTTATTCTTTCAATATCATTATACTGAAATATTGGTATGGATTTTATTGTAGAATTTTTACCTTTTTGAGTCAGGATTACTATTCACGTATACGATACTATTCACGTATACGGCACTATTCATGTATATGGAACTATTCACATATATGACATTATTTATGTATATGGTACTATGTACGAATACGGAGTACTATTCACGAGTTACTATTCATGAGTTACTATTCACGAGTTACTATTTACGGGTACTATTCATGACAAAAATTGGTTTTTTTTCTGACCAAATTATCGTTGATTTATGATTGTTGCTCTTAAAAATAAATACAGTTGTTGATCATATTATTTTTATTATCATATATAATATATTTTTATAACCCTGATGTTGAAGTTCTCTTTCACTTGAATGTAAAGATGGGTAGATTATTGGTATGATCATGACTAGGATTCTCTTTGGCCAATAGTGGACAAGTTGAATTGTGACTGGTATGATCAAGGCCATTGAAATTATAGTTGAATATCTTTAGCTTAAGTGCAAAGGTGAATTGATCAACATGGTTATAATTATTGTTTATATAAATTCTGAAATGATTATATATTTCTTTGAGATATTAATATATTTGGCCTGTAGTGCAAATATGAACTATTGATGAATATATTTGGCCTGTAGTGCAAATATGAACTGTTGAGGAATATCTTTGGCCTGTAGTGCAAAGATGAATTGTTGATGAATATCTTTGGCCCGTAGTACAAAGATGTCTTGTTGTTGAATATCTTTGGCCTGTAGTGCAAAGATAAAATGATAATGAATATCTTTGGTCATAGTGCAAAGATGAACTTATTAGTATGATTATGAACAGGAACTATGATTTGGTATAACCATGATCTTTGATGTTTCAGGTAAAGACAGGTGATAAAAATTATCTTCGTTCTGGGTGCGAAGAGGAATTTAAAATCACAATTATGATTATGAGTTATTCACGTGATTGTGGACCAGAATTGTTGATTGATGTTACAGGGATAAAATATTATTGGTGGATTTTTAACATGGAGAAGATAATAGAGTTTGTAGTCTATTTGACTCTTCTAATGGATTACTCGTTCCGCTGCAACTATAGTTGAAATTTTTATCATCTACCATATGTTCTAAATCTCTGATTTAATTCTGTTGAAGGCTATTGATAACTTATTTATCTTTAGTCATGATATTCTTTACTAGGCTAGTTGTGCTCACCCTTCTGTTTCACAATTCCTTTCAGGTAATAGGAGTGTACCTGGGTCGAGCGGGGGTAACAGGGGAATAGAACGGTGGTCATCATTTAGTAGTTATATTCGGTGAATCATCTAGGGTGAAGCAAACCCAACGTTGGAAGGGTGTTTTGCCACTATCATACAAGATGTCTAATGACATACAATCTCGTGTCATCATAAGATAGGATTGTGCTCATCCACTTGCTGAGTATATATATGAGCACTACCTATATAATTTTGGTATTTGTTTGAAGAATAATTCTCAATTAGAGACAGTGGAGATAATGATATGTCAAGAAAAGATTTACCATTGGAAAGAATATGATAGTAATCTTCTCGTTTTTCTTTGGGGTCTATTGGGTCAACCAAGGATAATTCTGTGGCCATATGATATCTATCATAACCTAGAAGCATAGCCTCCCATGTACAAAGGTTTCCTTGAGCACTTTCCAAAGATTCTAATTTCTAAAATAGTTTTTGACTATATCTTTATGTAAGGTGTCATTGTGAGGTGTTGTCCACGGTTGGGACATGAGTCACATTTGGTATATATTTGTATCCAAACTCACAACATATGTGTTGTTGTATTTTGCACGACAATTGTTGTAATAAAGTTGTAGTTATTTTCTGTACCATGTATTTGGTGACTCAGAATAGGTTGGATGGAATGAACCTATTTTGGGGTTGTCACAAAAGCCATCAGGTTGCAGGTTAAGTCTGCTTCGGTGTGCTAACATTTTCCTATAAATAGAGGGCTAAGTTAGAATTGAAAATCACACCAGAAACATGTTTTATCTCTTTCTCTCTCTAGATTACTGAGTGTATTTTGTGAGTATTTAGATACTTTGAGAGTTTCTATTCATCAGAGCAAGTTTCTTTCAGCCTTATACCGGTATTCCGACCAGAAGTACTGATATTTTGAGGTAAGGGATATTATTTTCTTCTTAATGATATTATTTTCTTCAATATCATTATGCTGAAATATTGATATGAACTTTTTATCAAATTTGGAACTTTTTGTGTCGGGGTTACTATACACGTATACGTTACTATTCACGTATACGACACTATTCACGAATACGGCACTATTCACCGAAAAATAAAATTTTCCCTTTTTGTCCAAGATGTTTATTATGGTTACTATCTTTGATTGTATCCATGTTTTGATCTTTATTTTTGAATTTTGCTTCACAATTGATTATTATGAAGTATTATTGATCTTGGATAAACTGTTATACGAATCCCTACTATTTGTCCTTCTGTCTCACTGGATTCGTTCTCTTTAAGATATTTTTCATCATCCTCAGTCCTAAATGATGATATTACTGAATATCTTTGGCCTGTAGTGCAAAGATGTATGATTACTTGATGAATATCTTTGGCCTGTAGTGCAAAGATGAATAAGTGTTGAGATGAACATGACTGACAGGTGATACAAATGAATATCTCTGGCCTGTAGTGCAAAGATGAATATTTGGATAAAGATGGTTATTAATTGATGTTACAGGGATAAAATATTGATGATGGACTTTTAAATTTTAGAAGATAGTAGAATTCATTCTCTACTTGACTCTTCTAATGGTTTGCTGTTTCCGCTGCAGTTGTTGATCTAAAACTTGTTGTCGATTATATTCTATCAGATTTTTCCCTGTTGAATACTAATGATAATTTGTTATATATTATCTTCGTCATAATATTCTTTACTGGGCTAGTTGAGCTCACCCTTTTCCTTTTTGTTCCATTTTTCTTCTCAGGAGGTGAGAACATAGCAAGATATAGTCGGGGTATGGAGTGAGGGTTCTAGAAAGATGTTTTAGCAGTCCTCACTATTTCTGTAAAATAATATTTGAATAATTATATTGAGGACTTATTTGAGTGTGGATATTGTCTAGAAGACAATATTTGTATTTAAACTCACAGTATGTGTTGTCGTATTTTGCACAATAATTGTATTATTGAAGTTGTAGTTTTCTTTCTGTACCATGTATTTGGCGACTCAAAATGGGTGTTGTATACCTATTTTGGGGGCGTCACAATTGGTATCAAAGCTTAGGGATATGATCCCTGGCTGAGATGTGAGACAAGAACTAGGAGGGGAGAGACGGGGAATTCCTTCGCTAGTATGACCTGACTAAGTTTATTTGGTGTTTATTTGGTCGGTCAGAGTATAGGGATAATATATGACATGACTATTAACCCTTGTTTTATGGCAGTATTTAAGAATGGCAGCTTAGAATGTTAATAATGGAGTAAATCAGACCGTGGAGACACCTTTGATCACCATCCAGGGGAACGTGCAACAGGAAGGCAATATTCCTCCTGTAAATAACGTTACTGAGCAAACGATGAATGATGGAATGTTTAGGAGCTTTTTGCAGTTCATGCAAAATCAGACGAGGGAGACTCGTGTGCAGAATACAGGTGGAAATGATAACAACGCACGGTTTGTCATAGCCAAGCAGTTCAAAGAATTGGGACCACCAGAATTTAAGGGAAAGCCGGATCCGATAATGGCGGAAACCTGGGTCAAGCAAATTGCCAAGATATTCGATGTCTTGGGATGCACGGAGGAACAAAAGGTTCCATTCGCCACTTTTATGTTCCACGGTGAGGAAGACTACTGGTGGGAGTCTGTGAAGCGTACCCAGCCTGACGCACTCAACATGTCCTGGGAAACATTTCAAAAACTGTTCAATGACAAGTACTTTTCTGAAAGAATTTGTTATATGAAGGAGGTGAAGTTTATCAGACTGGAACAAAAACAACATGACGGTGTCCCAGTACGAAGCGAAGTTTGCAGAGTTATCCAGGTTTGCACCTCATTTGGTCGAAAATGAGGAACGAATGACAAGGATGTTTCTGAGAGGTCTAAAACCCGAAATTTGACAATATCTTATCTCTCATAAATTTTCTATATATTCAGATGTTGTAAACAGGGCTCAATTATTAGAACGAGATAATGAGTATGTGCAACCAAGGGACCACAACCAGGGTCATACCGGTGGCGGCAGTCATCGAAGCAATGAAAACCAGCAGGGAGGAAAACAATCGGACAAAAGCGGTAACCACTCTGGTGGTAATCGTGGTCGTGATAATAAAAGGAGCGAGTCGGGAGGAGATTTCAAGAAGAGAAGGTACAACAATGATAATGTGAAGACGTCAGCACAAACATCAACTATTTCTAGGGGAGGAGAACGACCACCGGTCATATGTTACAAATGTGGGAAAGAGGGACATATCAACCCAAACTGTCCACAACAATCCAAGGTATGTTATAACTATGGAAAGGAGGGTCATATAGCTCGAGAGTGTTCTGTAGCAAAACCAAGTTCAGCGGGGATGGTGACTCCAAAAGCTGTCCCGGATAAGTCAAAATCAGCGGTTCCTGGAAGAGCGTTTGTCGTGACTGGCCAAAACGTGAGAAACCCGAATGAGGTGATCACGGGTAAGCTAATCTTGAATTATTGCAAAGTTTATACTTTACTAGATACCGGTTCTACCCATTCTTTTATCTCTCCTGCTTGTGCTCAACGTTTAAACTTGACTCCGGAGAAATTGGACTTTGACCTGTCTGTTGAAACTCCGTTGGGTGAAACCTTCGTTACATCTACAGTTTATAAATCTTGCATGATCCAAGTTGGCACTATCACATTACCTGTTGATCTTATCTCTTTAAAGATACTTGCTTTTGATGTGATTTTAGGAATTGATTGGTTAACCACTCATCATGCTAAAATTGATTGTTTTCCTAAGGTTGTTAGTTTTCATATTCCTAACCAACCTATCATACGAATTCAAACTAGTAAACCACTAAAATCAGTCACTGTCATATCAAGCCACAAAGCTATTCGTTTATTAAAAAATGGATGTCAAGCTTTCTTAGCCCATGTTATGGATTTGAACAAAGACAAGTCAGATTTGAATAATATTTCTATTGTTAGAGAATTTTCCGATGTATTTCCTGAAGAACTTCCTGGTCTACCCCCAGAACGTGAAGTTGAATTCTTTATTGACCTTGAACCCGGTACAAAGCCCATTTCTAAAACCCCATATCGAATGGCTCCTATTGAACTTCAGGAGTTAAAAGTCCAACTACAGGAGTTGTTGGACATCGGTTTTATTCGTCCTAGTACATCTCCTTGGGGTGCTCCTGTGTTATTCGTAAAGAAGAAAGACGGGAGTATGCGACTTTGTATCGACTATCGAGAATTGAATCATGTCACTATCAAGAATAGGTATCCGCTACCTCGCATTGATGACCTGTTTGACCAGTTGCAAGGAGCACAATTCTTTTCAAAGATTGATCTTCGTTCTGGATATCATCAGCTGAAGATTAAAACTGAGGATATTCCAAAGACTGCCTTCAGAACTCGGTACGGGCATTATGAATTCTTAGTCATGTCTTTTGGATTGACTAATGCTCCTGCTGCCTTCATGGATATGATGAACCGTGTATTCAAAGAATATTTAGATCAGTTCGTTGTTGTCTTTATTGATGACATCCTCATCTATTCCAAAAGCCATGAAGATCATGAGCGCCATTTGAAGCTGGTACTGCAAAGGCTTCGTGAAAATAAGCTTTATGCCAAACTGAAGAAATGCGAGTTCTGGCTTGAGGAAATAGCATTCCTTGGGCACGTGGTGTCAAAATATGGAGTATCTGTCGACCCGGTGAAGACTGAAGCCATACAAAGTTGGGAGCAACCGAAGTCGGTAACCGAAGTACGTAGCTTTCTGGCCTTACCTGGTTATTATCAGAGATTTGTGGAAGGATTTTCTCGAATCGCTAATCCATTAACTCAGCTGACTCGGAAGGATACAAAATTCGGTTGGAGCGAGGATTGTGAGAAGAGTTTTCAAGAACTCAAGAGAAGACTTATTTCGGCACCTGTTCTGACAATACCATCTGGTTCGGATGGATTTGTTATCTACAGCGATGCTTCAGGCAAAGGGTTAGGATGTGTTCTCATGCAACATGGGAAAGTCAAAGCCTATGCCTCGTGACAACTCAAAGAATATGAGAGGAATTATCCTACTCATGATTTGGAGTTGGCAGCAGTCGTTTTCGCGTTGAAGATCTGGAGACACTACCTGTATGGGAGAAAGTGAAGATCTATACAGATCATAAAAGCCTCAAATATTTCTTCACCCAAAAGGAACTCAACATGCGGCAGCGACGTTGGCTCGAGCTGTTGAAAGATTACGATCATACCATCCAATATCATCCTGGAAAAGCAAACGTAGTAGCTGACGCATTGAGTAGAAAATCATATACGGGTACGAGTGCAATGTTGTTAACACAAAGGCCCATTTTGTATGACTTGTAAAGGATGGAGATAGAGATGAAGGCTCCAAGTACCCACATGATAATATCAAATATACGAGTAGAACCGACTTTAATCGATAAAGTTAAAGCTGCTCAAGCTACGGATATAGAGCTGATGCGTATGAAGAAGAAAGTGCAAGAAGGTGCTATTCCAGAAGCAAGAATCGATGAAGAAGGAATACTTCGAGTCAACTCCAGACTTTGTGTTCCTAATGATTTTGACTTGAAGCATAGAATAATGATGGAGGCACACAACACGCCGTTTGCAGTCCATCCTGGGAGTATCAAAATGTATCACGATCTTCGATACACATTTTGGTGGAGCAATATAAAAAGAGAGATCGCGGAGTTTATCTCGAGGTGTTTAACTTGTCAACGTGTAAAGGCGGAGCATCAAGTGCCAAAGGGTCCATTGCAACCACTTGAGATCCCGAAATGGAAGTGGGAACACATTACCATGGATTTTGTTATAGGTCTTCCCAAGGTTTCTCAAGGCATAGATGCGATTTGGGTTATTGTAGATAGATTAACCAAGTCTGCTCATTTCTTACCGATACGTGAGACTTATTCCCTTGAACGTCTTGCTAGTATGTATGTGAACGAGATTGTGAGATTGCATGGCATGCCAGTATCCATAGTTTCAGATCGTGACCCAAGATTCACTTCACGATTTTGGGTTAGCTTACAGAAAGCTATGGGCACGGATTTACGATTCAGTTCGGCATACCATCCTCAAACGGACGGACAATCAGAGAGAACTATTCAAACTCTTGAAGATCTATTAAGACTCTGTGTCCTAGATCTCAAAGGGAGTTGGGATAAGTACCTACCATTTGTGGAATTCTCCTACAACAACAGTTATCAGGCGAGCATAGGTATGGCTCTATTTGAGGCGTTGTATGGAAGAAAATGTCATTCTCCAGTATGCTGGGATGAGGTGGGTGAAGCAACATTGTTGGGACCAGAGTTGGTACGCATGACTACAGAGAAGATCCAAACGATTCGATAACGTATACAAACGGCGTAGGATCGACAAAAGAGTTATACTGATCTTCATCGGAAGGACGTGGAATTTAATATTGGGGATCATGTATTGTTACGTGTTACACCGTGGAAGGGAGTTACAAGATTTGGGAAGAGAGGAAAGCTCAATCCAAGATTTGTTGGTCCATTTGAGATTCTTGAGCGAATAGGAAATGTGGCATATAGACTCGCATTACCCCCAAGCATGTCTCGTGTTCATAATGTTTTTCACATATATATGCTTCGTAAATATGTTAAAGACCCGAACCAAATTATTGAGTTAGAAGCAGACGAGATAGCTGAAGATTTAACGTACGAGGAGGTACCTGTTAAGATCTTGGATAGGAAAGAGCATGTCCCATGCACAAAGGTTATACCACAAGTTAAGATTTTATGGAGAAACCATGCTATTGAAGAAATGACCTGGGAGTTAGAATCAGAAATGAAAGCTTGGTATCCTCACCTTTTCGAAATATCAGGTACGTACGTTAATTTCGAGGACGAAATTTCATAAGGAGGGGAGGTTGTAAGACCCCAGCTTATTAATGAATAAAATCAAATTTTCTCTAAATATTATTGTGAATAATAAGGGGTTAATTTGATATAATACTTTGGCTTTGGGTGAAATGTGTAAATTTTACAAAATAAGCAAGTGGTTATAAAATATTCAGTTTGTCGGGAAATATTCGTTTGGTCGTGGAATATTCTTGCTGTCGGGGAATATTCGTACGACGGCACAGCCTTGTGTGGGCCCTATAACGGAAAGCGATTGGATGAAGAAAACGACAGGTATAAGTTGTTTATAAATAACGGCGTAGTTGTTACCGTTAATACTGTTAGAATACCTGGTGGTTAAAATACAGTAGCACACGGTATTGCACCAATTATTGATTCTTACGTAAGAAGGCACTACTCAATAATTGTTACAGTAGTTATTATTCAATATTTTATTTTATTGATTCAATAATTGCTGCGTTGATATTTTATATTATTGTTGTTTCAATAATTATTACTGCACAGTATTTTCCTTTATCAGATCAATAATTCATATTATTTGAATAATATTATTAGATAACATTATTGGCAATGTCTAGAAAGTTCTGTCTAAGGAGAGGTTTGGTCATCTAATTGCGCGCCAGTAAGGAAAAATCCTTATTGGAAAGCCCCCCCTTTCCTGAGAACGGCCTGGTTGTCATAAATGTGATTTTGTAATATTATTTGTGAATAATTAATTATTGATTCATATGATAAGGAAATATTTATTTTATGTGGATATAAATGAGGGATATATTTTTGTGGTTCAAAATGAAGGAGTTAATGTTGAGGTTTTTATTAGTATTTTTGTCGGAATGGAGGTATTAAAAATCAGAGTTTTTAAAATATTTTGCGGGGGTAATAATTTTTAATCTGACCGTTGGATCGTGGTAATTTTTGGATATGTTATACATATATAAGTTGAGTATATGTTCACAAAGTTTGAACCATTAAAAATGAACGTATGATTTATTATGAATTTTACGAGATGACTGGTTCAGAAATTATTGAATTTTCGGAGTTAATCATTTTGGTAGAAAATTCTAGAATTGATGGGCCCCACTCTTGGTTGGTGAAGAAATATGCTGAGATTTTTATTCAAATGTGGTGGGTGGGAATAGTAGTAGGTTAAGCCATCAGGTTACAGGTTAAGTCTGCTTCGGTGTGCTAACATTTTCCTATAAATAGAGGGCTAAGTTAGAATTGAAAATCACACCAGAAACAAATTTTCTCTCTTTCTCTGTCTAGATTATTGAGTGTATTTTGTGAGTATTTAGATACTTTGAGAGTTTCTATTCATCAGAGCAAGTTTCTTTCAGCCTTATACCGGTATTCCGACCAGAAGTACTGATATTTTGAGGTAAGGGATATTATTTTCTTCTTAATGATATTATTTTCTTCAATATCACTATGCTGAAATATTGATATGAACTTTTTATCAAATTTGGAACTTTTTGAGTCGGGGTTACTATTCACGTATATGTTACTATTCAGGTATACGACACTATTCATGAATACAGCACTATTCACCGAAAAATAAAATTTTCCCTTTTTACCCAAGATGTCTATTATGGTTACTATCTTTGATTGTATCCATGTTTTGATCTTTATTTTTGAATTCTGCTTCACAATTGATTATTATGAAGTATTATTGATCTTGGATAAACTGTTATACGAATCCCTACTATTTGTCCTTCTGTCTCACTGGATTCGTTCTCTTTAAGATATTTTTCATCATCCTCGGTCCTAAATGATGATATTACTGAATATCTTTGGCCTGTAGTGCAAAGATGTATGATTACTTGATGAATATCTTTGGCCTGTAGTGCAAAGATGAACAGGTGTTGAGATGAACATGACTGACAGGTGATACAAATGAATATATTTGGCCTGTAGTGCAAAGATGAATATTTGGATAAAGATGGTTATTAATTGATGTTATAGGGATAAAATATTGATGATGGACTTTTAAATCTTACAAGATAGTAGAATTCATTCTCTACTTGACTCTTCTAATGGTTTGCTGTTTCCGCTGCAGTTGTTGATCTAAAACTTGTTGTCGATTATATTCTATCAGATTTTTCTCTGTTGAATACTAATGATAATTTGTTGTATATTATCTTAGTCATTATATTATTTACTGGGCTAGTTGAGCTCACCCTTTTCCTTTTTGTTCCATTTTTCTTCTCAGGAGGTAAGAACATAGCATGATCTAGTCGGGGTATGGAGTGATGGTTCTAGAAAGATGTTTTAGCAGTCCTCACTATTTTTGTAAAATAATATTTGAATAATTGTATTGAGGACTTATTTGAGTGTGGATATTGTCTAGAAGACAATATTTGTATTTAAATTCACAGTATGTGTTGTCGTATTTTGCACGACAATTTTATTATTGAAGTTGTAGTTTGCTTTCTGTACCATGTATTTGGCGACTCAGAATTGGTGTTGTATACCTATTTTGGGGGTGTCACAGGATATTCCGACAGAATAATAAATAATAGAACCAGGTCCGGCGTAAACGCACAGACAAGATATTCCGACAGAATAAAAAATAATGGAATCAGGTCCGGCGTAAAACGCACAAATAGGATATTCCAATAGAATAATAAAGAAAGGAATAACAGAAGAATTTCACCAAGTATAGGGTAGCCTGCGTAAACATGTTATTCCAACAGAATAATAAAGAATGGAATAACATAAGTTCTCTTCAAGAATAAGAAAGAAAGAATACCGTTTACGAGTACAACAAATAATATCACTTACCGTAAAAGAAACTTGATATCGGAGTAGTGAAGTAGCAGAATACTTTTCTTCTTTCTATCTATAGTTTCTCTCTCTAGAGTTTCAGTGAATTCGTAAGAAAATAATGAAGGAATGAGCTTCTATTTATAGAAAAATGGATTGCATAGTAACTAAGTCATGAACGGTCTAGATTGCTTTACTTTAATCTGACGGTCCATATTTAAAGCAAAATCTTTTAAATAAAAAACGAATAACTTTATAAAAGATTTTACTATGCAAACACTATGCAGACACTAAGCAAACACTATGCATAATAAAATATAATATATTCTAATTATTGTCTAATAAAACAGATAACTTTATAAAAGTATTCTATTTTATATAAAAAGATTTTACTATTAGCCTAATAAAACGAATAACTTTATAAAAATATTATGTTTTATATGAAAAGCTTTTTTGTTTTATTACATTAATAATACCAATAAAACAAAACTGAGTGGCTTATCACGTAAGCACCAATAATCAATACCGTGTGCTACTATGAAACCATGCATATTACTGTACTTTTACTACCGAGTATTTCAACAGTATTAATGGTAAAATTTTCGCCGTTATTTTCATAAAGTACTTTTGTCGTTTTCTCAATCCGACAATAATTTTGTTGTGGGGTCCACCAATAATTGTGTCGTCGTACGAATATTCCCTGTTAAAATGAATATTTCCCGACCAATCGAATATTATATAGCAACTTGCGTACTTTGCAAAATTTATAAATATTACCCACAACTATAATATTATATCAATTTCACTCCATAATATTCAAAAATGATATTTATAGAAAATTCATCTTTATTTATAAAAGTTGGGGTCATACAACCTCCCCTTCTTATAAAATTTCGCCCTCGAAATTAGGGTACGTACCTGGTATATCGAAGAGGTAAGGATACCTTGACTTCATTTCAGATTCTAACTCCCAGGTCATTTCCTCAACATCGTGGTTTCTCCACAAAACTTTGACTTGAGGTATAACCTTGGAGCGTAGAATATGTTCTTTCTTATCCAAGATTTGAACAGGAACCTCTTCATACGTTAAATCTTTCGCTATTTTGTCTGGTTCTAACTCAACAATGTTGTTCGGGTCTTCCACATATTTACGTAACATGGATATGTGAAAAACATTATGAACACGAGACATACTTGGCGGTAAAGCGAGTCTATAGGCCACAGTTCTTACTCGATCGGGGATTAAAAATGGGCCAATGAATCGAGGATTGAGCTTTCCTCTCTTACCAAATCTTGTAACTCCTTTCCACGGAGCAACTCGTAACAACACATGATCTCCTATATCAAATTCCACGTCCTTTCGATGAAGATCAGCATAACTCTTTTGTTGATCTTGTGAGGTTTTTATACGTTGCCGGATCGTTTGAATCTTTTCCGTAGTCATACGTACCAACTCCGGTCCCAACAACGTTGTTTCACCCACCTCATCCCAGCATACTAGAGAACGATACTTTCTTCCATACAACGCCTCGAATGGAGCCATGCTAATACTTGCTTGATAACTGATGTTGTAGGAAAACTCCACCAATGGTAAGAACTTATCCAACTTCCCTTAAAGTCAAGGACACATAGTCTTAATAAATCTTCAAGAGTTTGAATAGTCCTCTTTGATTGTCCGTCCTCGTGTATTCGCCATCATCACATGGGTCCCTGAAGTCTTTAACTCTATTTCCATCCTTTGCAAGTCACACAAAATTGGCCTTTGCGTTGATAATATCGCACTCGTACTAGCATATGATCTTCTACTCAATGCATCAGCTACCGCGTTCGCTTTTCCTGGATGGTATGATCATAATCTTTCAATAGTTCCAGCCAACGTCGTTGTCGCATGTTGAGTTCCTTTTGAGTGAAGAAATATTTGAGACTTTTATGATCCGTAAAGATCTCCACTTTCTCCCCATACAAGTAATGCCTCCAAATTTTTAGTGCGAAGACAATAGCTGCCAACTCTAGATCATGAGTAGAATAATTCCTATCATATTCTTTGAGTTATCTTGAGGCATAGGCTATGACTTTCCCATGTTGCATGAGAATACATCCCAACCCTTTGCCCGAAGCATCACTGTAGATGACAAATCCCTCCGAGCCAAATGGCATTGTCAGAACAGGTGCTAAAATGAGTCTCCTCTTGAGTTCTTGAAAACTATTCTCACATTCTTCGCTCCAACCAAACTTTGTATCTTTCCGAGTCAGCTGAGTTAATGGAGTAGCGATTCGAGAAAATCCTTCCACGAATCTCCAATAATAACAAGCTAAACTGAGAAAGCTACGTACTTCAGTCACTGATTTAGGCTGCTCCCAGCTTTAAATTGCTTCAATCTTTGCCTGGCCAACAGATATTAAATGACTTGATACTACGTGCCAAAGAAATGCTACTTGCTCAAGCCAGAATTTGCATTTCTTCAACTTGGCATAAAGCTTGTATTCACGAAGCTTTTGAAGTGTCAGCCTCAAGTTTTGCTCATGATCTTCACGGCTTTTGGAATAAATAAGGATGTCACCAATAAAGACGACCACAAAGTGATCCAAATATTCCTTGAATACTCGGTTCATCATATCCATGAAGGCAGCAGGAGCATTAGTCAATCCAAAAGATGTGACTAAGAATTCATAATGTCCGTACCGAGTTTTGAAGGCAGTCTTTGGAATATCCTCAGTTCTAACCTTCAGCTGATGATATCCAGAACGAAGATCGATTTTTGACAAGAATTGTACTGCTTGCAATTGGTCAAACAGGTCGTCAATATGTGGCAATGGGTACCTATTTTGATGGTGACATGATTCAACTCCCGATAATCAATACAAAATCGTAAACTCCCATCTTTCTTCTTCACGAATAGAACAGGAGCACCCCAAGGAGAAGTACTAGGATGAATAAAGCCAATGTCTAATAATTCCTGTAGTTGGGTCTTTAACTCCTGAAGTTTAATAAGGGTCATTCGATATGGGGCTTTGCAAATAGGTTTTGTACTGGGTTCAAGGTCGATACAAAATTTAATTTCACGCTCTGGGGGCAGGCCAGGAAGTTTTTCAGGGAATATCTCAGGAAATTTATTAACAATAGAAATCTCATTCAAAACTGAAGTATTTTTGTTTAGATCCGTGACATGAGCTAAGAAAGCTTGACATCCATTTTTCAATAAATGAATAGCTTTATGGCTTGAGATGACAGTGATTGATTTTAATGGTTTGGTTGTTTGAATTCGCATAATAGGTTGATTCGGAATATAAAGGCTAATAACCTTACGAAAATAATTAATTTTTGCATGATGAGTAGTTAACCAATTAATCCCTAGAATTACATCAAATGCAAGTATTTTCAATGAAATAAGATCGACAGGTAATGTGAGGGTGCCGATTTGAACCAAACAAGACTTATAAACAGTGGATGTAATGAAGGTTTCTCCCAACGGAGTTTCCATAGATAAGTGAAAGTCTAATTTCTCCAGAGTCAAATTTAATCGTTGAGCACAAATAGGAGAAATAAAAGAATGGGTAGAACCGATATCAAATAAGGTATATACTTCGCTAGAGTTTATGATAAGCTTACCCGTGATGACCTCGTTTGGTTTCCTTGCTTTCTGGGAGGTCACAACAAACGCTCTCCCTTACACTAACGATTTTGACTTTTCTGGGACGTCCTTTGGTGCCTCCACCCTAGCTGAACTTGTCTTCGGTAAAAAATAAAATTGGGCCAGGTGACCTTCTCTTCCATAATTATAACATACTTTGGACGACATCGCACAGTTTGGACAGATGTGTCCTTGCCCTCCGCATTTGAAGCATATGATAGGTGGTCGTTCTCCTTCCTTAACCACGGGTGCTGGTGTTGACGTCTTTCCATCATTGTTAAAACTCCTCTTCTTGAAATCTCCATTCTTATTGTTTAGGCCATGATTACCACCGAAGTGGTTACCATTTCTGGCCTGCTGATTCCCTCCACGCTTGTTGTCACCGCTTCAATGACTGCTTTCACTGGTATTATCATTTTATCGGTTGCTCTCTTTTGGTTACGTTGATTGGTTATCACGCTCCACTAACTGAGCCCTATTTACAACATCTGAATACAAACACAGTTTATGAGAAATAAGATATTGACGTATCTCTGGCTTCAAACCTATTAAAAACATCCGCATCATTCTCTATTCATTATCAACCAAGTGGGATGCAAAACGGGATAACTCGGCAAACTTGGCTTCGTACTGTGACACGGTCATGTTGTTTTGCTCCAACTTGATAAATTCCAACTCCTTCATGTGACGAATATTTTCGGGAAAGTACTTGTCATTGAACAGCTCTTGGAACTTCTCCTAAGACATCTTGAGTGCGTCAGGCTGGGTACGTTTTACAGATTCCCACCAGTGATCTTGTGAAGACCCCAAACTCAGGTACTATAAACCCGAACTCGGTTCTTCACGATACCATTTCTATGAGCAGAATAATACTAATAATAATAACAATAATATGCATATCAAACTTAACTTACATTTATCAGAGTCTAATCTCAAGTACATAACCTTTATTATATTCTTTACATGATATATAATACATATCATTATCTTAATACAGTTTAACTATTACAAAAGATAACATTAAACACGTTCTGTTTGCTTTTCTTTTTCAATTGTTCTTGTCTGAACCTTCGAGTTGTTCATGCCTAGCTGAAAACATTTAATTTAAGCAAGGATGAGCATTTGAGTGCCCAGCAAGTAATAGCATATATATATATATATATATATATATATATATATATATATATATATAAGCTGAAAGTATTTAAATGTTTTCTTTATACCACCCTTCTACAACAAGTCAATAGTTGTGAAGTATTCTGAACCGATAATAATAACATAACAACTCTCTTTCAAATTTTTGAAACTACAAATTGACTATAATTAGGGTTATAGTGACATGTAGTTTTCATTTTCGATAAGGTTAGACAGAAATTCATCTGCAAACCGTCATAGCTTACGGGCACGAGGGTGTACATCCCATAGACCCTGTATTGATTAATACTACATTGCAAGAACGATATGATCGTTCACTCTATCCGCCTTGGGCGCATAAAAGTTTTTCCGTGTAGGAATGTTCATACTTGTCTGGGTTCCAAATCAAAAGTTTTATCTTGTTCAACAATAATCTATAATTCAACATATATGTATACGGGTAATTAACAAAGGTATATCAACATGTGATAAAATACAATGATTATCCAAGTGGGGACACTTGTTTAACCATTTCTAGAAATTAACGAACAGAATATATATATCTGAATTATCATATACTAACATGTTGATAATCAATGAGTTTATATAATATAAGGTTCATAATATGTGCAGTAATAATATAATTTAGAAACATTCTTACTCATGTCCATTGCATAAAGAAAATGCAAAGGTAAGATACTTGCTTGATGCGCTGCTTACAGTTCGCAGCTTAAATTTATCTTTTATCTCATGACATGTCATCAATAATATCATTCGTTCGATTAGAATAACATACTATAACACATAGCACTGCTTATTGCAGTCAGCACATAACCTAATCACATTCTCACACATGTTTCACAGTCATTGAATCACAAACAAACACATATACAGACAAATTATACAAGTCCAGATCAATTTCTGAAATATATCGGTGTACCGACGGCTTTATCGAGTAATTATCGAGTCTAAGACTCTATCTTGCAGTTCAATATCTATAAGTATCGGTCATATTATTTTTAAATGACTTATAATAATTTTTAAACATTCATTATAATAAATCATGAATTTTCAAACACCAAAATCATTACTAAATGATTTAAATATTAAACAATTCTATTATCATTAATATTTAATTAACATTAATCTATTAATGAAACTATTGTCAAAATGTTAAAGTTATTTATAATAACTAAAAATACTTTTAAAGTATTATTATTACCCTTAAATGATTTTTAAAAGAATTAAAATCATTTTTAAATAATTATCATTAATATTAATGTATTAATGTATTATTTATCAAATATTAAAAGTCATTATTTATAACTTAAAATATTTTTAATTCATTTATATCCTTTTTGAATGATTTTTAAATAAATAAAACTATTTTTAAACTATTTATTTAATATAATTATTAAATAAACTTAATATCCTTTATTATTAAATTAATATCATTAATATTAAATTATTAATGAAATTATCCCTTAAATATTAAAAGTTATATTTCATAACTTAAAATATCTTTAAACACTTTATTTTCATTTTAAATGATTTTTATAATATTAAAAATTATTTTTAAGCTAATTTATTTAATATGAGTATTAAATAAATCTAATATCATTAATATTAAAATATTAATATTTTTCATGACAAAATATCAAAAGTTATATTTTATAATTTAAAATGTTTTTATAACCTTTAAATCATTTTTATATGATTTTTAAATCATTAATTCTATTTTCTATAATTTATTTAATACATTTATTAAATAACTTAACTATCATTAATATTAATTTATTAATGAAATTTCATCACAAAATATTAAAAGTTACATTTATAGCTTAAAAATATTTTAAAACACTTTATTCTTAGTTAAAATAATTTTTATAACATTAAAATTATTTTTCTCTAATTTATTTAATTCACTAATTAAATAAATTAAATATCATTAATGTTCAAATAATTATAAATATTAATGAAAAAATGTCCCAAATAATTAAAAGTTATTTTTCATAATTTAAAATAATTTTTAAAACCATTTTTGTAATTTTTAGAATTTATTTTCTATTTTTAATAATTTTTCAGAAATTCAGAAAATAAAAATATAAGAAACCGTCGCTATTGGCCTTTAGCGACACTAAGTGTCGCTGTTTGTGTTCTTGAGGCTCAAGAACACTGACAGTCAGCGCACAAGCTTCTTATTTTGACCACGTTTAATTCTCTGATTATCATGTTTCTGGGCCAACTTAGACTTGCATCTTGTAGTATTTATGTAACACTACAATTATCACACAACACCAGAGCTATAACATAACGATCCAGCAAGATTCGAAGCCCCAAAGTAGCTGTCAGAAGCTTCTGGGCTTCTGGGTTACCCAGAAACCCAGACAGCTTTGACTGCTTACTTTGTGGCTCGATTCTCACCAAGATCTGGCCATCACATTGATGTTATTAAGGTCTAAATTGCTAGTACACATGTCATATAACAGTTTCATAACAACATATCAGTTTAATAACATCTAATTCTCCAGATTCGGTAAGGTCAAACAAGGTCAGAAACGATGTTCATACACTTTCTGGAAATTCCAGAAAAGTGTCATCGTGAACAGATGAGCAACTTTGACCATTCACTACGTCCAACATATTTGTTATTTCAGGAATATAAAGCAATGGGTCTAGAGCCCATATAACAGGGTACAAACTTGATACAAAAACATAATCAAAACACCTAAACACTAACAGATATGGACGTTACAAATGCTTGTCAGACGCTGCAAAACGCATTCTGGGTTACCTAGATTTTAGAAAGTCGTGGCCGGTCAACGACCTTTGACAATGAATAACTTACAATCTACAGCAGATCTAACTCTGAAACAAGTTCTAGATTAAAGAGCTCACATCATACTACAAGATTAAACCTTTAAACAACAAAAACACATAACATACAAAGATCTATGATGACTGGCATTTGACTGCCAGACTCAAAATTCAAAATTTCCAGATTTTTGAAAACACCAATTTCGTGTATTTAAATGTTATGGATCCACTAAATACCAACCCAGATCATCAAAACCTACTACATACAACATGTTCTGACACAAAAACACAACATCTAACAGAGGATCAAGATCAATTTTTTTGGTTAGGGTTTATACCTTTCTTGGACAATTCTTTGATCTAGGCTACTGATTTGCTATTGGTGTTAGCGGGGATGTGTTTTGGGACTGAAATACTATATAAATTCGTGGGTTTTGAGATAGAGAGAGAGAGTTGGTGAGAGATTTTGAAAGAAATGGACTAAGTTTAGCTACTTTCTCTCTCTTATAACTTATATAATCATTTGGTGTAATGAATGATCTGATATTGCTGTCAATATAAGGCTGATTTCAGTTGCTTTAAGTCACATGGGTTTGGTATAGTAGGTCACCAACTCCCATCTTAGCAATTTGGACAAGTTAGCTTCAATTATGTAACAACGGTAAACTTGTCATTTGATTTTTCAATTTAATGGCATTAAGGTAATCATGGCAAACCCTTAGGGTTTAGGGTTTGAGCCATTTTAGCAAAAGTCTAGGATTTCCAAAATTAAGATTTAAAAGTAATTAACAATTTAGTTTCTAAAATTATCAATTAGGATTTCTAAATAAATTTAGATTTCTTAATTTCATAAACATAAAATTTAGGTTTAAGTTTCACAAATTATCATTAAGATTACTAATTTAATAAATAAGACTTACAATAGCAATTAGGGTTCATATAAAAATTAGGGTTTATAAATATTATTTAAGGTTTTCAAAATTAGGGTTTTCCTAATTTGAGTTAATATCTATAACTTCGATCGTTAATCACATTATCATGATTACATAACGATTTAACAAATTCATAGAGACGTACATGGCCTTCGAATTAGGGTTTCAAATCAAATAGGGTTTAATTATAATTTAAATATTAGGGTTTCAAATATAAATATTAAGATTTCTAGAAATTTAATATTTCTAACTATTAATTAGGGTTTACCTAATTAATCAAAGGATTAAATAATATACACATAAATCGCATAACACAGTTATATAACAGTCTCGAATTTATAATCGAGTTTTAAATTAAGGTTTCCCAAATTTAGTAATTAGGGTTCTTAATTAATTAGGGTTCCTAATTAATTAAGGTTTTCCATACTTAGATTTAAAATTAATAATACATGACATTCATAACCTAAAGTAATTACTTAAAATCTTACAATCTTATTTGACTATCCAATTAGGGTTTATTAAAATAGTCCTAAGGGTTATCATGATATGTTAAAAATGTTCCACAAATTTACCTTACACACATAACATACATATTTATAACACTGACAAATAATAATATATATTATTATTCTTAGTCCTTGATAAAAATTCAAAATTAGAGTTTGGATTCCATATCTGATTTATCCTTCATATATAACATTATTAATTAAGTTAAAATAAATAACTTAATTAATCTGAAATAACTTTATATATAAAAAAATAAAATAATTATTGTAATAATTCTAAAAATCATTTTATATATTATTTTAATAATATATAATTATATTTTCATGGAAAATAATTAATAAAAACATTTCTACTACAAAATTAATTATTATAAGAATATACTTTATAATAATCAATAATTCTAAAATAAAATTATTTGTAAACATTCATGTAATAAATATATTTTTATTTATCAAATAAATACATATACACCTTATCATGTACAAATCCTCATCCTTAAAATAAAAAAATTAAAAAAAAATTTATACACAAAATTTCTGATTTATTTATATATAAAATATCGGGTTGTTACAGATCTGCCTCTTCACGCAACATAAAGGTGGCAAAGGGAACCTTTTGCTCCTCGAAGCATTCCAAGACATCAAATATCTTGGTTATCTGTTTTAACCACGTCTCCGCCTTAAGTGGTTCTGGCTTTCTCAAAAACTTCGGTGGTCCCAGCTCCTTGAATTGCTTAGCGGTGACCAACCGTGGGTTGTCATTATTTCCTCCTGCATTATGAACAGGAGCCGCCTTCGCCTGATGTTGCATGAATTCTAAAAAACTCCTAAACGTACCGTCGTTCGTCAATTGATCAATGTTGTTGTTTACATGAGGCTTATTTTTTTCCTGTTGCACATTGTCCTAATTATTGATCTATGGAGACTCAACGGTCTCCTGTGCTCCATTTGTTGTCTCAACATTTTCAGATGTCATTTTCAAATACTGTAACAAAACAAGGGTTAATTAACATATCACATATTATCCCTATACTCTGACCGACCAATTAAATACCAAATAAACTTAGGTAGGTCATACTAGTGAAAGAATTCCCCCGTCTCTCCCCTCCTAGTTCTTGCCTCACATCTCAGCCAGGGATCATATCCCTAAGCTTTGATACCAACTGTGACGCCCCCAAAAATAGGTATACATCACCCATCTTGGGTCGCCAGATACATGGTACAAAATACAAATACAAACTAATTATACAACAGTCGTATAAAATACGACAAAACATATGTTGTGAGTTTTATTACAAATATTATCATCTAGACAATATCCACACTCAATGGAGTACTCATTACATTTGTTATCACACTATTTAACAGAATAGTGAGGACTACTAAAGTTATCATCTGGTCCATCACTTCGTTCCCCGACTCGTCCCAGCTATATTCTCATTTCCTAAAGAGAACAGTGAAAGAAATGGTGAGCTCAACTAGCCCAGTAAGAAATATTATGACTAAGATAATGCAGAATAAATTATCATTAGCCTTCAACAATGTTAAACTGATAAAATATAACAAACATCAAGTTTAACTGCAGCGGAACAAGCAACCCATTAGAAGAGTAAAGTAGAGAATAAAATCTACTATCTTCTATGATTTAAAAGGTTTTTCATGACTTTTATCGCTGGGACTCAGCTTAATAAATAATTCATATCATCCCTGCACTACGGCCAAGGATATTCTTTAGTATAACGACCACAATTATCCATGCACTACAGGCCAAGAATATTTGTGTATTCATTAATGGTAATGATCATGCCAACCACTGTCCATCAATGCACTACGAGCCAATGAGGACTTTTACCACATCATTTGTAACATTACGGTCATGATTATACCGAATAATCCTTGGTCATAATCATACCAAGTCCATCTATGCACTACAGGCCATAGATGACTTTCAACAGAATATAAACATGAGGATGATGACAATGATATAAGAATTCAATAAAACAAGTTCAATAATTAATTTATCCAGGAACCAATAACGTCCAAATTGTCAACATGATACTTCTTTGTGGAGTAAAATTCAAGAATGCTCAGAGGAATATTTTCATGAAAAGATACTAGATGAAGCGCAAATATCAATGATATTCCACTAATTTCATGGAGTATAAAAGTCAAAACTTTAACCAACTAAATATAATAAAGAATGGAATAACAAAAGAAATTACCATGCATGCGATAGACCGAACAGACATGTTATTCCAACAGGAAAATAAATAATGGAACCAGGTCATGCGTAAACGCACCGACAAGATATTTAGACAGAATAATAAATAATGGAACTAGGTCTGGCGTAAACGCACAGATAGGATATTCCGACAGAATAATAAATAATGGAACCAGGTACGGCGTAAAACGCACAAACAGGATATTCCAACAGAATAAAAAAGAAAGGAATAACAGAAGAATTTCACCAAGTATAGGGTAGCCTGCGTATATAGGTTATTCCAATAGAATAATAAAGAATGGAATAACATAAGTTCACTTCATGAATAAGAAAGAAAGAATACCATTTACGAGTACAACAAATAATATCTCTTACCGTAAAAGAAACTTAATATCGGAGTAGTGAAGTAGCAGAATACTTTTCTTCTTTCTCTCTATAGTTTCTCTCTCTAGAGTTTCAGTGAATTCGTAAGAAAATAATGAAGGAATGAGCTTCTATTTATAGAAAAATGGACTGCATAGTAACTAACTCATGAACGGTCTAGATTACTTTACTTTAATCTGACGGTCCATATTTAAAGCAAAATCTTTTAAATAAAAAACGAATAACTTTATAAAAGATTTTACTATGCAAACACTATGCAGGCACTATATAAACACTATGCATAATAAAATATAATATACTCTAATTATTGTTTAATACAACAGATAATTTTATAAAAGTATTCTGTTTTATATAAAAAGATTTTACTATTAGCCTAATAAAACGAATAACTTTATAAAAGTATTCTGTTTTATATAAAAAGCTTTTCTGTTTTATTACATTAATAATACCAATAAAACAAAACTGAGTGACTTATCATGTAAGCATCAATAATCAATACCGTGTGCTACTATGCAACCATGCGTATTACTGTAATTTTACTACCGACTAGTTCAACAGTATTAATGGTAAAACTTTCGTCGTTATTTTCATAAAGTATTTTTGTCGTTTTCTAAATCAGACAATAATTTTGTTGTGGGGTCCACAAATAATTGTGTCGTCGTACGAATATTTCCTGTTAAAACGAATATTCTCCAACCAATCGAATATTATATAGCAACTTGCGTACTTTGCAAAATTTATAAATATTACCCACAACTATAATATTATATCAATTTCACTCCATAATATTCAAAAATGATATTTATAGAAAATTTATCTTTATTTATAAAAGTTGGGGTCTTACAACCTCCTCTTCTTATGAAATTTCGCCCTCAAAATTAGAGTACGTAGCTGGTATATCGAAGAGGTAAGGCTACCTTGACTTCATTTCAGATTCTAACTCCCAGGTCATTTCCTCAACATCGTGGTTTCTCCACAAAACTTTGACTTGAGGTATAATCTTGTAGCGTAGAATATGTTCCTTCTTATCCAAGATTTGAACAGGAACCTCTTCATACGTTAAATATTCCGCTATTTCGTCCGGTTATAACTCAATAATGTGGTTCGGGTCTTCCACATATTTATGTAACATGGATATGTGAAAAATATTATGAACACGAGACATACTTGGCGGTAAAGCGAGTCTATAGGCCACAGTTCCTACTCGATCGGCGATTAAAAATGGGCCAATGAATCGAGGATTGAGCTTTCCTCTCTTACCAAATCTTGTAACTCCTTTCCACGGAGCAACTCGTAACAACACATGATCTCCTATATCAAATTCCATGTCCTTTCGATGAAGATCAGCATAACTCTTTTGTTGATCTTGTGAGGTTTTTATACGTTGCCGGATCGTTTGAATCTTTTCCGTAGTCATACTTACCAACTCCGGTCCCAACAACGTTGCTTCACCCACCTCATCCTAGCATACTGGAGAACGACACTTTCTTCCATACAACGCCTCGAATGGAGCCATGCCAATACTTGCTTGATAACTGTTGTTGTAGGAAAACTCCACCAATGGTAAGAACTTATCCCAACTTCCCTTGAAGTCAAGGAAATAGAGTCTTAATAAATCTTTAAGAGTTTGAATAGTCCTCTCTGATTATCCGTCCGTCTGGGGATGATATGCCGAACTAAATCGTAAATCCGTGCCCATAGCTTTTTGCAAACTAACCCAAAATCGTGAAGTGAATCTTGTGTCTCGATCAGAAACTATGGATACTGGCATACCATACAGTCTTACAATCTCGTTTATGTACATATGAGCAAGACGTTCAAGTGTATAAGTTTCTCGTATTGGTAAGAAATGAGCAGACTTTGGTCAATCTATCAACAATGACCCAAATTGCATCAATGCCTTGAGAAACCTTGGGAAGACCAGAAACGAAATCCATGGTAATGTGCTCCCACTTCCATTCTGGAATTTCAAGTGGTTGCAATGGACCTTTTAGTACTTGATGCTCCGCTTTGACTCGTTGACAAGTTAGACACCTTGAGATAAACAACGCTATATCTCTCTTCATATTGCTCCACCAAAATGTATGACGAAGATCACAATACATTTTAGTACTCCCCGGATGGATTGCAACGGTGTGTTGTGCGCCTCTATCATGATTTTATACTTTAAATCAGGGTCGTTAGGAACATAAACTGTGGAGTTGACTCGAAGTATTCCTTCATCATCGATTCTTGCTTCCGGCATAGCACCTTCTTGCACTTTCTTTCTCATATGCATCAGCTCCAGGTCTGTAATTTGAGCAGCTTTAACTTAATCAATTAAAGTCGGTTCTACTCATATATTCGCCATCATCACATGGGTCCGTGGAGTCTTTAACTCTATTTTCATCCTTTGCAAGTCACACAAAATGGGCATTTGCGTTGACAATATCGCACTCGTACTTGCATATGATCTTCTACTCAATGCATTAGCTACCACGTTCGCTTTTCCAGAATGGTATTGGATGGTATGATCATAATCTTTCAACAGTTCCAGCCAACGTCGTTGTCGCATGTTGAGTTCCTTTTGAGTGAAAAAATATTTGAGGCTTTTATGATCCGTAAAGATCTCCACTTTCTCCCCATACAAGTAATGCCTCCAAATTTTAAGTGTGAAGACAACAGCTGCCAACTCTAGATCATGAGTAGGATAATTCCTCTCATATTCTTTGAGTTGTCTTGAGGCATATGCTATGACTTTCTCATGTTGCATGAGAACATATCCCAACCATTTGTCCAAAGCATCACTGTAGATGACAAATCCCTCCGAGCCAGATGGTATTGTCAGAACAGGTGCTGAAATGAGTCTCCCCTTGAGTTCTTGAAAACTATTCTCACATTCTTCGCTCCAACCAAACTTTGTATCTTTCCGAGTCAGCTGAGTTAATGGAGTAGCGATTCGAGAAAATCCTTCCACGAATCTCTGATAATAACCAGCTAAACCGAGAAAGCTACGTACTTCAGTCACTAATTTAGGCTGCTCCCAGCTTTGAATTACTTCAATCTTTGCCGGGTCAACAGATATTCCATGACTTGATACTACGTTCCCAAGGAATGCTACTTGCTCAAGCCAGAACTCGCATTTCTTCAACTTGGCATAAAGCTTGTATTCACGAAGCTTTTGAAGTGTCAGCCTCAAGTGTTGCTCATGATCTTCACGGCTTTTGGAATAAATAAGGATGTCATCAATAAAGACGACCACAAAGTGATCTAAATATTCCTTGAATACTCGGTTTATCATATCCATGAAGGCAGCAGGAGCATTAGTCAATCCAAAAGACATGACTAAGAATTCATAATACCCGTACCGAGTTTTGAAGGCAGTCTTTGGAATATCTTCAGTTCTAACCTTCAGCTGATGATATCCAGAACGAAGATCAATTTTTGACAAGAATTGTGCTCCTTGCAATTGGTCAAACAGGTCATCAATACGTGGCACTGGGTACCTATTTTGATAGTGACATGATTCAACTCCGATAATCAATACAAAGTCGCATACTCCCATCTTTCTTCTTCACGAATAGAACAGGAGCACCCCAAAGAAAAGTACTAGGATGAATAAAGCCAATGTCTAACAATTTATGCTGTTGTGTCTTTAACTCCTGAAGTTTAATAGGAGCTATTCGATATGGGGCTTTGGAAATGGGTTTTGTATTGGGTTCAAGGTCGATACAAAATTCAATTTCACGCTCTGGGGGCAGGCCAGGAAGTTCTTCAGGGAATATGTCAGGAAATTCATTGACAATAGAAATATCATTTAAAACTGAAGTATTTTTGTTTAGATCCGTGACATGAGCTAAGAAAGGTTGACATCCATTTTTCAATAAACGAATAGCTTTATGGCTTGAGATGACAGTGATTGATTTTAATGGTTTGGTTATTTGAATTCGCATAATAGGTTGATTAGGTATATGAAAGCTAACAACCTTACGAAAATAATCAATTTTTGCATGATGAGTAGTTAACCAATCAATCCCTAGAATTACATCAAATGCAAGTATTTTCAATGAAATAAGATCGACAAGTAATGTGAGGGTACCGATTTGAACCAAACAAGAATTATAAACAGTGGATGTAATGAAGGTTTCTCCCAACAGAGTTTCCACAGATAAGTCAAAGTCTAATTTCTCCGGAGTCATATTTAATCGTTGAGCGCAATTAGGAGAAATAAAAGAATGGGTAGAACTGGTATCAAATAAGATATATACTTTGGTAGAGTTTATGATAAGCTTACCCGTGATGACCTCGTTCGGGTTCCTTGCTTTCTGGGAGATCAAAACAAACGCTCTCCCTTGCACTACGGGTTTTGACTTTTTTGAGACGTCCTTTGGTGCCTCCACCCTAGCTGAACTTGTCTTCGGTGAACTACAAAATCGGGCTAGGTGACCTTCTCTTCCATAATTATAACATGCTTTGGACGGCATCGCGTAATTTGGACTGATGTGTCCTTCCCCTCCGTATTTGAAGCATATGATAGGTGGTCGTTGTCCTTCTTCAACCATGGGTGCTGGTGTTGACGTCTTTCCATCATTGTTGAATCTCCTCTTCTTGAAATGCCCATTCTTATTGTTTTGGCCATGATTACCACCGAAGTGGTTACCATTTCTGGCCTGCTGATTCCCTCCACGCTTGTTGTCACCGCTTTGATGACTGCTTTTCACTGGTATTATCATTTTGTCGGTTGCTCTCTTTTGGTTGCGTTGACTCGTTATCGTGCTCCACTAACTGAGCCCTATTTACAATATCTAAATACAAACACAGTTTATGAGAAATAAGATATTGACATATCTCTGGCTTCAAACCTTTTAAAAACATTCGCGTCATTCTCTCTTCATTATCAACCAAGTGGGACGCAAATCGGGACAACTCAGCAAACTTGGCTTCGTACTGCAACACGGTCATGTTGTTTTGCTCCAACTTGATAAATTCCACCTCCTTCATGTGACAAATGCTTTCGGGAAAGTACTTGTCATTGAACAGCTCGTGGAACTTCTCCCAAGACATCTTGAGTGCGTCAGGCTGGGTACGTTTTATAGATTCCCACCAGTGATCTGCCTCTTCACGCAACATAAAGGTGGCAAAGGGAACCTTTTGCTCCTCGGAGCATCCCAAGACATCAAATATCTTGGTGATCTGCTTTAACCACGTCTCCGCCTTAAGTGGTTCTGGCTTTCCCAAAAACTCTGGTGGTCCCAGCTCCTTGAATTGCTTAGTGGTGACCAACCGTGGGTTGCCATTATTTCCTCCTGCATTATGAACAGGAGCTGCCTTCGCCTAATGTTGCATGAATTCTAAAAAACTCCTAAACGTACCGTCGTTCGTCAATTGATCAATGTTGTTATTTACATGAGGATTATTGTCTTCCTGTTGCACATTGTCCTGATTATTGATCTATGGAGACTCAACGGTCTCCTGTGTTCCATTGGTTATCTCAACATTTTCAGATGTCATTTTCAAATACTGCAACAAAACAAGGGTTAATTAACATTTTCACATATGTTGTGAGTTTTATTACAAATATTATCATCTAGACAATATCCACACTCAATGGAGTACTCATTACATTTGTTGTCACATTATTTAACAGAATAGTGAGGACTACTAAAACTATCATCTGGTCCATCACTCCGTTCCCCGACTCGTTCCAGCTATATTCTCATTTCCTGAAAAGAACAGTAAAAGAAAGGGTGAGCTCAACTAGCCCAGTAAGAAATATTATGACTAAGATAATGCAGAATAAATTATCATTAGCCTTCAACAATGTTAAACTGATAAAATATAACAAACATCAAGTTTAACTGCAGCGGAACAAGCAACCCATTATAAGAGTCAAGTAGAGAATAAAATCTACTATCTTCTATGATTTAAAAGGTTTTTCATGACTTTTATCGCTGGGACTCAGCTTAATAAATAATTCACATCACCCCTGCACTACGGCCAAGGATATTCTTTAGTATAACGACCACAATTATCCATGCACTACAGGCCAAGAATATTTGTGTATTCATTAATGGTAATGATCATGCCAACCACTATCCATCAATGCACTACGAGCCAATGGGGACTTTTACCACATCATTTGTAACATTACGGTCATGATTATACCGAATAATCCTTGGTCATAATCATACCAAGTCCATCTATGCACTACAGGCCATAGATGACTTTCAACAGAATATAAACATGAGGATGATGACAATGATATAAGAATTCAATAAAACAAGTTCAAGAATTTATTTTTCCAGGAACCAATAACGTCTAAATTGTCAACATGATACTGCTTTGTGGAGTAAAATTCAAGAACGCTCAGAAGAATATTTACATGAAAAGATATTGGATGAAGCACAAATATCAAGGATATTCCACTAATTTTATGGAGTATAAAAGTCAAAACTTTAACCAACTGAATATAATAAAGAATGGAATAACAAAAAAAATCACCATGCATGCGATAGACCGCACAGACAGGTTATTCCAACAGGAAAATAAATAATGGAACCAGGTCATGCGTAAACGTACCGACAGGATATTCCGACAAAATAATAAATAATGGAACTAGGTCCGGCATAAACGCACAGACAGGATATTCTGACAGAATAATAAATAATGGAACCAGGTCCGGCGTAAAACGCACAAACAGGATATTCTAACAGAATAATAAAGAAAGGAATAACAGAAGAATTTCACCAAGTATAGAGTAGCCCGCGTACACATGTTATTCCAACAGAATAATAAAGAATGGAATAACATAAGTTCTCTTCATGAATAAGAAAGAAATAATACCCTTTACGAGTACAATAAATAATACCCCTTACCGTAAAAGAAACTTGATATCGGAGTAGTGAAGTAGCATAATACTTTTCTTCTTTCTCTCTATAGTTTCTCTCTCTAGAGTTTCAGTGAATTCGTAAGAAAATAATGAAGGAATGAGCTTCTATTTATAAAAAAATGGACTGCATAGTAACTAACTCATGAACGGTCTAGATTAATTTACTTTAATCTGACGGTTCATATTTAAAGCAAAATCTTTTAAATAAAAAACGAATAACTTTATAAAAGATTTTACTATGCAAACACTATGCAGGTACTATACAAACACTATGCATAATAAAATATAATATATTCTAATTATTGTCTTTATAAAAGTATTCTGTTTTATATAAAAAGATTTTACTATTAGCCTAATAAAATGAATAACTTTATAAAAGTATTTTGTTTTATATAAAAAGTTTTTCTGTTTTATTACATTAATAATACCAATAAAACAAAACTGAGTGACTTATCACGTAAGCATCAATAATCAATACCGTGTGCTACTATGCAACCATGCGTATTACTGTACTTTTACTACCGAGTAGTTCAACAGTATTAATGGTAAAACTTCCGCCGTTATTTTCATAAAGTATTTTTGTCGTTTTCTCAATCAGACAACAATTCTGTTGTAGGGTCCACCAATAATTGTGTCGTCGTACGAATATTTCCTGTTAAAACGAATATTCCCCGACCAATCGAATATTATATAGCAACTTGCGTACTTTGCAAAATTTATAAATTTACCCACAACTATAATATTATATCAATTTCACTCCATAATATTCAAAAATGATATTTATAGAAAATTCATCTTTATTTATAAAAGTTGGGGTCTTACAAAATCTTTTATGATCTTATCCTGGAAAACCAATGTGGTGAAGACTGCATTTTCCAGCTAACAATTAACTTGTGACTTAAAGGAAAGCAATAAGTTAATAAAGGCCAAATGAAGGGGGGGAGGCTGCTGCCTTTGAGCAGCAGCAGTTAATATATTTTGACTGCTAAAACAGTCTAGGTAACCATCTTGGTTGAAAATATAAATTTCTAAGAAGCTAATCTTTAGGTATAGCTTAAGTATGTGTTGAAATCACATATGTAGAATTAATAATACATTTACAAACTAAGAATGAAGATGGGATAAAAAGGGAAACTCATATGGCTGCTAGCAGTTAGCTATAATAGGTAACCTCTACTAACTGATAATGTAGTGTTGGACTTGTTGGGCATAATGGAAACTAATGTGAACTAATAGGTGAACATCTATGAATTATATAGCTAACTATTTGCAAGTGTTGGAATGAACCTAGGTGGCTAGAAATAAGAAAAATTTTAATTTGATTCCTAGTACTTGTGGTAAGCATGTTGAACACCATTAAAGTGTTAAAATCCTAATAAGGTGTAGGCAATATAAGTTGGGTATGACAGCATTAAAGAGAAAAATAGTAGTGATAAAAGCATGGATTAGATATTTGAAAAATATATCAAATATAGAAAATCTAACCATAATCACTAAAACTACATGATATATGACTGAGCTATATGGCGAACATGCTTGGTTAAAATAAATAAATAACTGTAATGTGATATCTATTACTTGTTGAAAACTTGTTCAAACCCATCAAAATGTAACATGTCTCTTGTGAAAGCATGGATGAGATATTTAAAAAATGAATCAAAAAGAATAATTTAACTACAAGTTGTTTGATATGTGAGCTTACACACTATATAACTTAGCTATGTGATTAACATGCTTGTTAATATAAATAACTGTGTAGGATTTTGTGAGAACACTTCAATTTAAGCTGAAATCATAACAATAGACTACAAACAAGGCAAGTTTCTAACTCTTACTCTTTATTGAGCAATTATTCTGCAGTGGACAGGTTCTTCAATTTCTGAACTGTTTGTCCTTATTTATGAATAATATAAGGTTAAATAGCCTTTTTATTCCAATCAGCTTCAAAAGAATAGTATATCAACTTTTCTATCTTGAATGAGTTTACATTGAAAGAATGTCAATACCATTACTTCGGTTAGACAAATGTTGAGATATATTGATATTATTCATGAACTATCAGTTAATGCTTTCCGACCCATTTTTGTTGTGGTATGGACTCTTGTATAATGTTGTGAACGAACAACCCTTTTACAGGGACATATTGTACCGGACATATGATTCCGAAGGACATGTAAAGTGTTATTAGACTGTTATGTTGTGCACAATATAGGTTACTTAGGCTGATCCCCTGAAGTACGAGTCTAGGATATAAAACAGCTTTTACAACTGTTTGTATTCATGGATTGCAGTATTATTACTGTAAATTCTAGTATAGAGTTCACTGGTCATTTGACCTTACAGCATGATAAATCCTGACTTTTGACTCAACACTCTTAAGAATTACTTTGTTCTATACCTCCTGTATGATATCCTCATTACTGTAATATTTATGTTCCCTTATATTTAGCTGCTTATTTCCTTGCTGGGCAAGCTTGTTGCTCACCCTTGCGTTAAATATAATGTTTTCAGTTAAAACTGAGGTTGCCGGTTCATCTAGAAAAGACAAAGGAAAGAGCAAAGTTGTTGAGTAGTCATTTATTAAGTGTCTGTGCTTAAATGAACCTAAGTAGTACATGTTATAAATACTATAGCACTATGATGTAATAATATTTGGTTTGTATTGAATGTAAAGGTTTCTAGAACCTGGGATTTAAGTTCGATGTTTATGTAATTTAAGACAGTTTTAATTTAGAATGAATGGGTATTCTAGAATCGTGAGCACCAAACCCAAGTTAAAGATAACTCGAATTTGGGGGCGTCACAGTTATTATACGAGTGTAGTACGAAGATTAGTACGACGTATAATACGAATATCGTACGAACGATATACGAAGAGAATACGAGAATGGAATGCGTAGAATACGATTAGTCTTAATAGACTTTGAGTTCATGGACTTTGTAGAATCCAATTAGACTTGGATTATGTCAAGCCCAATGATTTGTGAAATTAAGCCCAAGTTAGGCCCAATAAGAATTAGGGTTAAGGCCCAAACCAAGAAAAGAAACCGCGGATCGAACCGATGGGTAAACGGATGGGTAATAACCATTGGGACAACCCATGGGATGACCCATGTGCATATGGGCCGGCCACTTGGCCACCAAGTAAGGGTGGAGGCCAAGTTTACTTGGTGGCTAAGTTGTGGAGAAGGTGGGAATAGTAAGGAGGTTAGGGGGCGAAATGACCAAATTGCCCTAGCTTTGGTTTTCTATAAATAGAAAGCTTAAGTTCATTATTTTAAGTTTTTGAAAATCCTACACCTTAGAGAGAGAGAGAGTGAGCTCGGATGAAGAGGGAGAAGGAAGAGATTGAGCATGAAGGCTCGGATCAAATGTGATCGAGAAATTGAAAAGCTCACAAATCGCCGACTTTGTATAACAGAAGAAGAATAAAGAAGAACGGTAATCTGAACCCTAGTTTCTTCTAATTTTCTTTAAGTTCAAAAACATAACTTAATGAAGATAAGAAGTAGATGTAGTTAATAATGATTTCATATGGTTGAAATCATGAGAAAAGAAGAAATAAGAACTTAAAAATTTAGTTTATAAATTTCTTAAGGAAGTATAAGATTCGTGAGGATTTTGAGCGATCTGAACAAATATTATGAACGAGTAGATGAATTAAGTAAGGAATGATGTTCTATAACATCAAATTCCAAGAAAAAGTAGAATCGTAATCCAAAATATCGATTAAAATGAAGAGCGGACGAAGAACGCGAAGAACACGAAGAACGTTGTTGATGGACAAATTTAAAATCATCGTATGATAATTGTTGTTGATGGACAAGTTTAAAACCATCGTAGGATAATTGTTTTTGATGGACAAGCTTAAAACTATCGCATATAAGTTAGTTGCATATTGCTTGGTTAGGAATGGAAGAAACGTGCATGAAGAACGGATTAACATGTAGCTATAACGAAGTTATGGCAAAATTTTTGTAAAAGACGAATGAGAATTAGAAAGTTAGTAAATGAATCCAAATGTGTAGGGTTTCATAAGAATGTAAGAGAATGTAGGAAACGTGAGTCTTGGACTCAAGAATGAACGAGTTATGAGTTCGGATGACCGAATTACGACGAACGAGCGAAGAACATTAAAAGCGTAAAAATGACCGAAGGGTGAAGATTAAGCCAATCGAATGGGACGTTAACGGATTCAGAATGAAGTTCTATCTAAGGGGTATTGAAGTATGTAAGATAAGGAAGAAAATGGATTTGGAACAGCCTCGTTCTGAGTTATAGCGAAGAAGTTATGAGATCAGGAAGTACGCGTCTCAAACTTGGTGCAAGATTTAGAAAATTTTCTAGGGTTTTGGCTCGGCGCCGCAGCGCCGGCTAAGTTTGCATAAGTTACGCCGAAGCGCGAGCTCAGGCCTCAGGTTCTGTTAGTTGGCGTCGCAGCGCGAGTGTTAACAAAGGACTTGGCGCCGCAACGCCAGGCCAAAAGAGAAGAGAGAGAAGTAGGCAGCACCGCAGCGCGAGTGAAAGGAAGGGGCATGGCGCTGGTGCAGGGCAAGGCCCAGAAATGAGACTTTATGTGCTCAATTACTGGGGGATGTGCAAGAAAGAATAATGAACATGGGATTCATGGGATAGATAACGATGTAGAGCAATTAAAACCTTGAGTGAAGGTTGAATGAAAAATTAAGAGACGAGCAACGTAAACGTGGAATACGTAAGCGATCCTCGTGAATCGCAATCGCGTCGGACGAACGTTCTAAGTGTATAGTGGTTGTATAACTTGGACGTTGACGAAAGTAGTAAGTAAGATATGAATTATCGTAAGAAAGCCGTAGCGAACGGTAATGAGATTAATGAAAGTCCAAGGGTGAGTCGGATAAATAATGTTGGAATGAAGTAATCGTTAAACACTTTAACCAATGTAAGGGTTGAGTGTACGTGAATATTAAACGGGCAGAACCTACACAACGTGTATGGTTTGACCATAAGGTAATGAAGACAAAGATTTAGCCGTGAACGGTGAAGAAAATGAATGGAAGATAATAACGTATAACGTTATGAAGCTGAGTTAGTAGTTTTAACTTGGATAACGTTCCGAGTCGAGTGAACCAGACGTGGTAAGATAAGAATAAAGGATTGTAAAATATTTCATGCTATGACCTCATAGTATTGACATTGAATGATCGCTCTGAGTATACGAAGGACTGTATGACTTAGACGATAAAGAATGAATCCTGAGGTATGACATTTAGTTGCCAGAAAGCCATAAGGAATATGAATTTGACTTAACGAACATCATAGTTTAATGGTTCAGATAAGTTAAGAGAAGTTAGGTTGTGGTACAATTGTAACTTTGATGGTTGACATATGGGAGCTGGGATAAACAATTCCTTCAGAGAGCGAAGGTATATACAAAACTGGTAATCGATCTAACTCACTGTTATGGGCAATGTAGATGAGACGGGAACTTGTTTGTTGGTTGTTTGTGGAAAACCACTCAGAGTACCATATGGACTACTAGCAGAGACACGATGTGTGCTGAGTCCTAGGAGAGTTATAAGAAGAAGATAAGAATGTAAATCATCAATGATGATGAATATTTTGAGTAAGACATCCCCGTATGTCATGAAGCCGTAAACCGGTAGTAAAGGAAGTTAGGCGCGTAAGCTTATATTGCAAGAATGCGAACCTTAAGAAGTAAAGTTAAGTAAACCAATGTGTAAGTCAAGTATATGACTAATTGGTATACGTGCTATTTTCTTATGTGCTACATAGGAATTGGAATGAGCATTTCAACGTAAACTATAAGCTGTAGCTGTGCGTAAGGCAAGTTTCCTAACTTCATTCATAATATATGAATGCTAGTTTCTTAGACTTCTCAGATGTTGAACTTGAGATGTCGTGTCTATGTGCATATGTTCGACATATGTACAAGGTGATAGATTGTATGAGGCCTTGAGCCATAATGTGAACACTTCAGTGTTTCTTTGAGATGAACTGTTCTATGATTGAACTGTTCAATACAAGTATGTTCTATTTATACATGAATCGTTATTATTAAGTCTATGCTAATGATTCTAGCTAGACAGGATATGTATGGAAAAAGGTAAAAGAATGAAAGTAGTGTAAAGGGTATATGATGAATGTTGTAAAATGATAAGAATCGAGACTATTCCTATTATTCAAGCTGCTTTATACCCTTTGTTCAGTTATCAAAGTTCTGAAGAATGTTTAAACTCTTGAAGTATTTTGTTTTACTGTTATGACTTGCTGGGCACTTGAATGCTCACACTTGCTTTAAATGAAAAATATTTTCAACGAACGATGTTAGAAAAAACTTAAGGATCCCGTAAAGATCAAGCTGAGCGGTATCCAAAAGAAGTGCCATTCAGTATGTGAATGTGTATGAAGATCAAGTAGAATAGTTTAATGAACGTTTATGTATCCTTGGTGGCGGATTAAAGTCACTTGTGCAAGATGTAAAGAATAATGTAATTATCATTATTTTTAATGAAAGAGGTTTTAAGGTTTCGAGAACTTGGAATTTGAGAATGTATGTTGTTATATTTAACTATATAATGACGTATGATTGGTAAGAAGTGGGACCGTGACGCACGGAGTCCGGGTCTAAAGGTAGACCTGATTTCAGGGCGTTACAGATTGGTATCAGAGCTATAGGTTATAACTCTTACGTAAGAGAACCTAAGACTATAATCGTAGAGAAGCGAATAAGAAATCGTTGAGTTAAACGATTAAGGAAGAAGATCACCACGTGATCATAGTGAATCACAGTAACAGATGAGACGTTAAACGATGAATGATTTATAGCTAATGCTATAAATGAATGATACTACGAAGTAGTATGGGAAGAAGAACTCAGATTGAGTTGAGAAGGATAGCATACGAATTAAAGAAAATTCGTATTAAGTAAAGAGAAATTTAGAAGTTGTAAGATTTCAATTGAGGACTCATGTGATGGCTGAGTTGTATGAACCTTTGTATGGGCAGAGGTTTGTGCTTGGTGTAACAACTACTCAATTTATTTCAGTGATAATCATTGGAATTGGTTACGCTATTAAGATGTATGTGACGAGAAGGTGAATCTTTTCTCATATATATACTTGATAGGTAGAGAACGATAAGGTAGGTGCGAGTTCTTGAAACTCATACTTATGGTAAGTTCGTGACTCATAATAATATGGTATGTTTTCGAACGTCTCAGCGAATGGACGCCTAAGGTCTGTCTGGATGTTCTTAAACTCATACTATTATGGAAAGTTCCTGAACTCATAATGTGTGGTAAGTTGATGGACTGTATTAAAGTATAGAGATGTTTAGACTGAAAACAAAGTATTTTCAGTAGACTTAGCATTGAAGGTGCTAGAGAAGTTTAAGTATTATCGCAGTAAGATAGTGAAGGAAGATGGAGAATAGGATATTCCAAATCCTCTAGCTATGCTAGATTTCGAAGTTTATTCAAATCGTTCTGAAATGTTTATTTTGAAAAAGGAAGAATTGGTTCAACTTTTGGAACCAATGGATTTTAAAAGAGCTATGCTTTGTATGTCTATGCCAATTTCTTCGGCTAGACAGAAATTGATTTAAAATATCAAAATGAATTTTATATCATCCGTGCATTTGATGCAAGGATGGTAAAAAGATGGAGTTGTTAATGTAATTGAACCTGGTGAGATGTGATTTTAGGATCAACAAACCGCTATGGTAAGATGTATAATGACGAAGTCATAAACTAACGAAGTCCTCAACGTACTATGAAGAGTACGGTATCATGACGTCATAAAACATTTTTGTGAAAAGAATTTAAAGAAGTAGTCGATGTCAATTGATTTGACTAGACGAATGTTTCAAGAAATTTCCAAAATTTTTGGTATTAAGTTTGAGGTGAACATACCCCTAAATGGGGATATACGATAGGCTAATCACCTACGTATGGAAAGAGGTGGTTTACTTTCTTTGTGATTGTAAACTTACCGTGGAAAGAAAAGTTTATGGCGAAAGGCTGTTTAACCTATTAAAGAGTTCATGGTTAATTTGACCCCTCAACAAAAGTATGAAATGTTTTAAAGGATATTTTATATTCGTCGCTATTCCTTCTACTTCATGATTCTTGATAGGTTATGGAGGTTAGGAATGATGGAAAGATAAGAATTTCTTTGAAAAGAAGTTGAGAAGAAGTGTAAGCTAAAATTTCGAGGACGAAATTCTGTGAAGAAAGGAAGAATGTGAGAACCCGGGTAAGGGTTTGGTTTTAAGAAATTCTGAGGATGGAATTTTTATGAGGAGGGAAGAATGTGACAACCCGGAAATTCGGTTTGTCCATAATTTAAGTTTAAATAATTAGTTATTAATAAAATGAATTTTTATTAATATTATTATGTGCTATGTGTTTATTAATCGTTCTATAACCTAGGATGATTATAAGTCGTGAGTATTCTGGCTATGAGCTAGATTGAACGAGTAAGAATTTTCAAGATAAAAATGAAAGTTTTTCGGGAACAAAAATATTTTCAGGGAAAAAGACAAAATAGGCACTATTCATCGGTTTCTGCTCAGAGTTTTATTTTGAAATTTCGAGAATTAAACGATTACGTAAAATGGTGAGACGTGATGGAATATTCAATAATATTTCAGTTATGGCAAAAACGAAGTTTTCGCCTACGGACTCAAAACCTAAAGGTTAGGAAAAGTAATTTTCGAGAATTTTAATGAGTACATATAATAACTAGGGTTATTATGCGTGAGAGATACGAGTATAAAACTAGTTATTATACGAGTGTAGTACGAAGATTAGTACGACATAGAATACGAATATCGTACGAACGATATACGAAGAGAATACGAGAAAGGAATGCGTAGAATACGATTAGTCTTAATGGACTTTGAGTTCATGGACTTTGTAGAATCCAATTGGACTTGGATTATGTCAAGCCCAATGATTTGTGAAATCAAGCCCAAGTTAGGCCCAATAAAAATTAGGGTTAAGGCCCAAACCAAGAAAAAAAACCGCGGATCGAACCGATGGATAAACAGATGGGTAATAACCATTGGGGCAACCCATGGGATGACCCATGGGCATGTGGGCCGGCCACTTGGCCACAAAGTAAGGGTGGAGGCCAAGTTTACTTGGTGGCTAAGTTGTGGAGAAGGTAGGAATAGTAAGGAGGTTAGGGGGCGAAATGACCAAATTGCCCTAGCTTTGGTTTTCTATAAATAGAAAGCTTAAGTTCATTATTTTGAGTTTTTGAAAATCCTACACCTTATAGAGAGAAAAAGAGATCAGATGAAGAGGGAGAAGGAAGAGATTGAGCATGAAGGCTCAGATCAAAAGTGATCGAGAAATAGAAAAGCTCGCAAATCGCCGGCTTTGTATAACGGAAGAAGAACGGTAATCCGAACAATAGTTTCTTCTAATTTTATTTAAGTTCAATTTGTTCAAAAACATAACTGAACGAAGATAAGAAGTAGACGAAGTTAAGAATGATTTCATATGGTTGAAATCATGATAAAAGAAGAAATAAGAACTTAGAAATTTAGTTTATAAATTTCTTAAGGAAGTATAAGATTCGTGAGGATTTTGAGCGATCCGAATGAATATTATGAACGAGTAGATGAAATAAGTAAGGAATGATGTTCCATAACATCAAATTCCAAGAAAAAGTAGAATCGTAATCCAAAATATCGATTAAAATGAAGAACGAACGAAGAACGCGAAGAACACGAAGAACGTTTTTGATGGACAAATTTAAAACCATCGTAGGATAATTGTTATTGATGGACAAGTTTAAAACCATCGTAGGATAATTGTTGTTGATGGACAAGCTTAAAACCATCGTGTATAAGTTAGTTGCATATTACTTGGTTAGGAACGGAAGAAACGTTCATGAAGAACAGATTAAAACGTAGCTATAACGAAGTTCTGGCAAAAGTTTTGCAAAAGGCGAACGAGAATTAGAAAGTTAATAAATGAATCTGAATGTGTAGGGTTTCATAAGAATGTAAGAGAACGTAGGAAACGTGAGTCGTGGACTCAAGAATGAACGAGTTCCGAGTTCGGATGACCGAATTACGGACGAACGAGCGAAGAACGTTAAAAGCGTAAAAATGACCGAAAGGTGAAGATTAAGCCAATCGAATGGCACGTTAACGGATTTAGAACGAAGTTCTATCTGAGGGGTATTGATGTATGTAAGATAAAGAAGAGAATGGATTTGGAACAGCCTCGTTCCGAGTTATAGCGAAGAAGTTATGAGATCAGGAAGTACGCGTCTCAAACTTGGTGCAAGACTTAGAAAATTTTTTAGGGTTTTGGCTCGGCGCCGCAGCGCCGGCTAAGCTTGCAAAAGTGGCGCCGTAGCGCGAGCTCGGGCCTCAAGTTCTGTTAGTTGGTGCCCCAGTGCGAGTGTTAACAAAGGACTTGGCACCGCACTGCCAGGCCAAAAGAGAAGAGAGAGAAGTAGGCCGCGCCGCAGTGCGAGAGAAAGGAATGGGCACGGTGCCGCAACGACGGTGCAGGGCAAGGCCCAGAAATGAGACTTTATGTGCTCAATTACTAGGGGATGTGCAAGAAAGAATTATGAACATCTAGTTCACGTAACGTAACACTTAATCAAGTGTTCTAAACCTTTATTAAAGGTTGAACGAAAAGATTAAAAGAGATTAAAAGATTGAAAATGTAAGCGATAGATTACGTAACCTATATCCGGGGATCGTAGTCGTAACGAACGAACGTGAGGGATTGCTATGGTTGAGACTCCTTAGACGTTGAGTGGTGAAGGTAATGAATAACATTCCGATGTTATGTCATGGTAAGTGGAGATAAGTGTAAAGTGTTTAGACGCTATGAACGCAATTTTGTTGCGATGAACGGTCGGTCTTAGCATACAATGAACGGTATTGCTTCGACATTAAGAAAGAATAATAAACATGGGGTTCATGGGATGGATAACGATGTAGAGAAATTAAAACCTTGAGTAAAGGTTGAATGAGAGATTAAGAGACGAGCAACGTAAACGTGGAATACGTAAGCGATCCTCGCGAATCGTAATTGCGTCGGACAAACGTTATAAGTGTATAGTGGTTGTATAACTTGGACGTTGACGAAAGTAGTAAGTAAGATATGAATTATCATAAGAAAGCTTTATTGAACGGTAATGAGATTAATGAAAGTCCAAGGGTGAGTCGTATAAAAAATGTTGGAATGAAGTAATCGTTAAACACTTTAACCAATGTAAGGGTTGAGTGTGTGTGAATATTAAACGGTCAGAACCTACACTCTGTGTATGGTTTGACCATAAGGTAATGAAGACTAAGATTTAGCCGTGAACGGTGAAGAAAATGAATTGAAGATAATAACGTATAACGTTAAGAAGCTGAGTTAGTAGTTTTAACTTGGATAACATTCCCAGTCGAGTGAACCTGACGTGGTAAGATAAGAATAAAGGATTGTAAAACGTTTCACGCTATGACCTCATAGTATTGACATTGAATGATCGCTCTGAGTATACGAAGGACTGTTTGACTTAGACGATAAAGAATGAATCCTGAGGTATGGCATTTAGTTGCCAGAAAGCCATAAGGAATATGAATTTGACTTAATGAACATTATAGTTTAATGGTTCGGATAAGTTAAGAGAATTTAGGTTGTGGTACAATCGTAACTTTGATGGTTGACATATGGGAGCTGGGATAAACAATTCATTCAGAGAGCGAAGGTATATACAAAACTGGCAATCGATCTAACTCACTGTTATGGGCAGTGTAGATGAGACGGGAACTTGTTTGTTGGTTGTTAGTGGAAAATCACTCAGAGTACCATATGGACTACTAGCAGAGACACGATGTGTGCTGAGTCCTAGGAGAGTTATAAGAAGAAGATAAGAATGTAAATCATCAATGATGATGAACATTTTGAGTAAGACATCTCCGTATGTCATGAAGCCATAAACTGATAGTAAAGGAAGTTAGGCGCGTAAGCTTATATTGCAAGAACGCGAACCTTAAGAAGTAAAGTTAAGTAAACCAATGCGTAAGTCAAGTATATGACTAATTGGTATACGTGTTATTTTCTTATGTGCTACATAGGAATTGGAATGAGCAGTTCAACGTAAACTATAAATTGTAGCTGTGTGTAAGGCAAGTTTTCTAACTTCATTCATAATATATGAATGCTAGTTTCTTAGACTTCTCAGATGTTATGTGACAACCCCGAAATAGGTCCATTCCATCCAACCTATTCTGAGTCACCAAATACATGGTATAGAAAATAACTACAACTTTATTACAACAATTATCGTGCAAAATACAACAACACATATGTTGTGAGTTTGGATACAAATATATACCAAATATGACTCATGTCCCTACCGTGGACAGCACCTCACAATGACACCTTACATAAAGGTATAGTCAAAAACTGTTTTAGAAATTATAAACTTTGGGAAGTGCTCAAGGAAACCTTGGTACATGGGAGGCTATGCTTCTAGGTTGTGATAGATATCATATGGCCACATAATTATCCTTGGTTGACCCAATATACCCCAAAGAAAAATGAGAAAATTACTATCATATTCTTCCCAATGGTGAGTCTTCTCTTGACTTATCATTATCTCCACTGTCTCTAATTGAGAATTATACTTCAAACAAACACCAATATTATATAGGTAGTGCTCGTAAATATACTCAGCAAGTGGATGAGCACAATCCTATCTTATGATGACGCAAGGTTGTATGTCATTAGACATCTTGTATGATAGTGAAAAAATACCCTTCCAACTTTGGGTTCGCTTCACCCTAGATGATTCACCAAAAATAACTACTAAATGATGACCACCGTTCTATTCCCCTGTTACCCCCGCTCGACCCAGTTACACTCTTATTACCTGAAAGGAATTGTGAAACATAAGGGTGAGCTCAACTAGCCCAGTAAAAAATATCATGACTAAAGATAAATAAGTTATCAATAGCCTTCAACAGAATTAAATCAGAGATTTAGAACATATGGTAGATGATAAAAATTTCAACCATAGTTGCAGCGGAACGAGCAATCCATTAGAAGAGTCAAATAAACTACAAAGTCAATTATATTCTCCATGTTAAAAATCCAGCAACAATGTTTTATCCTTGTAACATCAATCAACAATTCTGGTCCACAATCCTATGAATAACTCATAATCATAATTGTAGTTCTAAATTCCTCTTCTCATTCAGGACGAAGATAATTTTCATCACCTATCTTTACCTGAAACATCAAAGATCATGGTTACACCAAATCACAGTTCATGTTCATAATCATACTAATAACTTCATCTTTGCACTACGGCCAAAGATATTCATTTGTATCACCAGTTGGTCATGTTCATCTTAACACCTGTTCATCTTTGCACTACTGGCCAAAGATATTCAACAACATGTCATCTTTGCACTACGGGCTAAAGATATTCTTCAACAATTCATCTTTACACTACTGGCCAAAGATATTCAACCACATGTCATCTTTACACTATGGGCCAAAGATATTCATCACCAGTTCATCTTTGCACTACAGGCCAAAGATATTCAACAACAGTTCATATTTGCACTACACTATAGGCCAAATATATTAATATCTCAAAGAAATATATAATCATTTCAGAATTTATATAAACAATAATTATAACCATGTTGATTAATTCACATTTGCACTTAAGCTAAAGATATTCAATTATAAATTCAATGGTCATGATCATACCAGTTAACAATTCAACTTTGTACTACTGGCCAAAGGGAACCCATAGTCATGATCATACCAAAAATCTACCCATCTTTACACTCAAGTCAAAGAGAAATATCATCATTAGGGTTATAAAAATGTTATATATGATAATAAAATCAATATAAGCAACATATAGATTTAATCTCAAGAGTAATATTCATAAATCAACTATAATTAGGTCAGAAAAAGAAACCAATTTTGTCGTGAATAGTAACTCGTGAATAGTAACTCATGAATAGTAACTCGTGAATAGTAACTCGTGAATAGTAATTCATGAATAGTAACTCGACATGAAAAAGGTAGAAATTCCATAATAAAATTCATACCAATATTTCGGTATAATGATATTGAAAGAATAATATTTCTTAAGCTTATAAACAATTTATTTTAATTGTTTACACTTTACTAAATAATACATTTAATCATCCTAAAATGTCAAACTCATAAAATTTAATTATCAATAGCCAAAACCCTCATCAAAAATCCACATATACCTCATATAGGATTCTCAAGCCATAAAATCCTATTTTCCAATTTTCTTACTTCACATAACATATTTAATTCATTTACTCATAACTAGTCTATTTTCATGAAAAATACCAAATCAGTTCCAAAAATATTTCTTTTCTACGATTTAACAGAATATAGTCCCATATTGGACATATATTTTTCTCAGAATTTTTAAAACTCATTTACTATTTTTCATATGGCCAAAACAACCGAATATTTAGACATTTATCATAAATTGTAATTTTATCCAAAAATTCCGAAATTCACAGAGTACACTGATATTATATAGATATACTTCCAATAAAAATTTCATTAATTTTGGAGTTAACCATAAGGAGTTATAAGCGGTTACTTTTAAAAATAGTTTTTTCCCGTAAAATTCATAACTCTTAATCTATACATCCAAAAATCACCATTTTTGGCCACAATCAATAAAACTCATCAAAATATCATTTCAAAATTTTCCACAATTTTCTGAAGGTCAAAAGAAGTACGAACTAAAAAATATAATAACCCTTAAAATCTCTTACCTCAAAAGAGCAGTACTTCTGACTTGAATATCGGATATAACGCTGAGCAACACTCAAGATATCTAAATACTCACAAAAATATGCTTGATAATATAGAGAGAAAGAAAACTTATTTCTGGTGTGATTTTCAATTCTAACATAAGCACCTATTTATAGGAAAATGTTAGAACGCCAAAGGAGACTAAAATAATAAAATATTAATTTTCTTTTCTACACACCAACCATCCAAGACAGCCATCCAAGCATGCCAATTCTGAAAAAATATAGCAGCCCACATGTTATTAATACCAACCAAAGTGGGTCCCACCCTATAATTTAATAAAAATTATTTTATTTTCTGAAACTTCAATAATTTATAGAAAATAGCCCTTTTATCAGAAAATTTGAATCTCACGATTTCTTGTAGAAAATTCAATTCTCTACAACTTTACAGAAGAAAGTTTTTCCAAATTCTAAACAGAAGTTAACCGAAATCCATAAACGGACGATTTTACAGGCTATAATCAAATTTCAGTCAAGAAATGGGGTCCACCGACACACAAAACATGTGTTAATCATTTAATACAACAAAAATACTCTTCCTCCTCATATACTCATATATCCAACATTCATTGTAAAACTATCACCATTATGATATTATTAAATATAATAATAAATTATTTTATCAGAAAAGATAAAATATCATTTTTCAACAATTGTCACTTAAAAAATTTTCTCCATCTATATCCACATAAAATTAATATTTTCCTCATCATATAAATCAATAATTAATTATTCACAGATAATATTACAGAATCACAGTACTGGCAACCATGTCGTTCCCATGAAAGAGGGGGCTTTCCAATAAGGATTTCTCCTTATTTGCGCGTAATTATATGACCAAACTTCTCCTTAGACAGAACTTTCTAGACATTGTTAATAATGCTATCTAATAATATTATTCTAAATAATATGAATTATTGATCTGATAATGGAGATGATGTGTAGTGACAATTATTGAGCGACAATAATATAAAAAAATCAACGCAGCAATTATTAAATTAATAAAATAAAATATTGAACAGTAATTACTGTAACAATTATTGAGTAGTGACTTCTTACGTAAGGATCAATAATTCAAAAATACTGTGCAATACTATGTGCTATTGTGCAATAACGCGTATTACTGTATTTTAACCACCGGGTATTCCAACAGTGTTAACGGTAACAACTACGCCGTTAATTATAAAACTTAATTTTGTCGTTATCTTCATCCGACACTTATTCTGTTATGGGGCCCACAAATGACTGCAACGTCGTACGGATATTCCCGATAAAAATAATATTCCACGACCAAACGAATATTCCCCGACAACAATGAATATTTTATAGCCACTTGCGTATTTTGAAAAAAAAATTCATATATTACCCTTAACTTTAACTTTTATCAATTTAACCATTTACTGAATAGTAATTATAAGAAAAATTGAATACTTTTATTTCATAAAAAATCGGGGTCTTACAATCTCCCCTCCTTATGAAATTTCGTCCCCGAAATTTACGTACCTGGTATTCCGAAAAGTTGAGAATACCTTTCTTTCATTTTAGATTCTATCTTCCGGGTCATCATGATTTCTCCATTGCTCATCTCCCGTGATAACTTCATTTGAGTTCCTCACTTGTTGGGAAGTCATGACAACCGCTTTCCCTTGAACTACCCGACTTTGACTTGTCTGGGGCAGCATTTGGCGTCATCACTACCGTTGGAATATACTTTTCTATAGGGCATATTCCTCCCTCAACTGCCTCGTCGTACTCCTGATTCATGATCTGGATCATCAATCTTCGATCCATATCGAATTCAGGTTGACCGCTCTGTACAGGGTAATTCAAAACTCGATGTTGGGGTCTCCCTATTGCTTTCCAAAAAGAGAAATTCATATAATCTATTTTACCCTTCTTAGATCGGACATCTCTTTCCACAATATCCACGTGTCGTGCGGCTTTTGCCCATGCATCACTTATTCTCACTCGTTCAGTTTTTTCTTCTTTCAGCTCAGATTCCATCTTTATCATCTTATACTCTGGCAAAGAGTGCTTCTGTTCAAGCATCACATATCGGGTAACACAAGCTTGAATTGTTGCATCCTTTTGCTCCACGACCGCCTGTCGTTCTTCAGCCTGCTCTTCTAACTCATAAATATGATTTTGAAATTCTACATTTTGATCATATAATACCTCTAATAAATTCTCCTCAAGTCCTTCTTCTTCCTCACTCTCAGCTGCTACCTATGCGACTAGCTCGGGTGCAACCATCAATTCTTCACTCACCACATGGATTTCTCTAATTCCTTCTTCGCCTGACATCACATTATCCTGGTTAATGATTAGAGGTATCCCCACGGTCTCATTCACTCTATTATTAACATTCTCAGCAGCCATTCTCAAATACTACCATAAAACAAGGGTTAATTAAACAAATTAACATATCACATAATATCCCGATATTATGACTGACCAACAAATAAGCTTAGGTAGGACACACTAGCGAAAGATTTACTCATCTCTCCCCTCCTAGTTATATTCCCCGATCTCTGCCAGAGACCATATCCCTAAGCTCTGATACCAACTGTGACAACCCCAAAATAGGTCCACTCTATCCAACCTATTCTGAGTCGCTAAATACATGGTACAGAAAACAACTACAACTTTATTACAACAATTGTCGTGCAAAATACAACAACACATATGCTATAAGTTTGGATACAAATATATACCAAATGTGACTCATGTCCCAACCGTGGACAACACCTCACAATGACACCTTACATAAAGGTATAGTCAAAAACTGTTTTAGAAATTAGAATCTTTGGGAAGTGCTCAAGGAAACCTTGGTACATGAGAGGCCATGATTCTAGGTTGTGATAGATATCATATGGCCACAGAATTATCCTTGGTTGACCTAATATACCCCAAAGAAAAATGAGAAGATTACTATCATATTCTTCCCAATGGTGAGTCTTCTCTTGACTTATCATTATCTTCACTGTCTCTAATTAAGAATTATACTTCAAACAAACACCAATATTATATAGGTAGTGCTCGTAAATATACTCAGCAAGTGGATGAGCACAATCCTATCTTATGATGACACAAGGTTGTATGTCATTAGACATCTTGTATGATAGTGAAAAAATACCCTTCCAACTTTGGGTTCGCTTCACCCTAGATGATTCACCAAAAATAACTACTAAATGATGACCACCGTTCTATTCCCCTGTTACCCCCGCTCGACCCAGCTACACTCTTATTACCTGAAAGGAATTGTGAAATAGAAGGGTGAGCTCAACTAGCCCAGTAAAAAATATCATGACTAAAGATAAATAAGTTATCAATAGCCTTCAACAGAATTAAATCAGAGATTTAGAACATATGGTAGATGATAAAAATTTCAACCATAGTTGCAGCGGAACGAGCAATCCATTAGAAGAGTCAAATAAACTACAAAGTCAATTATATTCTCCATGTTAAAAATCCAGCAACAATGTTTTATCCTTGTAACATCAATCAACAATTCTGGTCCACAATCCTATGAATAACTCATAATCATAATTGTAGTTCTAAATTCCTCTTCTCATCCAGGACGAAGATAATTGTTATCACCTATCTTTACCTGAAACATCAAAGATTATAGTTACACCAAATCACAGTTCATGTTCATAATCATACTAATAACTTCATCTTTGCACTACGACCAAAGATAATCATTTGTATCACCAGTTGGTCATGTTCATCTAAACACATGTTCATCTTTGCACTACTGGCCAAAGATATTCAACAACACTTCATATTTGCACTACAGGCCAAATATATTCATCAACAGTTCATATTTACACTATATGCAAAATATATTAATATCTCAAAGAAATATATAATCATTTCAGAATTTATATAAACAATAATTATAACCATGTTGATCAATTCACATTTGCACTTAAGCTAAATATATTCAATTATAAATTCAATGGTCATGATCATACCAGTCAACAATTGAACTTTGTACTATTGGCCAAAGGGAACCCATAGTCATGAACATACCAAAAATCTACCCATCTTTACACTCAAGTCAAAAAGAAATCATTAGGATTATAAAAATATTATATATGATAATAAAATCAATATAATCAACATATAGATTTAATCTCAAGAGTAATATTCATAAATCAACTATAATTTGGTCAGAAAAAGAAACCAAATTTATCGTGAATAGTAACTCGTGAATAATAACTCATGAATAGTAACTCGTGAATAGTAACTCGTGAATAGTAATTCATAAATAGTAACTCGACATGAAAAAGGTTGAAATTCCACAATAAAATTCATACTAATATTTCGGTATAATGATATTGAAAGAATAATATTTTTTAAGCTTATAAACAATTTATTTTAATTGTTTACACTTTACTAAATAATGCATTTAATCATCCTAAAATGCCAAACTCATAAGATTTCATTACCAATAACCAAAACCCTCATCAAAAATTTGAATATACCTCATATAGGATTCTCAAGCCATAAAATCCTATTTTTCAATTTTCTTACTTCACATAACATATTTAATTCATTTACTCATAACTAGTTCATTTTCCTGAAAAATATCAAATCAGTTTCAAAAATATTTCTTTTCTGTGATTTAGCAGAATATAGTCCCATATTGGACATATATTTTTCTCAGAATTTTTAAAACTTATTTACTATTTTTCGTATGGCCAAAACAACCGAATATTTAGACATTTATCATAAATTATAATTTTATCCAAAAATTTCAAAATTCACAGAGTACACTGATATTATATAGATATACTTCCAATAAAAATTTTATCAATTTTAGAGTTAACCACAAGGAGTTATAAGCGGTTACTTTTAAAAATAGTCTTTTCCCGTAAAATTCATAACTCTTAATTTATACATCCAAAAATCACTATTTTTGGACACAATCAATAAAACTCATCAAAATATCATTTTAAATTTTTCCACAATTTTCTGAAGGTCAGAATAAGTACAAACTGAAAAATATAAAAACTCTTAAAATCCCGTACCTCAAAAGAGTAGTACTTCTGACTTGAATATCAGATATAACGCTGAGCAACACTCAAGATATCTAAATACTCACAAAAATATGCTTGATAATATAGAGAGAAAGAAAACTTATTTCTGGTGTGATTTTCAATTCTAACATAAGCACCTATTTATAGGAAAATGTTAGAACGCCAAAGGAGACTAAAATAATAAAATATTAATTTTCTTTTCTACACACCAACCATCCAAGACCAGCCATCCAAGCATGCCAATTCTGAAAAAATATAGCAGCCCACATGTTATTAATACCAACCAAAGTGGGTCCCACCCTATAATTTAATAAAAATCATTTTATTTTTTGAAACTTCAATAATTTATAGAAAATAGCCCTTTTATCAGAAAATTTGAATCTCACGACTTCTTATAGAAAATTCAATTCTCTACAACTTTACAGAAGAAAGTTTTTCCAAATTCCAAACAGAAATTAACCGAAATCAATAAACGGACGATTTTACAGGCTATAATCAAATTTCAGTCAAGAAATGTGGTCCACCGACAGACAAAACATGTGTTAATCATTTAATACAACAAAAATACTCTTCCTCCTCATATACTCATATATCCCACATTCATTGTAAAACTATCACCATTATTATATTATTAAATATAATAATAAATTATTTTATCAGAAAAGATAAAATATCATTTTTCAACAATTGTCACTTAAAATATTTTCTCTATCTATATCCACATAAAATTAATATTTTACTCATTATATAAATCAATAATTAATTATTCACAAATAATATTACATAATCACAGTACTGGCAACCATGTCGTTCCTAGGAAAGAGGTGGCTTTCCAATAAGGGTTTTTTCTTATTGGCGCGCAATTAGATGACCAATCCTCTCCTTAGACAGAACTTTCTAGACATAGCCAATAATGCTATCTAATAATATTATTCCAAATAATATGAATTATTGATCTGATAATGGAGATGATGTGCAGTGATAATTATTGAGCGACAATAAAATAAAAAAATCAACGCAGCAATTATTGAATTAATAAAATAAAATATTGAACGGTAATTACTGTAACAATTATTGAGTAGTGCCTTCTTAGGTAAGGATCAATAATTCAAAAATACTGTGCAATACCGTATCCTACTGTGCAATAACGCGCATTACTGTATTTTAACCATCGGGTATTTCAACAGTGTTAACGGTAACAACTACGCCGTTAATTATAAAAATCAATTTTGTTGTTATCTTCATCCGACAGTTATTCTGTTATGGGGCCCACAAATGACTGCGCTGTCGTACGGATATTCCCGATAAAAAGAATATTCTACGACCAAACGAATATTCCCTGATAATAATGAATATTTTATAGCCACTTGCATATTTTGAAATTTTTTTTCATATATCACCCTTAACTTTAACTTTTATCAATTTAACCATTTACTGAATAGTAATTATAAGAAAAATTGAATACTTTTATTTCATAAAAATTCGGGATCTTACATGTTAAACTTGAGATGTCGTGTCTATGTGCATATGTGCTAGATATGTATAAGGTGGTAGAATGTATGAGGCCTTGAGCCATAATGTGAACACTTCGGTGTTTCTTTGAGATGAACTATTCTGTGATTGAACTGTTCAACACAAGTATGTTCTGTTTATACATGAATCGTTATTGTTAAGTCTGTGCTAATGATTCTAGCCAGACAGGATATGTATAGAAAAAGGTAGAAGAATGAAAGTAGTGTAAAGAGTATGTGATTAATGTTGTAAAATGATAGGAATCGAGACAATTCCTATTGTTCAAGCTGCTTCATAACCTTTGTTCGATTATCGAAGTTCTGAAGAATGTTTAAACTCTTGAAGTTGTTTGTTCAACTGTTATGACTTGCTGGGCAATTCAATGCTCACACTTGTTTTAAATGAAAAATATTTTTAGCGAACGATGTTAGAAAGAACTTAAGGATCCCATAAAGATCAAGCTGAGCGGTATCCAGAAGAATGTGAATGTGTGTGAAGATCAAGTGAAGATTTGTAATGTAAAAAGAAGAATTAAACTATAGAATAATTTAATGAACGTTTGTGTATCCTTGGTGGCGGATGAAAGTCACTTGTGCAAGATGTAAAGAATAATGTAATTATCATTATTTGTAATGAAAGAGGTTTTAAGGTTTCGAGAACCTGGGATTTGAGAATGTATGTTGTTATATTTAACTATATAATGACGTATGATTGGTAAGAAGTGAGACTGTGACGCACAGAGTCCGGGTCTGAATGTAGACCAGATTTTAGGGCGTTACATTGGAGCCCAGACTCGCACCACTCAGTTCATGGGGGATATGGTTTCAGGATCCGTGATGATAGGGCGTCTGTGCCGCATTTCCCTGTATTTTTAGTTGTACAGAGATGATGTATATAGATGATGATGTATTTAGGAATGTATGTACTATCTTCTATTCCCTACATCATACTGCCATCTATTATCTGTTATGCATGTATCATGTTATGCATTTATATGTATGTCCAGAGATATTCAGGATTGACCCCTGGATGGTATTATGATACGGCCCACATAGATGTCTTCTTCGACAGTTAGCCGCATAGATCACACCCCACCATATTGGTGGCATCCCGTCTAAGATATTGGTATGATAGTATGTCACCCTCAAATAGGGTGACCGTAAATCAGCTGTTGCAACATACCATAACCCTTTTGATGTTTCAGGTTCCCGCAGGATTTGTGGAGGGCATGCTGGAGCACTAGGTACTGGAGAGACAAGTTTTCCGATTTGGGACCCAGGAGTTGACTCTGACTTTACAGGAGTATGCACGTTTGATGATGCTTCCACTTGACAGACTTTGCGTGCATATGGCCATTGGTGACATGAGCCGTTAATTTATGACTCTCACCGGGCTGAGGCAGAGAGTTATGAAGGATGAGATCACATTCGGCCACGTGATATCCCAGCATTTTTTTATTGACAGATTTGGCTATGAGGATAGCTATGCTCGATGTTCTGGGGATTTCACCATACCAGAGGACCAGTGGCATTTGACCAGAGTGGATGTATTGATGCTGTGTGTATTATCATACATGTATATGCCACGATACAGGGACGAGCTGGACATCGGTGTTATTATGATAGTGAGAGCTCTCATGGAGGGTTGCACCATTATTCCAATGATCATGGCAGAGACACTGAGGTCGGCTGTATGTGTGGTCATGCTGTATATATGGTTTATGTCACACTTGAGACCGATTGGCACATTTAGATGACACGGGTATTGTTTCACCCATGAGATAGCTATGTTGTATTCTTTCCAGCCTATGGAGTGTACAGATCCTACATCTTGGTTCATTTTCTTAGCTGGGATTGTAGATCCATTTGCTATCTTATCGTGTTCAGGACTCAGTTTGCCCTACAGTTTTATCACTCATGCTCCGGGCATGGATTATCTCCCTCTGGCTAGTTTGAGGGGCATGACTACCTACCACCCACTGGCCGTAATGTCGCAGTTTGACCAGTTCCAGGACTTTCATCCTTTTGATGGGGCGTTAGGTCAGTGCTTAGCTTCTTGCCATCTATCAGCAAAGGACCGATCCCGTGTGCATGGTTGTTGGGATCAGCATGAGATAGCTACTTTTTCTATTATCCATCCGGGTTATTCTCTAGAGTATTCTACGTGGATGGAGAGAGAGACTTCATTGGCTACGGTAGCATCCACGGTGTCGAGCATTGCTTTAGATGGTGTAGAGCCCATGTAGGACATTAATTTTCACACAGAGGAGGAGCCATTTACTGGGTTGCCAACAGCTCTCTTAGATTCTCCCAGTACTAGCACTGTCTTGATTCAGCATTCAACACAGTACTTTGAGCAGAGTCTTCATCTGATGACCTTTGAGAGAGATCAGGCTAGAGCTCTGATGTTGACAGCTCTTGATGGGAGAGACGTAACTCTGTTAGAGGGAGATGAGGTATGGACTCGTAGAGATGCTGCTGTTGTTGAGCGGGATGAGGCCATATCAGCCTGAGATTCAGTGATAGTTGAGTGGGATAGCGCCATATTTGCGGGATGTAGCCATCACAGATAGTATTACAGTGAGGTCCCATACCACTGTCATGCTTACCGAGATGAGTGCATATATCGATGAGCATCGCATCACCATGCAGATGGCCTCGGACTTGCTGGCTCGTGTGGATATCCTTGTACAGGAGACCACATCGTTGCCTCCTTCTTCGGATAGATCTGCTAGCTCGTATGCATACCAATCTATAGATAGCCTTGTATTTTCCTGCACAGACTAGCTTAGCCGTTTTGTCATGTACAATTTACATTGTGTATATCAAATAGTATTATATATATAGCAGGGAAATATATTTTTGATCACTTCCCTTTTAGATATACCTGAATACTTGCTTGATATTTTCCTGCTTCTTCAGGGCTTGTGATCTTGATGTATTCTGACTTCCTCCTTGCTGGATGGACATTGAGTTGTCTCTGGATAGTTCAGAATGGATCACAGATCTGTGTGTATCCCTACCATCTTTGGTGTCTTGGGACTAGTTTTTGTATGGAAATATGGAGAGATGTGTGGCTTTCCTCTCTGAGATTGACCGCACCACAGATGGTCGCCAGTACTCCTATTTAGGAGGAGCCTAGTTAATTCCATCTCTTATGGATTGGTGTTGCTCTTTGAGGTACAACCTCAGCTTAGATGGTCGCCGAATCTCATATTTAGGAGGAGTTCAGGTAATCCCATCCCTTTAGTTTAAAGCCAAATAAAATGTGATGGATTGAAGGATGATCCCAGTACCGTTGACAAGGGTTTGTGTTTTGGTAGGGGGTTAGACCGAACCATAAATGGCTGCCTACGTACTCCTTTTGAATAGGAGATCAGGTCTACGTAGTTCAAACCTGGTGTAAGAGGTTCAACGTTGTTTGGTAGAAAGGGTGTATGAATATTTTTGTTATTTTTATTTTTATAAGGAAAAGGGTGTAGAAGTGTTTTTATTGTTTTTGTTTTATTGCGACTGGGCCATATAAAATATGGTTTCCTACGTACTCCCGTGTATCAAGGAGATCAGGTCGACGTAGTTAGCCCCTCAGGACGAGTTGAAAAGCTTGATCCCATGTGCAGGGTAAACTACGGGGAAGAGAAAGTTTGATCCTAGGTTGAGGATAAACTACAGGTATGAAAAGTATGATCCCATGTTTGGGGGGACAAACTGTAAATGCGAGAGGTTCAATCCCTAGTGGGATGACCAAAGTTGTAAGAGTGTAGTGAAGCCAGGCTGCTAGATTAAAGAGTATGTTTCCCTGAGGGGCAAAGTGTGGAAAAGAGTTGTATGTGGTAAAGGGTTAAAGAACCGGAATGACTAGCTATTTGATGATTCAATACCAAGATGTTTGTTTGATGGTAACTTCAGACATAGTACCATTTCACGGTGTTCGAGTTGATGAGTTGTGGAAGTTCATCGTCGTCCATTTGCTGCAATCTGAGAGCACCTCCCGTCAATACCTCCTTGACAATAAACGGACCTTCCCAGTTAGGGGCGAATTTTTCCTTAGACTGATCTTGGCCATCGATGATCTTCTTCAAAACCAAGTCATGTTGTTTAAACTGCCTCAACCAGACTTTTCTGTTGTAGGATCTGGCGATCCTTTGTTGATATAACTGACCATGGAAGATAGTTGAGGTTCGCCTTTTATCTATTAGAGATAATTGGTGATATATGTCTTGTACCCATTAGTCTTCATCCAGCTGAGCATCTATCAACACTCAGATGGATTCCATTTCTAATTCTATAGGGAGTACTACTTCCATCCCATAGGTTAATGTATAGGGGGTTGCCCCAGTTGAAATGTGCATTGACGTTCTGTAGGCTAACAGACTAAGAGGAAATAGGTCAGGCCATCCTTTATGGTTGGCGGACATCTTTTTCATGATCTTCTTGATGTTTTTGTTAGCCGCTTCAACATCACCATTCATCTTTAGACGGTAGATGACGGAGTTAAAGTGTTTGATATTAAATTTACTACAAAACTCCTTTATCATTTTGTTGTTGAGGTTCTTAGCATTATCTGATACAATTACCTCTGGTTGTCCATATCGACAAATGACATTTTTTCTGATGAAAGCAATGATGACTTCTTTGGTAACCCTGGGGAAGGAGGCTACTTCTACCCACTTGGTAAAGTAGTCGATCATGGTGAAGATAAAGCGATGTCCATTACTGGCTTTAGGCTCGATGGGCCCGATCACGTCCATTCCCCACATTGAGAAGGGCCAAGGTGAACTCATATTGTGGAGCTCCCGTGGAGGGGCGTGGATAGCATTCCCATAAATTTGGCACTAATAACATCTCTTGACGTGGTCATTGTAGTCAGCCTTGAGAGAGAGCCAGTAATGTCCTTTTCTGAGTATCTTTTTTACAAGTAAAGGGCCGCTCGTGTATGGGCCACATACTCCACCATGGACCTCATCCATGAGTCTTTGAGCTTGATCCATATCCAGGCATCTGAGGAGACCTAATACTGCATCTCTCTTGTAGAGTGCATCTCCGCTCATGTAAAATTTCATAGCTAGTCGATGAATCCACCTTTGCTCAGTTAGGCTCGCCTCAGCGGGTGTAGATCCATCTCACAAGTACTCCTTGATATGCTGATACCAAGGTTGTTGGATGGGAGGTAACTCATCCGATACTTCTCCAACATAGTTCCCATAGGCGGGTGCGTTTTGCAGGGCAAATGTGACGCTTGACATGTGTTCCTTGTCAGGTATGTGAATCAAGGAGGCCAAAGTTGCTAACGCGTCTACAAAGTCATTCCTATTATAAGGAATGTGTAGAAAAGAGATCTCTTCGAACTCCGAAGCCATCTATAAAACTTGTCGATGGTAAGGCAGCAAATGCATCTATTTGGTTTGATAGATTCCCGTGGATTGTTTGACTACCAACTCTGAATCTCTAAAGACAGTTAACCGCCTGATGCCCATTAAACGGGCAAGTTTTAGCCCCATGATACAGCCTTCATACTCAGCTGTGTTGTTGGTGCTGACAAACTGCAATTTGATGGCGATGGGATACTGCTCCCCCGTACAGGATACAAGAACTGCTCCAGCTCCAGAACCTTCCATATTAATAGCTCCATCAAAATACACGTTCCATGTTTGACATGTATCGTACTGATGGTGTTGCTGAATTGCCATTACCCCTTCATCAGGGAAGTAAGTTTCCAAGGGTTTGAAATCCCCTGAAGGTGTAGCGGCCAGTTGACCCGCGATTCCTTGACCTTTAATGGACTTTTGAGTCACGTAAATAATGTCAAATTATTACAGAATCAACTGCCATCTAGACAGTCAGCAATCCAGTATGGGCTTGCTGAACAGATACTTGAGAGGATCCACGCGGGATGTGAGATAGGTGTGTGCCCATAGAGGTAATGCTATAACCTCATGGCAGCCCATGCTAAAGCACAACAAGTCTTCTCAATTAGAGTGTACTTGTGTTCACTGCTGCTGAATCTTTTGCTGAGGTAATAGATAGCTCGTTCTCGGCCTCTATCGTCTTTCTAACCGAGCATGCAGCCCATGGCATTGTCACTTATGGATAGTTACATGAATAGGGGAACATCATCCCTAGGTGGCACCAAAATAAGAGCTTTGACTAGCTGATCTTTGATTGTAAGGAAGGCCTTTTGGCACTCATTATTCCATTTCATGGAGGAGTTCTTCCTTAACAGCTTGAAGATAGGCTCACAAGTTGCTGTGAGTTGAGAAATGCACCAACTAATGAAGTTGACTCTTCCAAAAAATCCCCGTATTTCATTCTCTGTCTGAGGAATGGGCATTTTCATAATGGCCTGGATTTTGGTGGGATCCAGCTCAATCCCTTTGTGGCTGACTAGAAATCCTAGCAACTTGCCTGATTTAAAGCCAAAGGCGCACTTGGCTGGATTTAACTTCAATTTTTACTTACGCAACCTGTTGAAAAGCTTTTTGAGATGGTCTAAGTGGTCTTCCTCCCTTCAAGATTTGACAATGATATCATCCACATAGATCTCTATCTCCTTGTGCATTAAGTCGTGGAAAAGAGCCATCATAGCTCTTTGATAGGTAGCTCCGGCATTGATGAGGCCGGAAGACAACCGTCTATAGCAAAAGGTTCCCCAAGGCGTGATGAAAGCAGTTTTCTCACAATCCTTCTCAGCAACCATGATTTGATGGTACCCCGCAAAGCAATCAGCGAAGGAGTACATGCCATATTGAGCAATATTGTCACTGAGAATGTGGATAAATGGCACAGGAAAGCTATCTTTAAGGCAAGCTTTATTCAGATCCCGATAATCCACACAAACTCGCACCTTTCCTCCAGGCTTAGGCACGGGAACAATGTTGGATATCCATTCAGGATAGGTGGACACCATGATAATACCAGCTTGAAATTGTTTCACAATTTCTTCTTTCACCTTCAAACTCCACTCAGGTTTCAATCGCCTGAGTTCCTGCTTGACTGGCTTGAATCCCTCTTTGATGGGAAGGCAATGAAGGACAATATCAATGGACAAACCCACCATGTCTTCACGAGACCATGCAAACACATCCTAAAATTGGGTTAGTAGTGTAACCATGTAATTCCTCTGGTTTGGGGTAAGGTCTGAACCAATCTTGATTAACTTAGGGTTTTGTAAGGTTTTGAGATTGAAGGAGGTGGTTTAATCAAGATTTGGTTTTGGTTTGTCTTCGACCCATTCTTTGATCTCCGGAGGCACCTCATTGTCCTCTTGTATTTCCATCAAGTATGAGTCCAACTTTTCATCAAAGTTACAATCCTTGTGGAGAAGTGGCATTTTATCAGCAAGTACATGCACATCTAAGTTCAGAGTCCTGAAACAAAATATGCTTTCACTTAATATATATGAAACTGTTTAATCATACAAATTGTTAGCATGTACGGACAAAACAACAATTAATATTGTACAGAAAAGTAAACAATTATGATATCTATAGGGCAGAAAGAAGTCCTGCCCATTTTACCCTTGTTAACCAATGTAAGGAGTGCTACTCCAATTGGAAAGGGCAAAGTCATGGTGGACTGCAGTGATGGAGGGACTGTCATCGTCCTCCATCGTTACCCGAATGATCGTCTGGGCAATCATCGTCTGGGGTGTATGTGTTTGTATGTTCATCATGGATAATGATGTGTATGCCTGACATCATTTCGACGATGTCCTGCTTAATTCTTCGTTCCTCTCCTTCCATATTGGGATCTAGAACAAAGACTTCCTTTTCCTTTACCGGTATCGGCTTAGGAAATAACATAGCCATTATGTTGGCTGACACCTTCACCCGAGTTTGTGTAGACTCTGGATTAACAGGTGGAGATAATCGTCGTGTGGCTGAAGTTGAAGGAATCTACTTATGCTTATATGAATTCCTGTGACTAGAACTGACAGAATAGCCTAGTCCGGTTGTCCCGGTTTGACTAGACACTTGGATTGGGTGCTTAATACCTCGTTGCCCTTTACCCAGCCCTTGTCCTGACTGGTGTCCTAATGACATCATTTATTGAGTAGTTGCCATAACTTCGGCCGAAATATTGGGTACGGGAAATGGCATCCCAATAGAATGATATTGAGTGTTCCTTACTTCCAAAGCGTGGAAACTGACCGGATTAACATCTGAATTGACATTGATGAGTGGCATGTCACCCTATTGAGGACATTCAGGTTCAGCGTTGACTGTGACTAGGCTATTGTTGATAATGTATTTAAGTTACTGATGAAGAGTGGAGGGGACTGCCCCAGCCATATGAAACCACGGTCTCCCTAGAAGCAGGTTGTATCCTATATCTATTTTTAGCACGTGAAAAGATACACAAAATGTATAGGGACCAATCTCAATCGACAGCTTAATCTCTTCGACTGAATTCCGGCGGGATCCATCAAAAGCTTTGATGATCGTATGGCTATTATCGACGTCGGGATTTTTTTTGTCCCTTTTCGTTACCTATTTTTTTGTGTTCTCATTTTAGGTTAGATTTGTTTGAAAAAATAAGTGAAAAAGGTCTGACAAGTGTAATGTCGATGATTGGACTTTAAGAGTCGCCAGTTGGTTTTTTAACTGGTTGTACCAATATAACCGAGAAAAGGTTTGCACATTGACCCAATCACGTGACACTGCTAAACGGGTCGGTGAAACCGAGATTCAATTAGAGTCCGGGGACTTGCTTATACGGAGGGAAGGTGTTAGGCACCCCCCGACATCAGTGTTGCCACGATGACCACCACTTTTTAAGAAACTATTATATGAATGTGTGTGTGTGTGTGTGTGTGGGTCAATGTGCTTTTATTTGAAAGTAGTGCGAGGCCTCGTTCGCACCTATATACATAAGGTTTGAATTTATATAAAAATTTAGTTTTAAACAAGATATGGCAGTGATGTTTTAAAAGAGGTTTTTCAAACCCAGTGCTCAATAGTAATTGAGACCTTTTACACTCCCATTTTATTCAATATTCGGCTTGGTTGATTTTATTTTACAGATGCGAGGCATCTGTATGAAAAAAATGTACAAAAAGGTGCTGAATTCCTCGCATGTATGAAAACCATTTGAGGAGATCCAAACATCACAGATAAATTTACAAGCTGCTTATAGCTGAAAAGGTCCAATACGGGAACCGAATCTAGATTCAGTTGACTGAATCTGTGATCACATGATTTCTAGGCTAACATGATGTCGCAGTTGATATAAACGCAGTAAGTAGGTTAATATATAAAACCTGTCAATATATATATATATATATATATATATATATATATATGATCACCAACCACGAAGCACCTCCATGGGGGATCAGAAATATAAATAAAGCAGTAAAAGCTATCTACCGCCACGGAGGAAACTCCAGGCGGGACGAAATGTACCGAAAGCAGTAAAAACGGTCAACCACCACGAAGTAAACTCCAGGTGGGACGAAATATATATATATATATATATATATATATATATATATATATATATATATATATATATAAAGCGATAAACGCACGAGATATAAAATCCAGGCTCATCGAACAAAGTTCGACAACAATCAATATATATAAATATATATATATTAAAGCAGTAAACGCTCTAGACTGAAGTCTAGGCTCATCAAACAGAGTTCGACATGCAGTTCATATATATATATATATATATATATATATATATATATATATATATATATATATATATATATATATATATATATAAACTGAAATAAAACCACGGACCGAAGTTCGGGCAAACACACGCAATACGACTCTCAACATAAAGAAGGGTGTGTGCAATTGGGAGAGAAAGACTTGAAAATGTGTAAGAAGGATTACAGTGGATGCCAAAGAAGACTTCAATAACTTTAAAGTAGATAAACACTGGCTTCTGCCGGTACAGAAGTAGCTATATGTGAGCTCACAAGTGTTTAAAATGAGAAAGTACTCAATTTGGGGTGTGTACAGAGCAAATTAGACAGGACTTTCTTGCCTTTTCTCTTTTTAAAATGACCACCCCAAGCCTTCTATTTATAGAGGATGGACCTGCGGCTGGGCCGTAGGTGTACCAAAGGCTGCCCGGGGTGCCTCGGGCTTCGTAGGTCTCGCCGTCTCGAAGTACGTGCACGTAGGCAACGTAATGTCCGTTCGAACTTTCAGAATTGTAATTCGGGCATTCGACTGAGGTATATAGGACCTATTTCAGATCGTCGTTGTCGAGAGTTATGCAATGACATGAGATTAGAGGTTGTACGAAGTCATGAAGATGAGACGATGCCCTCCGGTCTTCAGTTTCAAATTCTATCCATTATTCTGCATAATAGTCACTCAGGATTGGTTTTCCTTGGCTCTTGTGGGACATTGTTGTGTAGAAATGTATGTCTAAAATTTTGAGATGACGTGATCTGGCGTCATGGTGGCAAGATGATGACTTTGTCCCTCACCGGGGTTATCTCTGATTTGGGCTGATAAAGCAGACGTTGCTCAGGATTATCGTTGAGATTGGACTGCTACAAATATTGAAGGTCCTCAGTGTCATCTCTGAGGTGTGCCTATCTTGTACTGAGTGCCTCGGTGTGAGTACCAAGGTTGAAGCTGATGGCATGCATTTGAAACAAGCATTTTCGGGGTTATCTCCGGAACTGCCACTGCCTTCCTTGGGGTTATCTCCAAGGATAGAATCTGTTATTCCCAGTGTTAAGACTGAGACGGAACATCTCAGGGTTATCTCCGGGATGAATTGATCTTCTCTGGTTTGTGTTCCGGTATTTGATCTGCATGCCTCGGGGTTATCTCCGAGGTTGGAATTGTTACTCTCGGTGTGTGTTTCGGGGTTGAGCTGTTACTCCCAGTGTGTGTTTTGGGGTTGAGCTGTTCCTCCCAGTGGTATCCAGAATGGATATGAACCGTCTTCTAGGGTTTCCTCTTAAAAGATGAATATGCGCTTCTGCGATGTTAGTAATAGATATGCAAAAAATTTCGAGTGTCTACAGATCCGCCTCTTTATCATATTCATGCAATGCAATGCATGGATAGGATAAAGAATCCTAGACACTTGAAATATAATAGGACACAACTGTATGATACATGTGTATGGGGTTGTTTCCCCACATGCTGAGGATGATTTCTATCTCCTTATAGCTTCTATTGGGGATTTGGCAATGATGACCAAATTGGATGTGCAATCCAAATCTTTGAGGATGTTGACATTGGGGTTATCACCAAAGTCCTGAATCCTTGATACAGACTTGATTATGAAGTAGTGCCTCTTATGTGTAAGAGATCTATGGGGATAAAGCTTTGTCTGTTTGAGGATGTGTATAACATATTTTATCTTCAATCCTCCTTGATGATGTTTCCCTTTCCAAGTTTGTATCGCCAGAGTATGTCAATATTCTATTGGTTTTACTGCCAACAGCAAATGTTGTCAAGGCTGCCCTACCTTTGTTGACGTGTGAACCAACGGTTTACCACGCGTTGTAAACCCCGCCGGGGATACATTTAATCCTCTGTTGATGTGTAGATCGACGGATGAACTCCCTGCTGGGGATGAATACCAAGGCTGCTTGGACTTTGTTGATGTGTGTATCAACTGATGAAATCATCGGATGGTTTCTGATGCGACGTTGGGTTTACTTGCCAACGGTTGAACTGATGCCAAGGTTTGACCTTCATGGATACGTACATCAATGGATGGCAATACGCTGTGATCCCCGCCGGGGTTGTTGTATTATCATTGATGTGTGTGTCAACAGAACATGCGTTGTAACCCCCGCCTGGGAGACGTGTTGGATCATCGTTGATGTGTGTGTCAAAGGAACATGTGTTGTAACCCCCGCCGGGGTTACATTGAGGAATATGAGTACTCGAGTATAAAATCCTCGAATAGCTCTTGATGCTTCAGTGGGTTTACTTACCATCTGCTGAAATAACGTCAAGGCTGCTTGACCTTCATTGATACGCACACCAATGGATGAAAATGTGTTGTGACCCCCGCCGGGGGTTATTGTATTTTAATATATACAAGCACGTTGTAACCCCCACCGGGGTTCCACTGGATCATCACTGATGTGTGTATCAGTGGCTGAAATCATCAAACGGCTTTCGACGCTCCGTTGGATTTACTTGACAATGGTTATAGTGATGTCAAGGCTGATTGACCTTCGTTGATATGTATGTCAATGGATGATATGCGTTGTAACCTCCGTCGGGGTTATGTACTTCGATATATGTATTGCGTTGCGACCCCCGCCGAGGTTATGTACTTTGACATATGTACTGCGCTGTGACCCCCACCGGGGTTATGTGATTTGACATATGTGCCGCGTTGTAACCCTCGTCGGGGTTATGTGCTTTGTCATATCTACCGCATTGTAACCCTCGCCGGGGTTATGTACTTTGACATATGTACCGCATTGTGACCCCCGCCGGGGTTATGTAAAGTAGGATGATGATCCTAAATGAGAGGAATTGGACCTGCGTGAGGTATCGTTGAGCGTGACTTGTATCGTCTGAGATCATCAGCATAGTGTACCCTGTGTTTGGGCAAATACCAATGAATGATGTGAAGACCCACGGTTCAACAAGGATTGTAGGCTATTCTACTCAATCGCGTAGCATTTTTATCCCTAATTTGGCCTTTTCAACTCGCGAGAACTCCTTTGCAATTTGAACTGGATCGAGCCGAAGGGGTGGGACCCACATAGGGGTGTCGCAGGTACACCTACTGCAACCACAGATGGACCTGCGGCCAACCATAGATGATAAAGACCAGCAGGTTGCTGTCATAAGTCATTTTTATCCTGCGCCGCGAAGGAAATCTGAGAGCTCTTCTTCAGATCAGCTGAGTTTGGACGTCTTTCTGTAAATTCTGTCACTGTACAAGTGTTCTACACTGTCCTGGTAATGTATGCATGTACTTTTTTCCAGTTTTTATCCGTTGGAAAATGACTTATCATATGAAATGCATCTAAACACATAGTAGTGATTATGTATGCTCAAATAATTTGATCAAAAATATTCAACATAGTAAATGTTAGTATTAAACCATACTGAACATTATGATGTGAAAAAATTTAACTTTTGAGACGGTCAAATGGGCACCTTTTTCTGCTATTTTTTTCTTGTTTGAGGACATTTGAGCACAAGATAAGAAGGCAAAGTACTCCTAGTATTGAGGTTAACCTTATGTGTTGATGATTTTGCATATTGTATGTATATGACTGTGGGCAGGTGTGCTACTGAATGGCCACCTAGTCATGCCTATGTGCATATGGACAGTCCTATTTACAAACGAGACTATGGCAAAATTTTCCTAAAATGTAGGAATTGTGTAGTCATGCATTTTTAATTTTACTTGTAGATGCATGTTAAAATGATTCATGCATGCATATAGTCATTAAATGCATTTTGAAAAGCTCTAGGTTAGAAAATATCACACCCTTTCTGAGGTGATTTGGAGACTTGTTGTCCAGATATTATGGATCTGGATCAGCCGAGTAGTTCCCGTAGGACCACTTTTGGTGTACGGAGGAGGGCTTCTGAAGTGCCTCAACCCCGTTCTGTTAGACAGCCTCGTCGGTTGGTAGAGGCGGTGATACGTTTAGTCCAGGTTGATGTGTCGGACGTCGAGGACGAGGAGGAGGATGTTCCGGTTACGGCCTCTCCTGATGTGCATATTCCCCGTAGGGAGCTTTCGAGTATTCAGGTTGCAAACCCAGAGCTTCTGGGTGACTTGAGTCGACATCCCTCGATGTATTTGCATACTAACGAGGTATGACGTCAGAACTTGATCTTCCTTCTTTCTTATATGTGAGGAGTAAAAGGATTTAATGTTGATTTGCATTTCATGCAGGTTCCTGGCTTTACACAGCCTTGAGGGAACTGGTTTAGTATACACTCCATGTACCAGGCTCTTTATCGTGACTATAGAGCGATTGTGCATGACTGGGGTTTTGGAGCATTCTTTTCCATCTTTCCCTGTCGTTGCCCCTGGGGTTACCTCGGGGCATTGTCTGAGCGGTGGTTTCACCAAACTCAGTCACTCCATTTACTGGATTGTGAGGTGATGATGATGCTGATGGATTGACAATTTATCACATGTATGGAGTTTGGAAGGGAGCCAGTGCCTTGCACGGCAGATATTACCCTTACTACTGTCAGATCCTTGTTAGGAGTTTCGGCGGAGGCACTCAACGGCAGGACTGTCCGTGCGGGTCCTTTGAGCGTAGATGCTATGAGTGGGCTATTGACCGAGCCCATTCCAGATGATGTTAGAGTCAGGGATCGCATTCTTCGGCGATTGTTCCTGATGATCATTAGGGGTTGCTTCATAGCAGATAATTCCTCTACGATGTCGTTCGCTTTGATCAGCACCACTAGGCATGTGGACCATATTGAAGAGTATGATTGGGGTTCCTATACCTTTGCCTACTTCTTCAAGGGCATGTGTATGCGCTCACAAGGCTTGACCGAGGCTTGGTTAGGATTTTACCCATTTCTACTAGTAAGTATTTCTCTTGTCATTTACCATGTGTAGGTTAAGAGTGTTAACTAACAGTAGATATTTGCATTTGTGTTGGCAATTTTTGGCCTATGAGAGGCTCCCATATTTGCATCCGGTAAGTGTGGTAGGATTGGATACCTACCCACGAGGACGGCGATGTCATCATTCTATATTGGTGGAGGTCCCTGTAGCTGAGGGTTTCATTCACTGTCGCTTGCAGCTAGAGTTATTGATAGTTGACATTATCATATGGATTCCCTATTCTGGGGAGCATTTGGCCATCGAATTTGAGGATGGGTACCCGACTGGTGTCGAGTATGTGATTCCCACCTAGAGAGTTCCTCTCTTCACGGATGGAGGATGGGAGCTCTATTTAGGAGAGCGTGCTATTAAGAGTACCATAGGAGAGATCCGTATACTGATCTTGCCTCCTGCCAGGCGTTATTGGCCTGTATCGCAGTCACCCGTCATTGATATCCCATTGTTGGGTGTTGACGATTTTGCATTATCAAAGGGTCCCTGTACTCAGGATGTATTCCAGCCCTGGTGGTTCCCTCGTACTATTGGAGCCCAGACCCACGCCACTCAGTTCATGGGGATATGGTTCCAGGATCCGTGATGATTACGGATTGGTTAGCCTATGTCCGAGATCCGACTCATGTGACACAGATTGACAGTTTGACCCGACAGTTGGACCAGGTACATATCTTTATCCGGTATTTGGGCAGAGATCTGACAGAGGCAGACTTGTTTGATTCTTCCAGCTCAGGCGCTGGCCCCTCAGATGACCCATTTGGTTTTACCAGCACAGATCCTCCTTTGTATAGGCCTGATATCCTTGTTGATAGAGATCGAGTGACTCAGGAAGAGTTACATCAAGTGGACAGGATTGATGATGTGGACATCGACACCATTGTCTTCTTCTGATGTGTAATCTTGTTATATCTTTTGATAGGCCCCTGTTAGCTAGTGGGTGTCTGTTGTAAGACCCCAACTAATTAATAAACGGAATTAAATTTCTTCTATTTATTATTTTGAAATAGAAATGGTTGATTTGATTAATGTGGTTAATTATGGGTAAAATGCGCAAATATTTCAAATAAGCAAGTGGTTATAAAATATTCATTTTTGGTTGGTGAATATTCGTTTGGTCGTGGAATATTCGTACGACGGCGCAGCCTTGTGTGGGCCCCATAACGGAAAGCGATTGGATGACGAAAACGATAAGTATAAGTTATTTATAATTAACGGCGTAGTTGTTACCGTTAATACTGTTGGAATACCTGGTGGTTAAAATACAGTAGCACACAGTATTGCAACAATTATTGATTCTTGCGTAAGAAGGCACTGTTCAATAATTGTTACAGTAGTTACTGTTCAATATTTTATTTTATTGATTCAATAATTACTGCGTTGATATTTTATATTATTGTTGTTTCAATAATTGTTGTTGCACAATATTTTCCATTATCAGATCAATAATTCATATTATTTAAATAATATTATTAGATAGCATTATTGACAATGTCTAGAAAGTTCTATCTAAGGAGAGGTTTGGTCATCTAATTGCGCGCTAGTAAGGAGAAATCCTTATTGGAAAGCCCCCTTTTTCCTGGGAACGGCCTGGTTGTCATAAATATGATTCTGTAATATTATTTGTGAATAATTAATTATTGATTCAAATGATAAGAAAATATTTATTTTATGTGGATACAAATGTTGGATATATTTATTGTGGTAAAAAATGAAGGAGTTAATGTTGAGGTGTTTTATCAGTATTTTTATCGGAATGGAGGTATTAAAAATCAAATCAGGGTTTTTGAGAAATATTGTGGGGGTTATAATTTTTAATCCGACCGTTGGATCGTGGTAATTTTTGGATATGTTATTCATATATAAGTTGAGTATATGTCCACAAATTTTGAACCGTTAAACATGAACGTATGATTTGTTATGAATTTTACGAGATGACTGATTCAGAAATTGTAGAAGCTGCGAAATTTGTCATTTTGGCGGAAAATTCTAGAATTGGTGGGCCCCACTTTTGGTTGGTGAAAATGTACTAAGATTTTTATTCAAATGTGGTGGGTGGGAATATTAGCAGGTAAAGCCATCAGGTTGCAGGTTAAGTCTGCTTTGGCGTGCTAACATTTTCCTATAAATAGAGGGCTAAGTTAGAATTGAAAATCACACCAGAAACAAGTTTTCTCTCTTTCTCACTCTAGATTATTGAGTGTATTTTGGAAGTATTTAGATACTTTGTGAGTTTCTATTCATCAGTGCAAGTTTTCTTCAGCCTTATACCGATATTCCGAACAGAAGTACTGATATTTTGAGGTAAGGGATATTATTTTCTTCTTAAATGATATTATCTTCTTAAATATCATTATGCTGAAATATTGATACGAGTTTTTTTTATCAAATTTAGAACAAATTGTGTCGGGGTTACTATTCACGTATACGACACTATTCACGTATACGACACTATTCATTAATACGACACTATTCACCGAAAAATAAAATTTTTCATTTTTGTCCAAGATGTCTATTATGGTTACTATCTTTGATTGTATCCATGTTTTGATCTTTATTTTTGAATTTTGCTTCAAAATTGATTATTATGAAGTATTATTGATCTTGGATAAACTGTTATTATGATAACCCTGGATTTCGAATAATCCAAAATTTTCGAATAATTTTTTTTATTAATATTGATATTAATTATCAATTTAGTGACAAGTATCTGTGATACGAGTTTAGAGAATGAGTCAATTTGTGTATTGACTAAGAAATTATAGTAGAGTTGTGCTTTACAAGATTAGAAACCCTAACCTTAAGTCCGGATAGGGATTCGATATAAAATATAATTAAACTAATTATATTGGTGAGAATGTGTTTATGATATATGTTGATAATGATTAATGATTAATCGGATAAGGGTTGTAATTAATAAACCCTAATTAGGAAACCCTAATCCTGATTGGGAAGCCTAATGTGTGTATTAAACTTAAATATGATTAGAAAACTATAATTATATTTTAATTATCTTAATTTCTATTTTACAAACCTAATTGTAATTTGGAAATTTTATTTTTCTATTAGAAACCCTAATTTGTGGGTTATAAACCCTAATAACCATTTCGACCCTAATTGCTTAATTAGCAATTTTAATTAGGAATTTTTAATCCCAATTAGCAATATTAAAGATATGATTAAGAAATTTTAATATAATTAGAAAATTCTAATTATAATTTAGAAATATTAATTTTCGATTTTTAGAACCTAACTTGGAAATTAGAAATTTTAGAAAATCAAATTGCTAAACCCTAAAAGGTTCAAACCCTAAATCCAAACCCAAACCCTAAACCCTAAGGGTTTGTGCATTGGGCAAGAATGCCATTAAAATAAATTTACAAATGGCCAAAATGCCCTTTATGGGATTTTAATTAAATAGCTTGTAAAAATGGCCAATGCCTTTAGTTGGTGACCAACCCACTTGACATTGTGACTTTACAAATCTCAGAAAAATAGCTGGCAACCTCAGATCTAGCAACTTGTTACCAAATATATAGATTTAGAAAGAGAAAGTGAGCAAACTTCGGTTTTATTCACTCTTGCTCTCACCAACTCCCTCTCTCACAAGAAGCTCCAAAATTCACAAGTGAATCAGTCCCAAATACTTCCCTTAGATCACCCAATATCATTTAGGAAGATCAATATCAAGATTGAAACAAGAGAGGTATAAATTTAATTTTTATTTTTGATCTTTGTTGCTAAGAAAAATTTTATGTTTAAGTGTTTAAATCAGTGCTAGAGGATGATATATGATGATCTATGTTGATATAACATAGATCCATTGTAAGACCCCAACTTATTAATAAATGAAATTAAATTTCCTCTATTTATTATTTTGAAATAGAAAGGGTTGATTTGATTAATGTGGTTAGTTATGGGTAAAATGCACAAATATTTTAAATAAGGAAGTGGTTATAAAATATTCATTTTTGGTCGGTGAATATTCGTTTGGTCGTGGAATATTCTTGCTGTCGGGGAATATTCGTACGACGGCGCAGCCTTGTGTGGGCCCCATAACGGAAAGCGATTGGATGAAGAAACGACAAGTATAAGTTGTTTATAATTAACAGCGTAGTTATTACCGTTAATACTGTTGGAATACCTGGTGGTTAAAATACAGTAGCACACGGTATTGCACCAATTATTGATTCTTACGTAAGAAGGCATTACTCAATAATTGTTACAGTAGTTACTGTTCAATATTTTATTTTATTGATTCAATAACTGCTGCGTTGATATTTTATATTATTGTTGTTTCAATAATTGTTGATGCTCAGTATTTTCCATTATCATATCAATAATTCATATTATTTGAATAATATTATTAGATAGCATTATTGGCAATGTCTAGAAAATTCTGTCTAAGGAGAGGTTTGGTCATCTAATTGCGCGCTAGTAAGGAGAAATCCTTATTGGAAAGCCCCCTCTTTCCTGCGAACGGCCTGGTTGTCATAAATGTAATTCTGTAATATTATTTGTGAATAATTAATTATTGATTCATATGATAAGGAAATATTTATTTTATGTGGATATAAATGAGGGATATATTTTTGTGGTTAAAAATGAAGGAGTTAATATTGAGGTTTTTATCAGTATTTTTGTTGGAATGGAGGTATTAAAAATCAGGGTTTGTGAGATATTTTGCGGGGGTTATAATTTTTAATCCGACCGTTGGATCGTGGTAATTTTTGGATATGTTATACATATATAAGTTGAGTATATATCCACAAATTTTGAACCGTTAAAAATGAACACATGATTTATTGTGAATTTTACGAGATGACTGGTTCAGCAATTATTGAATTTTCGGAGTTTATCATTTTGGTGAAAAATTCTAAAATTGGTGGGCCCCACTCTTGGTTGGTGAAGAAATGTGCTGAAATTTTTATTCAAATGTGGTAGGCTTGAATAGTAGCAGGTAAAGCCATCAGGTTGCAGGTTAAGTCTGCTTCGGCGTGCTAACATTTTCCTATAAATAGATGGCTAAGTTAGAATTGAAAATCACACCAGAAACAAGTTTTATCTTTTTCTCTCTCTAGATTATTGAGTGTATTTTGAAAGTATTTAGATACTTTGTGAGTTTCTATTCATCAGTGCAAGTTTCCTTCAGCCTTGTACCGATATTCTAATCAGAAGTACTGATATTTTGAAGTAAGGGATATTATTTTCTTCTTAAATGATATTATTTTATTCAATATCATTATATTGAAATATTGATACGAGTTTTTTTATCAAATTTGGAACTTTTTGTGTCGGAGTTACTATTCACGTATACAGCACTATTCACGCATACGCCACTATTCACGAATACGACACTATTCACCGAAAAATAAATTTTTTTCTTTTTGTCCAAGATATCTATTATGGTTACTATCTTTGATTGTATCCATGTTTTGATCTTTATTTTTGAATTCTGCTTCACAATTTATTATTATGAAGTATTATTGATCTTGGATAAACTGTTATACGAATCCCTACTATTTGTCCTTCTGTCTCACTGGATTCGTTTCCTTTAAAATATTTTCATCATCCACAGTCCTAAATGATGATATTACTGAATATCTTTGGCCTGTAGTGCAAAGATGTATGATTACCTGATGAATATCTTTGGCCTGTAATGCAAAGATGAACAGGTGTTGAGATGAACATGACCGACTGGTGTAACAAATGAATATCTTTGGCCTGTAGTGCAAAGATGAATATTTGTTTCAAGATGTATATTGATTAATGTTACAGGGATAAAATATTAATTATAGACTTTTAAATCTTAGAAGATAGTAGAATTCTTTCTCTACTTGACTCTTCTAATGGTTTGTTATTTCCGCTGCAGTTGTTAATCTAAAACTTGTTGTCGATTATATTCTATCAGATTTTTCCCTGTTGAATACTAATGATAATTTGTTGTATATTATCTTAGTCATAATATTCTTTACTGGGCTAGTTGAGCTCACCCTTTTCTTTTTTGTTCCATTTTTCTTCTTAGGAGGTGAGAACATAGCAGGATCTAGTCGGGGTATGGAGTGATGGTTCTAGAAAGATGTTTTAGCTGTCCTCACTATTTCTGTAAAATAGTTTTTGAATAATTGTAATGAGGACTTACTTGAGTGTGGATATTGTCTAGAAGATAATATTTATATTTAAACTCACAGTATGTGTTGTCGTTGTATTATTGAAGTTGTAGTTTGTTTTTTTATACCATGTATTTGGCGACTCAGAATGGGTGTTGTATACCTATTTTGGGGGCGTCACAGTTGGTATCAGAGCTTACGGATATGATCCCTGGCTGAGATGTGAGATAAGAACTAGGAGGGGAGAGACGGGAAATTCCTTCGCTAGTATGACCTGAATAAGTTTATTTGGAAATTATTTGGTCAGTCAGATATAGGGATGATATGTGACATGTCAATTAACCCTTGTTTGGTGGCAGTATTTGAGAATGGCAGCAGAGAACAATAATAATGGAGTGAATGAGACTGTGGAGACACCTTTAATCGCTACCAAGGGGAACGTGCAACAGGAAGGCAATATTCCTCCCGTAAACAACGTTACCGAGCAAACGATAAATGATGGAATGTTTAGGAGTTTTTTGTAGTTCATGCAAAATCAGACGAGGGAGACTCGTGTACAGAATACGGGTGGAAATGATAACAATGCGTGGTTTGTCACAGCCAAGCAGTTCAAAGAATTGGGACCACCAGAATTTAAGGGAAAGCCGGATCCGATGATGGCGGAAACGTGGGTCAAGCAAATTACCAAGATATTCGATGTCTTGGGATGCACGGAGGAACAGAAGGTTCCATTCACCACCTTTATGTTGTACGGTGAGGCAGACTACTAGTGGGAGTCTGTGAAGCGTACCGAGCCTGACGCACTCAACATATCTTGGGAAACGTTTCAGAAACTGTTTAATGACAAGAACTTTCCTGAAAGTATTCGTCATATGAAGGAGGTAGGGTTTATTAGACTGGAACAAAACAACATGACGGTGTCCCAGTACGAGGTGAAGTTTGCAGAGTTATCCAGGTTTGCACCTCATTTGGTCGAGAATGAGGAATGAATGACAAGGATGTTTCTGAGAGGTTTAAAACCCGAGATTTGGCAATATATTATCTCTCATAAATTTTCTTTATATTAAGATGTTGTAAACAGGGCTCAATTATTTGAGCGAGATAATGAGTATGTTCAACCGAGGGACCACAACCAGTGTCATACTACTGACAGCAGTCATCGGAGCGATGAGAACCAGCGAGGAGGGAATAATACAGACAAAAGTGGTAACCACTCGGGTGGTCATCGTGGCCATGATAATAGGAGAGGTGAGTCAAGTGAAAATTTCAAGAAGAGAAGATTTAACGATGACAAGAAGACGTCGACAACAGCACCAGCACCAGGAACAAATTCTAGGGGAGGAGAACGACTGCCAGTTAGATGTTACAGATGCGGAGAGGAGGGACATATAAGTCCAAACTGCCCACAACAGTTCAAGGTATGTTATAATTGTGGAAAGGAAGGACATATCGCTCGAGATTGTACTATAGTGAAACCAAGTCCAGCTGGGACGGTGACACCAAAGGCGGACACGGACAAAATAAAGTCGACGGTTTCTAGAAGAGCATTTGTCGTGATTGCCCAAAATGCAAGGAACCCGAACGAGGTGATTACGGGTAAGCTAATCATAAATTCTTGCGAAGTTTATACCTTATTAGATACCGGTTCTACCCATTCTTTTATCTCTCCAGCTTGTGCTCAACGTTTAAACTTGACTCCAGAGAAATTAGACTTTGACCTATCTGTGGAGACTCCATTAGGAGAAAATTTCATTACATCTACAGTTTATAAATTTTGCTTAATCCAAGTTGGCACAATCACATTACCTGTTGACCTTATCTCTTTAAAGATACTTGCTTTTGATATGATTTTAGGAATTGATTGGTTAACTACTCATCATGTCAAAATTGATTGTTTTCGTAAGGTTGTTATTTTTTATATTCCTAAACAACCTGTTATGTGAATTCAAGCAACCAAACCACTAAAATCAATCGCTGTCATACCAAGCCATAAAGTCATTCGTTTATTGAAAAACGGATGTCAAGCTTTCTTAGCCCATGTCATGGACTTGAACAAAAATACGTCAGATTTGAATGATATTTCTATTGTTAGTGAATTTCCTGACGTATTTCCTGGCTTAACCCGGAGCGTGATATTGAATTTTTGTATTGATCTTCAACCCGATACAAAACCCATTTCTAAAATCTCATATTGAATAGCTCCTATTGAACTTCAGGAGTTAAAAACCCAACTATAGAAGTTGGTACCCGAGCCTCTATCTGGTGACTTCCTTTGTAGAATGCACCAAAGCCAGACTCTCTGTAAGGGACTCTATATTTGTGTGGTAGTAAAACAATAGGTTCCATTGTGACGTTCTATCCAAAATTGGGATACGAATCACAATTGAGAGCAACCGAAGTCGGTGACCAAAGTACGTAGCTTTCTGGGCTTAGCTGGTTACTATCGGAGATTCGTGGAAGGATTTTCTAGAATTGCTACTCCGTTAACTTAGCTGGCTCAGTAAGATATAAAATTCGTATGGAGCGAGGAATGCGAGAATATTTTCCAATAGTTCAAGAGGTGACTCATTCGAAACCTGTTCTGACCATACCATCCTGGAAAAGCGAACATGGTAGCTGACACATTGAGTAGAAGATTGTACGCGAGTACGAGTGCGATATTGTTGAACACAAAGACCTATTTTGTATAATTTATAAATGATAGAGATAGAGTTAATGGCTCTAGGGACCCACGTGATGATATACGAGTAAAATCGACTTTAATCGATAACGTTAAAGTCGCTCAAGCTACAGACCTGGAGCTGATGAATATAAAGAAGAAGGTGTAAGAATGTGTTATTCTAGAAGTAAGAGTCGATGAAGAGAAGAAAGCTCAAGCCTTCGATTTATTTGAAATCCTCGATCGAGTAGGAACGGTGGCCTATAGACTCGTCTTAACGCTAAGTATGTCACGTGTTCATAACGTTTTTCGCGAATCGATGTTACATAAATATGTGGACGACCCGAATCATATTATTGCGTTAGAACCAGACGAAATAGCCGAAGATTTAACGCACGATGAGGTACCTGTTAAGATATTGGATAGGAAAGAACATGTCCTATACACGAAGGTTATACCACAAGTTAAGGTTTTGTGGAGAAACCATGCTATTGAAGAAATGACTTGGGAGTTGAAATCAGAAATGAAAGCGAGGTATCCTTACTTTTCGAAACACCAGGTACGTACGTCAATTTCGAGGACGAAATTTCATAAGGAGGGGAGGTTGTAAGACCCCAACTTATTAATAAATGAAATTAAATTTCCTCTATTTATTATTTTGAAATAGAAAGGGTTGATTTGATTAATGTGGTTAGTTATGGGTAAAATGCACAAATATTTCAAATAAGCAACTGGTTATAAAATATTCATTTTTGGTCGGTGAATATTCGTTGGGTCGTGGAATATTCTTGCTGTCGGGGAATATTCGTACGACGGCGTAGGCTTGTGTGGGCCCCATAACGGAAAGCGATTGGATGAAGAAAACGACAAGTATAAGTTGTTTATAATTAACGGCATAGTTGTTACCGTTAATACTGTTGGAATACCTGGTGGTTAAAATACAGTAGCACACGGCATTGCACCAATTATTGATTCTTACGTAAGAAGACATTACTCAATAATTGTTACAGTAGTTACTGTTCAATATTTTATTTTATTGATTCAATAATTGCTGCGTTGATATTTTATATTATTGTTGTTTCAATAATAGTTGCTGCTCAGTATTTTCCATTATCAGATCAATAATTCATATTATTTGAATAATATTATTAGATAACATTATTGGTAATGTCTAAAAAATTCTGTCTAAGGGGAGGTTTGGTCATCTAATTGCGCGCTAGTAAGGAGAAATCCTTATTGGAAAGCCCCCTCTTTCCTGGGAACGGCCTGGTTATCATAAATGTGATTCTGTAATATTATCTGTGAATAATTAATTATTGATTTATATGATAAGGAAATATTTATTTTATGTAGATATAAATGAGGGATATATTTTTGTGGTTAAAAATGAAGGAGTTAATGTTGAGGTTTTTATCAATATTTTTGTCGGAATGGAGGTATTAAAAATCAGGGTTTGTGAGATATTTTGCGGGGGTTATAATTTTTAATCCGACCGTTGGATCGTGGTAATTTTTGGATATGTTATACATATATAAGTTGAGTATATGTCCACAAATTTTGAGCCGTTAAAAATGAACGTATGATTTATTATGAATTTTACGAGATGACTGGTTCAGAAATTATTGAATTTTCAGAGTTTATCATTTTGGTGGAAAATTCTAGAATTGGTGGGCCCCACTCTTGGTTGGTGAAGAAATGTGCTGAAATTTTTATTGAGTATCTTTTAAATAAAATATAATATATTCTATTTATAGAATAACTTTAATAAAGTATTCTGTTTTATATAAAAAGATATTTCTGTTTTATTACGTTAATAATACGAATAAAACAAAACGTCATTATCGCTAAATAATTCATATTATTAACTGACAATAATTGAATCAAACTGAGTGACTTCTCACATAAGCATTAATAATCAATACCGTGTGCTACTATGCAACCACATGTATTACTGTACTTTTACTACCGAGTAGTTCAACAATATCAATGGTAAAACTTCCGCCGTTATTTTTAATAAAATATTTTTGTCGTTTTTTCAATTCGACAATAATTTCGTTGTGGGGTCCACCAATGATTGTGCTGTTGTACGAATATTCCCTGTTAAAACGAATATTCTCCGACCAATCGAATATTATATAACAACTTGCGTACTTTGCAAAATTTATAAATATTACCCACAACTATAACATTATATCAAATTAACTCCATAATATTCAAAAATAATATTTATAGAAAATTCATCTTTATTTATAAAAGTTGGGGTCTTACACTGAGAATCCACTGAAGGCACACCGCCCTGTGGATACTCGTCTTCGGAGATGCCCGTCCAAAGCTACAGGTTCGAATGGAAAAGACAAGACTATTCAGAAGAGGCTTTGAGGAGGTTTATGTCCAAATCGACATGAAGTTGTTTGCCGATCTTTAGTATGTGTAAAGGGCCGAAGAAAGCCAAGATGTTCCAAGATCTATATTATTGAGTGTATTTTGGAAGTATTTAGATACTTGTGAGTTTCTATTCATCAGTGCAAGTTTCCTTCAGCCTTATACCGATATTCTAATCAGAAGTACTGATATTTTGAGGTAAGTGATATTATTTTCTTCTTAAATGATATTACTTTCTTCAATATTATTATGCTAAAATATTGATACGAGTTTTTTATCAAATTTGAAACTTTTTGTGTTGGAGTTACTATTCACGTATACGGCACTATTCACGTATACGGCACTATTCACTGAAAAATAAATTTTTTTCTTTTTGTCCAAGATATCTATTATGGTTACTATCTTTGATTGTATCCATGTTTTGATCTTTATTTTTGAATTCTGCTTCACAATTGATTATTATGAAGTATTATTGGTCTTGGATAAACTGTTATACGAATCCCTACTATTTGTCCTTCTGTCTCACTGGATTCGTTTCCTTTAAAATATTTTCATCATCCTCAGTCCTAAATGATGATATTACTGAATATCTTTGGCCTGTAGTGCAAAGATGTATGATTACCTGATGAATATCTTTGGCCTGTAGTGCAAAGATGAACAGGTGTTGAGATGAACATGACTGACTGGTGTTACAAATGAATATCTTTGGCCTGTAGTGTAAAGATGAATATTTGATTCAAGATGTATATTGATTGATGTTACAGGGATAAAATATTGATTATGGACTTTTAAATCTTAGAAGATAGTAGAATTCTTTCTCTACTTGACTCTTCTAATGGTTTGTTATTTTCGCTGCAGTTGTTGATCTAAAACTTATTGTCGATTATATTCTATCAGATTTTTTCCTGTTGAATACTGATGATAATTTGTTGTATATTATCTTAGTCATAATATTCTTTACTGGGCTAGTTGAGCTCACCCTTTTCCTTTTTGTTCTATTTTTCTTCTCAGGAGGTGAGAACATAGCAGGATCTAGTCGGGGTATGGAGTGATGGTTCTAGAAAGATGTTTTAACTGTCCTCATTATTTTTGTAAAATAGTGTTTGAATAATTATAATGAGGACTTACTTGAGTGTGGATATTATCTAGAAGACAATATTTATATTTAAACTCACAGTATGTGTTGTCGAATTTTGCACGACAATTGTATTATTGAAGTTGTAGTTTATTTTTTTTTACCATGTATTTGGTGACTCAGAATGGGTGTTGTATACATATTTTGGGGGAGTCACATCCATAGCATCAAAATGCTTTAAAATCGCGTTTTTAAAAATCTGTCCAAGAACAGTTAAGAGGTCTGACAATCAAATGTCAGTCTCCTTAGATCTTTATGTGTTTATGGTTTTTGTTGTTTAATATTTGGAATCTATAGTTTGGTATGTTATCTTTCATCTGAAAGTGGTTTTATAGCCATTAGATGTTTGGATTCGAAGTTATTTAAGGTCAAAACCCATTGACCGATGTTGACTGGACTAAAATCTGGGCAGCCCAGAATTCTAAAATCGGCTTTTGACAACATTTTTAAGCTTCTTGATCTATCAGTGTTTATGCGTTTTGATGTTGTTGTTGTAATAAGGTTATACCCTGTTATATATTCTTTAACTACATGTCTTTATCTCATGTAAACAATCAACAAATAGAATGTATCAAGTGGTCAAAGTAGCCTACTTGTCCATGATAACTGTTTCTGGAATTTCCAAAAAGTCGGATGAACAGCCCTCTGATAGGGTTTGACCGAGGCATATCTTGTGGATCGGTTGTTGTTGAACTTATATGTTGCTGTTTAAATGTTATATGATATGTAGTGTCTAACTGTGAACCATTAAAGCACCAACATCATGACCAAAACTCATAGATAATCGAGCACGAAAGTAGGTAGTCGGACTGCCTGGGTTTCTGGAAAACCCAGAAACCATCTGACAACAAATTTGGAGGCTTTGATATCCTTGTTGTGATATCGTATGACCAAGTTACTAATTGATAGTTGTAGTACTACATTCCTACTACAACATCGATGTTCAAGTTAGCCAAAATCATGCCTGAGCAGAGAATTATATTGTGTCAAACGTGCACCTGTGTAACTGGTCTGACAGTGTTCTTGAGGCTGAAGAACACCTAAGGCGACATACAAGTGTCGCTATAGGCTTTAGCGACGGTTTAATTAATTTTTGAATTTCTGAATATTTCGGAAATTATTTAAAAATAGAAATAAATTCTAAAAATTACCAAAAATTATTTTAAAAATTATTTTAAATTATAAAAAATAATTTCTGACCAATTGGAATATTTTTCTTTAATATTTATAATTATTTAAATATTAAAAGTATTTAATTTATTTAATTAGTGTATTAAATAAATTAGAGAAAAATAATTTAATATTATGAAAAATCATTTTAAATAAGAATAATGTATTCAAAAATATTTTGAATTATAAACTATTATTTTTAATATTTTTGGAGAATTTTCATTAATAAATTAATATTAATTATATTAGATTTATTTAATTTCTAAATTAAATAAATAAGTTAAAATGATTTTAATGATTTAAAAATCATTTTAAATAAGAATAAAGTGTTATAGAATATTTTGAATTATAAAATATAATTTTCAATATTTTTGGAGAATTCTCATTAACAAATTAATATTAATAATATTAGATTATTTATTTATTAAATTAAATAAATGAATTAAAAATGATTTTATTGCTTTAGAAATCATTTAAAAATGAGAAAAATGATTTAAAAGTATTTTAAGTTATAATTAATGACTTTTAATATTTGAATAATAATTTTATTAATATTTAAATATTAATGGTGATGGTTTAAAAATAATTTTAATTATTTTAAAAAAATCATTTAAGTAGAATATTGATGATTTAATTTTTTTTTAATAATAACTTTAATATTTTGACAAGTATGTTATTAATATTTTTATATTATTAAATATTAATAATGATAAGATTATTTGATAATTAAATCATTTAAAATGATTTTAGTGTTTGAAAAATTATTATAAATTATAATAATTGTTTATAAATTATTAAAAGCTTCCGAAAAATATTATAAACGATATTTGACTTATCTAAACTAATATTGAAGCTTAGAGACTAAAATTGTTAGACAATCAATGTGTTAATTGTCGGATAGGGTGACCAGAACACCGAGATGAGACCAAAGTCCAACCAGACTGAACTAGTTAGACTTGATAAGTGTTTATATAAGTTATAAACACTAATATGGCTATGTGGTAATGTGCCTAGGAGAAGTTTGACTGTAAATTACAGTATTATGTATTATAAAATATTGTGCTAATTGTGAGACCGATATTATTGGTTATAGGTCTTACGAACGCAGTTAATTATATTGTGTAGCTGTAATCAACGCGGAAGGCAAGTTTCCTAACTCAACCTTGAGTTATATTCATTCAATTATTATGGTTAATTCTTGCTAATTATACCATGTCCAGGGAAGTTATTGTTGATTATTTACAGTTAGTGCATGAGTAATAATTCAAATTGAATTACTGATTCGAAAAATATATATTTGTAAAATTACTGTTGTTGAATATTTATATCTGTAGATACTAATATTGACAGTACAAATAATTCATGTTTATTGTCAAATTATATTGAGAAATGTCTTAGCTAATTATTCTGGCTCGATGAACATTTGTTAGAACTTGATAAAAACGAGAAGAGAAATCAATTGTTATTGATAGATCGATGCCAATTGTTTCGGCTAGATCAATAAGTAGATAGAATTTGAAATCACAGTATTTCGTTGTTAAATCAAAAATCTTGATTCTGAGACTAAGAAGAACAACTTTTTATATAAAGGAAACATTTTCGGTCGTATACTCGACCATTGCGCGCTGTTAAGTATTATGCATAATATAGTGTATAATAAAGCTGATCACTTGTTATACTTGTAGAGGGGTATGATTTAATATTTATGGTTATCTGATAAGCCTGCGTATGTATCAAAGTAAATCTTTGTTAGATACCCAAGAAAATAAGTTCAAAGATCTGGTGAGATCACTCAGCATAAATCTGGAAAATATTCCACTTTGTTATTGCATAGAATTGATTCTTGTTTATTCAATAGAATATCGTAGAAACTTTGAAAGCGTTGTACTCTTTCATTATTAGATTATTGTGTTGCCTAGAATACGAGAAGACTTGTTATTGATTAACGATTTGTTCAGCCATTTCAAAGTTCCCCGAACTTTGGTTTTATTATATCAACATAGATAGCCTATTATTCTGATACTTATACATTCATTGTATATCTAAACTTGCGGGGCAAATTTGTTGCTCACCCTTGCTAAATAAAACTTTACAGCTAGGGACGAAGTTGCAGAAGATGCTGTGAAGAACAAAGGCAAAGACATAGTGATTAATTAGTTATGAATAACATTATTATTATGTTGTATTTGTGAACCCTTTTTGGTATAACTAAAGGGTATGTTTGTAATGTTAAGGTTAGAAAACCTGGGGTAATGTATTAACTATATCAGTTAATAAAGTGTATGTTTGTATTTATAAATAAATGGATAGTTAAATGTTATTTATATTGTGGATCGTAAATACCAAACTCGGGGGTCAGGTAACCCAGAATTGGGGGTGTCATAGGTTGGTATCAAAGTTGTAGTGACCAAGGTGTCACCAGTTAGTAGAGAAGCTGTAGGTTATAAACCTTAAGTGGGGTGGGGAAAAACCCTAGGATTATAACCATAAGTGAAATAGCGAAAACTCATTTAGAGTTCTAAGTGAGGGATTGCCGAAATATATCGATAAAGAGATATGTGGACACATAGTGTGAGAAGTTCGTATAGGAAAAGTATTAATCAAGTCATTTAGACTGATTATAGGATGTCTGGAGAAGATGAAATGAGTACGGAGATGCTAGCGACTGTTGCACCAGTGCCAGTAGCCGAGGTGCCAGCGCAAAGGGAATCAGTTGAAGAGGTGGGAAAAGATGAACCTATGGTTAATTTGGGGAGCGATCGTGGCGATTATCTCGAGATGTATCTGAATGGAGATGCGGAGGAAGAGTCTGAAGAAGCTAAGGTGGAGAACGAGAATAAGATCAAAGTTAGAGAACAAGATCAAGTATCTACAAAAGTTCAAGAACTCCGGAGAAAAGTATTTCTCTTAGAGGAGTTATGGAAGACGGAGCGAGCGTTAGATGAAACGACTGAAGAACGGAACGAGATGAAGGCGCATGTGAAAAGTATGAAGACCGAAGATGGTGGATCATCTGAAGGAACAATCAAGTAGCAGAGAGGCAAGAAAAAGAGAAAGAGGGACAACGATAGCGATGATTCTAAAAGTTTAAACCCGAAGAAGAAGCAAGTCTGCAGCAAGTGTGGAAAGACTCATGTGGGAGAACGGGTCACGGATTCAATAAGTGTCCCAATAAGAATAAGACGGGTGAAGGGAGTTGACGGTAGATAGCTTAAGTTTAAGCGATAGTATCTTTTGATAGTGTATTGAGAACGATGTGTGAACATATGTAAATATATATGTTTGTATGAGTGAAATCTTTATTTTCTATATAAATATAAGATTAAGATTAATTTTGAGTTCTTAAAACTCATACTTATGGTAAGTTCATGACTCATAATTATGTGAAATGTTTTGAACCCCTCAGCGAATGGACGCTAAAGGTCTGACTAGGATAAATTCATACACTCATATAATTGTGGCAGTTCCTGAACCCCTAGGTGTGGTAAGTTTGATGAACTGGGAATAGTTATGTGTGAATGGAGAATTAAAACTTTTTGTATAAAGTTAGAGAATTACAACTTTTGTTTAAAGTTATGTTGTTAATCTTGATATTTATTTAAAAAGGGATAGTGTTATGTGTTAAGAGCTAAATGTACTGTGTGCTATTTGAATAAATATGCGATTATATGAGAATTTTATTTTTTTTATTCTTATTGTGTTATTAATAAGAATCTGTGTAAAGAAGGAGAATTAATGTAAGATTTTTATCAGCTAATGCCGCCAAGGAAAGGAAGTCTAAAGAGAAATACGGAAGAGCAATTTTTGAATCTGAAGCAGGAAGATATGACGGTGACAGAATATTTTGTCAAGTTCAACGAGTTAGCAAAATTTCCTCCACATCGAGTGGACACTGAGGAGCTTAAAGCACGATGTTTTAGGAACGGATTGAAATCATTGGTACTCGAGAAGTTAAATGTGCTGCAAATTAGTTCATTTTCAACGTTATTAGAAAAAGCCATTATCGCTTAGGGAGAAATTGAAGCTGTATTGAAGAATAGTCAAGAACAAAGAAGGGAGGCTGAAGGAAATATTATGATAAGTGGTAGTAGAGGTAGTAATCTTAATAAACGTAAGAGGGATGGTGATATTAATAATCCAGTAGAGATTAGGAAGAAAGGCGTGCCGTGCGTAGTTTGCGGGAAGCATCATCAAGGAGTTTGTTTAAAGAACAAAGGAGTCTGTTACAACTGTGGTCAAGAAGGACACATGTCACCCCAGTGTCCCATTCCAAAGAAGACACAAGGTTGTTTTGCGTGTGGATCGACCGATCATCTTGTCTGGAATTGTCCGAAGAGAAATGTAGAGAGGAAAAGTTTCAACAAGGGACCCGGTAGCGGAACCTTGGCGATTCGAGGACCTGCACAGCCAAGAAAACCAACAACATTCACTTTTAGCATGATAGTTCCAAATGCAGCAGCTGCCCATGAAGAGGCGACAGGTAACGAGTTCGGTTTGAAATTTAACTACATGAGAAATACGAGTTAGATATTTTTGTGATTTGTTTTCTTTTATACGATCCAAGTCACATGTTAGAATTTGAAACATAAATTTATATTGTGTTGATAAAAAAATGAATTGATGATACAACTTTAAAAGATTATAGAGAATAAGAAAGCGGTGATTCCGAGGACGGAATCCTTTTAAGGAAGGGCGAATGTAATAACCCGGGATTTCGAATAATCAAAAATTTTCGAATAATTTTTTTTTATTAATATTAATATTAATTATCAATTTAGTAACAAGTATCTGTGATACGAGTTTAGAGAATGAGTCAATTTGTGTATTGACTAAGAAATTAGAGTAGAGTTGTGCTTAACAAGATTAGAAACCCTAACCCTAAGTCCGGATAGGGATTCGATAGAAAATATAATTAAACTAATTATATTGGTGAGAATGTGTTTGTGATATATGTTGATAATGATTAATGATTGATCGGATAAGGGTTGTAAATAATAAACAGTAATTAGGAAACCCTAATCCTGATTGGGAAGCTTAATGTGTGTATTAAACTTAAATATGATTAAAAAACTCTAATTATATTTTAGTTATCTTAATTTCTATTTTACAAACCTAATTGCAACCTCAGATCTAGCAACTTGTTACCAGATATATAGATTTAGAAAGAGAAAGTGAGCAAACTTAGGTTTTATTCACTCTTGCTCTCACCAACTCCCTCTCTCACAAGAAGCTCCAAAATTCACAAGTGAATCAGTCCCAAATACTTCCCTTAGATCACCCAATATCATTTAGGAAGATCAATATCAAGATTGAAACAAGAGAGGTATAAATTTAATTTTTATTTTTGATCTTTGTTGCTAAGAAAAATTTTATGTTTAAGTGTTTAAATCAGTGCTAGAGGATGTTATATGATGATCTATTTTGATATAACATGGATCCATAGCATCAAAATGCTTTAAAATCATGTTTTTAAAAATCTGTCCAAGAACAGTTAAGAGGTATGATAATCAAATGTCAGTCGCCTTAGATCTTTATGTGTTTATGGTTTTTGTTGTTTAATGTTTGGAATCTATAGTTTGGTATGTTGTCTTTCATCTGAAAGTGGTTTTATAGCCATTAGATGTCTGGATTCGAAGTTATTTAAAGTCAAAACTCGTTGACCGATGTTGACTGGGCTAAAATCTGGGCAGCCCAGAATTCTAAAATCAGCTTCTGACAACATTTTTAAGCTTATTGATCTGTTAGTGTTTATGCGTTTTGATGTTGTTGTTGTAATAAGGTTATACCCTGTTATATATTCTTTAACTACATGGCTTTATCTCATGTAAACAATCAACAAATAGAATGTATCAAGTGGTCAAAGTAGCCTACTTGTCCATGATAACTGTTTCTGGAATTTCTAGAAAATCGGATGAACAGCCCTCTGACAGGGTTTGACCGAGGCATATCTTGTGGATCGGTTGTTGTTGAACTTATGTGTTGCTGTTTAAATATTTTATGATATGTGGTGTCTAACTGTGAACCATTAAACCACCAACATCATGACCAGAACTCATAGATAATCGACCACGAAAGTAGGTAGTCGAACTTCCTGGGTTTATGGAAAACCCAGAAACCATCTGACAACAAATTTGGAGGCTTTTGATCTCCTTATTGTGATGTCGTATGACCAAATTACTAATTGATAGTTGTAGTACTACATTCTTACTACAACATCGATGTTCAAGTTAGCCAAAATCATGCCTGAGCAGAGAATTATATTGAGTCAAACGTGCACCCGTGTAACTGGTCTGACAGTGTTCTTGAGGCTGAAGAACACCTAAGGCGACAGACAAGTGTCGCTATAGGCTTTAGCGACGGTTTAATTAATTTTTGAATTTCTGAATATTCCAGAAATTATTTAAAAATAGAAATAAATTCTAAAAATTACCAAAAATTATTTTAAAAATTATTTTAAATTACGAAAAATAATTTCTGACCAATTAGAATATTTTTTCTTTAATATTTATAATTATTTAAATATTAAAAGTATTTAATTTATTTAATTAGTGTATTAAATAAAATAGAGAAAAATAATTTAATATTATGAAAAATTATTTTAAATAAGAATAATGTATTTAAAAATATTTTGAATTATAAACTATAAATTTTAATATTTTTGGAGAATTTTCATTAATAAATTAATATTATTGATATTAGATTTGTTTAATTACTAAATTAAATAAATAAGTTAAAAATGATTTTAATGATTTAAAAGTCATTTTAAATAAGAATAAAGTGTTAGAAAATATTTTGAATTATAAAATATAATTTTCAATATTTTTGGAGAATTCTCATTAATAAATTAATATTAATGATATTAGATTATTTATTTATTAAATTAAATAAATAAATTAAAAATGATTTTATTGCTTTAGAAATCATTTAAAAATGAGAAAAATGATTTAAAAGTATTTTAAGTTATAATTAATGACTTTTAATATTTGAATAATAATTTCATTAATATTTAAATATTAATGGTGATGGTTTAAAAATGATTTTAATTATTTAAAAAAAAATTTAAGTAGAATATTGATGATTTAAATTTTTTTTAATAATAACTTTAATATTTTGACAAGTATGTTATTAATATTTTTATATTATTAAATATTAATAATGATAAGATTATTTGATAATTAAATCATTTAAAATGATTTTAGTGTTTGAAAAATTATTATAAATTATAATAATTGTTTATAAATTATTAAAAGCTTCCGAAAAATATTATAAACGATATTTGACTTATCTAAAATAATATTGAAGCTTAAAGACTAAGATTGTTAGACAATTAATGTGTTAATTGTCGGATAGGGTAACCAGAACACCGAGATGAGACCAAAGTCCAACCAGACTGAACTAGTTAGACTTGATAAGTGTTTATATAGGTTATAAACACTAATGTGGCTATGTGGTAATGTGCCTAGGAGAAGTTTGACTGTAAATTACAGTATTACATGTTATAAAATATTGTGCTAATTGTGAGACGATATTATTGGTTATAGGTCTTACGAACGTAGTTAATTATATTGTGTAGCTGTAATCAACTCGGAAGGCAAGTTTCCTAACTCAACCTTGAGTTATATTCATTCAATTATTATGGTTAATTATTGCTAATTATACCATGTCCAGGGAAGTTATTGTTGATTATTCACAGTTAGTGCATGAGTAATAATTCAAATTGAATTACTGATTCGAAAAATATATATTCGTAAAATTACTGTTGTTAGATATTTTTATATGTAGATACTAATATTGACAGTACAGATAATTCATGTTTATTGTCAAATTATATTGAGAAATGTCTTAGCTAATTATTCTGGCTAGATGAACATTTGTTAGAACTTGATAAATACGAGAAGAGAAATCAATTGTTATTGATAGATCGATACCAATTGTTTCGGCTAGATCAATAAGTAGATAGAATTTGAAATCACAGTATTTCGTTGTTAAATAAAAAATCTTGATTCTGAAACTGAGACGAACAACCTTTTATATAAAGGGAACATTTTGGGTCGTATACTCGACCATTGCGCGCTGTTAAGTATTATGCATAATATAGGATCACTTGTTATACTTGCTGAGGTGTATGATTTAATCTTTATGGTTATCTGATACGCCTACGTATATATCAAAGTAAATATTTGATAGATACCCGAGAAAATAAGTTCAAAGATCTGGTGAGATCACTCAGCATAAATCTGGAAAATATTCCACTTTGTTATTGCATAGAATTGATTCTTGTTTATTCAATAGAATATCGTAGAAACTTTGAAAGCGACTCTTTCATTATTAGATTATTGCGTTGCCTAGAATACGAGAAGACTTGTTATTGATTAACGATTTATTCAGCCATTTCAAAGTTCCCCGAACTTTGGTTTTATTCTATCAACATAGATAGCCTATTATTCAGATACTTATACATTCATTGTATATCTTAACTTGCGGGGCAAATTTGTTGTTCACCCTTGCTAAATAAAACTTTTCAGTTAGGGACGATGTGACGCCCCCAAAATTAGGTATACATCACCCATCTTGGGTCGTCAGATACATTGTACAGAATACAAATACAACTTACTCATACAACTGTCTTGTACAATACGACAAAACATAAACTGTGAGTTTGAATACAAATATTATCTTCTAGAGAGTATTCATACTCAAAAGGAGTCCTCATTACATTTATTAACAAACTATTACATAGAATAGTGAGGACTACTAACTAATACTATCATTCGGACCATCACTCCGTTCCCCGACTTGCCCCAGCTACGTTCTCATTTCCTGAAGAGAACAGTGAAAGAAATGGTGAGCTCAACTAGCCCAGTAAGAAATATTATGACTAAGATAATGCAGAATAAATTATCATTAGCCTTCAACAATGTTAAACTTATAAAATATAATAGACATCAAGTTTAACTGCAGCGGAACAAGCAATCCATTAAAAGAGTCAAGTAAAAAATAAACTCTACTATCTTTTATGATTTAAAAGGTTTTTCAACACTGTGATCGCTGGGACTCAGCTTAATAAAATAATCCACATCATCGAATCACCCCTGCACTACGGCCAAGGATATTCGTTTATTCATTAATGGTCATGATCATGCCAACAACTGTCCATCAACGCACTACGGGCCAATGAGGACTTTTACCACATCATTTGTAACATTACAGTCATGATTATACCGAATAATCCCTGGTCATAATCATACCAAGTCCATCTATGCACTACAGGCCACAAATGGTTTTTAACATTTTATAAACATGAGGATGATGACAATGATATAAGAATTCAATAAAACAAGTTCAAGAATTAATTTACCCAAGAATTAACAACGTCCAAATTGTCAACATGATACTGCTTTGTGAAGTAAAATTTAAGAATGCTTAGAAGAATATTTTCATGAAAAGATACTGGATGAATGCAATTATCAAGGATATTCCACTAATTTCATGGAGTATAGAAGTTAAAACTTAACCAACTGAGTATAATAAAGAATGGAATAACAAAAAAAATTACCCGGCATGCGATAGACCGCTCAGACAGGTTATTCCAACAGAATAATAAATAATGGAACCAGGTCCGACGTAAACGCACAGATAGGATATTCCGACAGAATAATAAATAATGGAACCAGGTCCGGCGTAAACGCACAGATAGGATATTCCGACAGAATAATAAATAATGGAACCAGGTCCGGTGTAAAATACACAGACATGATGTTCCAACAGAATAATAACAAGACGGAACCAGGTCTGGTGTAAAACACACAGACAGGATGTTCCAACAGAATAACAGAAGAATGTCACCAAGTATAGGGTAGACCGCGTATACAGGTTATTCCAACAGAATAATAAAAAATGAAATAACAACAGTTCTCTTCATGAATAAGAAAGAATAACACCCCTTACTGTTTTAAAGAAGAGCTAAAATAAGGAAGTAGTTAAGTAGCAGAATATTCTTCTTCTCTCTCTCTCTAGTTTCTCTCTATAGTTTCTCTCTCTAGAGTTCAGTGAATCCGTAAGAAATAGTGAAGGAATGAGCTGCTATTTATAGAAAAATAGAATACATAGTAATTAATCCATGAACGATCCAGATTGATTACTTTAATCTGACAGTCCATATTTAAAGAAAAATATTTTAAATAAAATATAATATATTCTATTTATAGAATAGCTTTAATAAAGTATTTTGTTTTATATAAAAAGATATTTCTGTTTTATTACGTTAATAATACGAATAAAACAAAACGTCATTATCGCTAAATAATTCATATTATTAACTAACAATAATTGAATCAAACTGAGTGACTTCTCTCATAAGCGTTAATAATCAATACCGTGTGCTACTATGTAACCACACGTATTACTGTATTTTTACTACAGAGTAGTTCAACAGTATCAATGGTAAAACTTCCGCCGTTATTTTTAGTAAAATATTTTTGTCGTTTTCTCAATTCGATAATAATTCCGTTGTGGGGTCCACCAATGATTGTGCTGTTGTACGAATATTTTCTGTTAAAACGAATATTTCCCGACCAATCGAATATTATATAACAACTTGCGTACTTTGCAAAATTTATAAATATTACTCACAACTATAACATTATATCAAATTAACTCCATAATATTCAAAAATAATATTTATAGAAAATTCATCTTTATTTATAAAAGTTGGGGTCTTACAGACGAAGTTGCAGAAGATGCTGTGAAGAACAAAGGCAAAGACATAGTGATTAATTAGTTATGAATAACATTATTATTATGTTGTATTTGTGAACCCTTTTTGGTATAACTAAAGGGTATGTTTGTAATGTTAAGGTTAGAAAACCTGGGGTAATGTATTAACTATATCAGTTAATGAAGTGTATGTTCCTATTTATAAATAAATGGATAGTTAAATGTTATTTATATTGTGGATCGTGAACACCAAACTCGGGGGTCAGGTAACCCGGATTTGGGGGTGTCACAGTTATACGAATCCCTACTATTTGTTCTTCTGTCTCACTAGATTCGTTTTCTTTAAGATATTTTTCATCATCCTCAGTCTTAAATGATGATATTACTGAATATCTTTGGCCTGTAGTGTAAAGATGTATGATTACCTAATGAATATCTTTGGCATGTAGTGCAAAGATGAACAGGTGTTGAGATGAACATGACTGACTGGTGATACAAATGAATATCTTTGGCCTGTAGTGCAAAGATGAATATTTGGTTAAAGATAATTATTAATTGATGTTACAGGGATAAAATATTGATGATGGACTTTTAAATCTTAGAAGATAGTAGAATTCATTCTCTACTTGACTCTTCTAATGGTTTGCTATTTTCGCTGCAGTTGTTGATCTAAAACTTGTTGTCGATTATATTCTATTAGATTTTTCCCTGTTCAATACTAATGATAATTTGTTATATATAGTCTTAGTCATAATATTCTTTTCTGGTGAGCTCAGCTAGTTGAGCTCACCCTTTTCCTTTTTGTTCCATTTTTCTTCTCAGGAGGTGAGAACATAGCAGGATCTAGTCGGGGTATGGAGTGATGGTTCTAGAAAGATGTTTTAGCAGTCCTCACTATTTCTATAAAATAGTGTTTGAATAATTGTAATGAGGACTTATTTGAGTGTAGATATTATCTAGAAGACAATATTTGTATTTAACTCACAGTATGTGTTGTCGTATTTTGCACGACAATTGTATTGTTGAAGTTGTAGTTTACTTTTTGTACCATGTGTTTGGCGACTCAGAATGTGTGTTGTATACCTATTTTGGGGGTGTCACATCTGTGCCCCATTCTCACTATATCTTTTGATAGGCCTCTATTAGTAGTAGGGCGTCTGTGCCCCATTTTCCTGTATTTGTAGCTGTACAGAGATGATGTATTAGATGATGATATACTTAGGAATGTATGCATAGTTTTCTATTCCCTGTACCATATTGCCATATATTATCTGTAATACATGTATCATGTTATGCACATGTATGTATGTCCAGAAATATTCAGCATTGACCCCTAGATGGTCTTATGACACGGCCCGTGCAGATGTCTTCTTTGACAGTTAGCCGTATTGATCATACCCCACCATTATTGGTGGTATCTGGTATGCGATCGTGGTATGATAGCATGCCACCATCAGATAGGGTGACCATAGATCATTTGTTGCAGCATACTATGACCTTGTTGATGTTTCAGGTTCCCACATGATTCGTGGATGGCATGCTGGAGCACTAGGTATCGGAGAGGCAGGTTTTCCAATTTGGGACCCAAGAGTTAACTCACACTCTGGAGGAGTATACACGATTGATGATGCTGCCACTGGACAGACCTTACGTGCATAAGGCTTTGGGGGACATGAGTCGACGGCTCATGACCCTTACTGGACTGAGGCGTAGAGTGGTTCAGGATGAGCTTACATCTGGCCACGTTATATCCTAGCATTTTCTGTTTGACAGATTTGGCTCTGAGGATAGTTATAGACGACATTCCGGGGATTTTACCACACTGAAGGATCATTGGCGTCTGGCCAGGGTAGATGTACTGCTATTGTGCGCACTGTTATATGTCTACATGCCACCGTATATGGATGAATTGGACATAAGAGTTATCATGGCAGTGAGAGCTCTCAGGGAGGGTCGTACCATCATACCTATGATTATAGTCGAGACATTGAGGTCAGCTATATACTGTTGCACTTATCCGACAAGAGTATTTACAGGCAGTTCGGTCATGCTATACGTGTGGTTTATGTCACACCTAATACCGATTGACACTTTCAGACGGCATGGGTATTGCTTCACCCATGATATAGCCAGGTCATATTCATTTCAGCCTACAGAGTGTACGGATCCTATGTCTTGGTCCGCTTTCTTAGCTAATATTGTAGACCCGTTTAGTATGCTGTCGTGCTCAGGGCTCAGCTCACCTTACAGCTTTGCTACTCATGCTCCGGGCATGGATTACATCCCTCTGGCTGGTTTGAGGGGCATGACTACTTACCATCCACTGGCTGTGATGTCGCAGTTTGACCAGTTTTAGGATTTTCATCCTTTCGAGGGAGCACTGGGCCAGTGTTTAGCTTCTCGCTATCTTTCAGCAGAGGACCGATCCCGTGTGTATGCATGTTGGGATCAGCATGAGATAGCTACTTTCTCCATTAGTCATCCAGGTTGTTCCGCAGAGTATTCTGCATGGATGGAGACAGAGATTGTATCGGTTGTGTTGTATCCACAATACTGAGTATTGATTCAGATGGTGGAGAGCCCATGGAGGACATTAATTCTCACACCGAGGAGGAGCCATCAACTGGGTTGCTAGTATTTCCGTTAGATTCTCCCTGTACTAGCACTGTCGTGATTCAGCATTCAACACAGTACCTTGAGCAGAGTCTTCATCTGATGACCTTTGAGAGAGATCAGGCTACAGCCCTGATGTTGACAGCTCTTAATGGGAGAGATGCAACCCTGTTAGAGAGGGACGAGGCATTAGCTCGTATAGATACCGCTATAGTTGAGCGAGATGAGGCCAAATCAGCCAGAGAAGCAGTGATAATTGAGAGGGATAGTGCCATATCTGCTCGGGATGTAGCAGTTACAGACAGTACTGCAGTGAGGTCCCTTACCACTGGCATGATCGCTGAGATGAGCACATATATCGATGAGAACATGGTCACCATGCCGATGGCTGCAGACCTGTTGGGTCGTGTGAATATCCTCATACAGGAGACCATAACCTTACCTCATTCTTCTGAGAGAGATGCCATGTTGGGCTTGTTAGCTCGCATATGCACCAATTTGTAGATGGACTTGTACTTTCCTGCACAGACTAGCTTAGCCATTTTGTCATGTACAGTTTACATTATGTATATCAAACAACATTATATAACAAGGAAATATATTTTTGATCACTTCCCTTTTAGATATACTCTAATACTTGCTTGATATTTGTCTGCTTCTTCAGGGTTTGTGCTCTTGATGTATTCTGAATTCCTCCTTGCTGGATGGGCATTGAGTTGTCTCTGGATAGTTCAGAATAGATCATGGATATGTGTGTATCCCTACTATTTTTCGGTATCTTGGGACTGGTTTCTGTACGGAAATGTGGAGAGGATTGTGGCTTTCCTCTTTGACATTGACTGCACCACAGATGGTCGCCAGTACCCCTATTTAGGAGGAGCCTAGTTAATTCCATCTCTTATAGATTGTTGTTACTCTTTAAGGTACAACCGCAGCTTAGATGGTCGCCGAATCTCATATTCACGAGGAGAGATTGGGTAATTCCATCCCTTTGGTTTGAAGACAATGAAATGTGGTGAATTGAAGTTTGATCCCAGTACAATTGATAAGTATTTAGGTTTTGGTAGGGGGTGAGACCGAACCATAATGGCTGCCTACGTACTCCTATTGAAGAGAAGATCAGGTATGCGTAGTTCAAACTTGGTGTAAGAGGTTCAACGCTGTCTATGAAAGGCAGATGGGTGTAGAAGCTTTATTGATGACAAAGGTTGTAGAAATGTTTTTGTGATTTTTGTTTTTGTAGAAAAGGGTAGAAATGTTTTTGTTGTTTTTTGTTTATTGCGACCGGGCCATATAGAATATGGTTGCCTACGTACTGCCGTGTATCAGGGAGATCAGGTCGACGTAGTTCACCCCTCAGGGTGAGTTGAAAAACGTGATCCCATGTGCAGGATAAACTGCGGGGAAGAAAGATTAATCCCATTTACAGGTCAAACTGTGGGGAAGAAAGTTTAATCCCATGTGTAAGATAGACTGCGGGGAAGAGAAAGTTTGATCCTAGGTTGAGGACAAACTGTAGGTACGAGAAGTTTGATCTAATGTATGGGTAGCCAAACTACAAACGCGAGAGGTTCAATCCGTAGTGGGATGACCTAAGTTGTATGAGCGCAGTGAAGCCAGGCTGCTGGCTTAAAGAGTATATTTCCCTGAGGGGCAAAGTGTGGAAAAGAGTTGTATGTGGTAAAGGGTTAAAGAACCAGAATGACTGATGATCTGATGATCCAACACCAGGATGTTTGCTTGATGATAACTTCAGACATAGTACCATTTTACGGTGTCTGAGTTGATGAGTTGTGGAAAATCATTGCCGTCCATTTCTTACAATCTGAGAATGCCTACTGTTAATACTTCCTTGGCAACAAACGGGCCTTCCTAGTTAGGAGCGAATTTTCCCTTAGATTGATCTTGGTTGTCAATAATCTTCTTCAAAACCAAGTCATATTGTTTAAACTGCTGTAGCCGAACTTTTCTGTTGTAGGATCGGGCGATCCTTTGTTGATATAATTGACCATGGAAGATAGCAGCGGTTCGCTTTTCATCTATTAGAGACAATTGGTGATACCTGTCTTGTACCCATTGGTATTCATCCAGCTGAGCGTCCATCAACACTTTGAGGGATTCCATTTCTACTTGTATGAGGAGTACTGCTTCCATCCCATAGGTTAATGCGTAGGGGGTTGTCCCAGCTGAAGTGCGCATTGATGTTCTGTAGGCTAACAGAGTAAAAGGTAATAGGTCAGGCCATCCTTTGTGATTGGCGGACATCTTTTGCATAATCTTCTTGATGTCTTTGTTAGCCGCTTAAACAACACCATTCATCTTTGGACGGTAGATGACGGAGTTAAGGTGTTTGATGTGGAATTTACTGCATAGTTCCTCCATCATTTTGTTGTTGAGGTTCTTAGCATTGTCTGATACGATTACCTTGGGTTGTTCGTATCGACAAACGACATTGTTTCTTATGAAAGTAATGATGACTTATTTGGTAACCCTGGGGAAGGAGGCTGCTTCTACCCACTTGGTAAAGTAGTCGATTATGGTGAATATAAAGCGATGTCCATTACTGGCTTTGGGCTCGATAGGCCCAATCACGTCCATTCCCCACATTAAGAAGGGCCAAGCTGAACTCATATTGTGGAGCTCCCGTGGAGGGGCGTGGATAGCATTCCCATGAATTTGGCATTGATAACATCTTTTGACGTGGTCATTGCAGTCAGCCTTGAGAGAGAGCCAATAATGTCATGTCCTAAGGATCTTCTTGACAAGGAGGAGGCCACTCATGCATGGGCCACATACTCCACCATGGATCTCATCCATGAGTCTTTGAGCTTGGTCTTTGTCTAAACATATGAGAAGACCTAGTCCTGCATCTCTCTTGTAGAGCGCATCTCCGCTCAGGTAGAATTTCATAGCAAGTTGATGAATCCGCCTTTGCTCAGTCAGGCTCGCCGTAGCAGGTGTAGATCTTTCTCGTAGGTACTCCTTGATATGCTGATACCAAGGTTATTGGATGGGAGGTAGCTCATCTGATACTTCTCCAACATAGTTCCCATAGGCTAGTGCCTTTTGCAGGGCTAATGTGATGCTTGGCTTGTGTTCCTTGTCAGTTATGTGCATCAAGGAGGCTAAAGTTGCTAATGCGTCCGCAAAGACATTCCTATTACGAGGAATGTGTATAAAAATATTTCTTCGAACTCCGAAGCCATCTATAAAACTTGTCGATGGTAAGGCAACATTCGCAGCTCTTTAGTTTGATAGATTCCTGTGGATTGTTTGATTTCCAACTTTGAATCCCCAAAGGCTGTTAACCGTTTGATACCCATTGAACGGGCAAGTTTTAGCCCCATGATACAGCCTTCATACTCAGCTGTGTTGTTGGTGTTGATAAACTATAATTTGATGGCAACGAGATACTGCTCCCCCGTACCGGATACTAGAACTGCTCCAGCTCCAGAACCTTCCGTATTAACAGCTCCATCAAAATGCATGTCCCATATTGGACGTGCATCGTACTGATGTTGTTGCTGAATTGTCATTACCCCTTCATCTGGGAAGTATGTTTCCAAGGGTTTGAAGTCCCCTGAACGTGCGGCGGCCAGTTGATCCGCAATTCCTTGACCTTTAAAGGACTTTTGAGTTATGTAGACAATGTCAAATTGTTGTAGGATCAACTGCCATCTGGACAACCGATAATTCAGTATGGGTTTACTGAACACATACTTGAGAGGATCCACGCGGGATATGAGATGGGTTGTGTGCCCATGGAGGTAATGTTGTAACCTCATGGCAGCCCATGCTAAAGCACAACAAGTCCTCTCAATCAGAGTGTACTTATGTTCACTGATGCTGAGTCTTTTGCTAAGGTAATAGATAGCTCGTTCTCGGCCTCTATCGTCTTTCTGGCCCAGTATGCAGCCCATGGCTATCACTTATGGATAGGTACATGAGTAGTGGAACATCATCCCTGGCTGGTACCAAAATAGGGGCTTTGACTAGCTGCTCTTTAATTGTAAGGAAGGCATTCTGACACTCATCATTCCATTTCATGGAGGAGTTCTTCCTTAACAGCTTGAAGATAGGCTCACAGGTTGCTGTGAGTTAAGAAATTAATCGGCTAATGAAGTTGATTCTTCCCAAAAATCCCCGTATTTTCTTCTCTGTCTGAGGAATGGGCATTTTCGTGATGGCCTGGATTTTGGTGGGATCCAGCTCAATTCCTTTGTGGCTGACTAGGAATCCTAGCAACTTGCCTAATTTAACGCCAAAGGCGCACTTGGCTGGATTCAACTTCAAGTTGTACTTACGCAACCTGTTGAAGAGCTTTCTGAGATGGTCTAAGTGGTCCTCCTCCTTCCGGGATTTGATAATGATGTCATCCATGTATATCTCGATCTCTTTGTTCATTAAGTCATGGAAGAGAGCCATCATAACTCTCTGATAGGTAGCTCTGGTATTGATGAGGCCGAATGACAACCGTTTGTAGCAAAAGGTTCCCTAAGGAGTGATGAAAGTAATTTTTTCACGATCTTCCTCAGCAACCATGATCTGATGGTACCCCGCAAAGCAATCAGCAAAGGAGTACATGTCGTATTGCGTAGTATTGTCAACGAGAATGTGGATAAATAGCACGGGAAAGCTATCTTTAAGGCAAGCTTTATTCAGATCCCGATAATCCACGTAGACTCGCACCTTTCCTCCAGGCTTAGGCACGGGAACGATGCTAGATATCCATTCAGGATATGTGGATACCATGATAATGCCAGCTTGAAATTGTTTCACAATTTCTTCTTTCACCTTTAAACTCCACTCAGGTTTCAATCGCCTGAGCTTCTACTTGACTAGCTTGAATCCCTCTTTAATGGGAAGATGATGAAGAACAATGTCAGTGGACAAACCCACCATGTCTTCATGAGACCATACAAACACATCCTGGAATTGGGTTAATAGTGTAACTATATCATTCCGTTGGTTTGGGGTAAGGTCTGAACCAATCTGGATTAACTTAGGGTTTTCTAAGGTTCCAAGATTGAAGGAGGTGGTTTAATCAAGGTTGGGTTTAGGCTTGTCTTCGACCCATTCTTTGATCTCTGAAGGCACCTCAATGTCCTCTTGTATTTCCAACAAGTCTGAGTCCAACTTTTCATCAAAGTTACAATCCTTGTGGAGAAGAGGCATCTTTTCATCAAGTAGAGGCACATCTAAGTTCAAAGTCCTGAAACAAAATATGCTTTCACTTAATATATATGAAATTGTTTAATCATACATAATGTTAGCATATACGCACAAAACAACTGCGAGTACTATACAGAAAAGTAAGTAGTTATTATATCTAAAGGGCAGAAAGAAGTCCTGCCCATTTTACCCTTGTCGACCAATGCAAGGAGTGCTGCTCCAATTGGCAAGGATAAAGTCCGGATGGATTGCATTGATGGAGGGGCTGTCATCGTCCTCATTTTCCCGAATGATGACCATGACGTATGGGCAATCATCGTCTGGGGTGTATCTATTTGTATGTTCATGAACAATGATGCACATGCCCGATATTATCCGGACAACGTTTTGTTTGATTCTTTATTTCCCTTCTTCCACTCTAGAATCTGGAATAAAGACTTCTTTTGCTTTGAACGACACTGGCTTGGGAAATAGCGTAGCCATCACGTTGCTTGGCACCTTTACAAGAGTTTGTGCGGACTCAAAGGTTGATGGCGAAGATAAATACCGTATGGTTGAAGCTGAAGGAATCTGTTGATGCTTATGAGGATTCCTCTGACTAGAACTGGCAGAATAGCCTAGTCTAGATGTCCCAGTTTGACTGTTACTTGGATGGGGTAATTGATACCTTAGTGATCTTTACCCAGCCCTTGTCCTGGATGATGACCCAAAGACATCATTTCCAGAGTAGCCGACATTACTTCGGCAGAGATCTTGGGTATGGGCAATGGCGTTCCCAGAGCATGAAATTGAGGGTTGCTTACTTCCAAAGTGTGGAAACTGACCGGCTCAACATTGAAATTAAAACTGATGAACGGTATGTCACCTTGTTGAGGGCATTTTGGTTTAGCATTGACTGTAACTAGGCTATTGTTGATAATGTATTTTAGTTGGTGATGAAGGGTAGAGGGGACTGCCCCAGCCATATGAATCCACGGTCTTTCCAAGATTAGGTTGTATCCCGAATCTATCTTGAGAACATGGAAAGACACAGAGAATGTATGGGGACCAATCTCAATTGGCAGCTAAATCTCTTCGACTGAATTCCGACGGGATCCATCAAAAGTTTTGATGATCGTATGGCTACTTCGGATTTGACTGAGATTGACGTTCATCTTCAACAATGTAGCAAATGGACAGATATTCAAAGATGAACCTCCGTCTACTAAGACTCCAGCTAGCATATATCAGGAGGACAAGACTGTAATGTGTAACGGCTTGCAATGACCGGTCCCTTCGGGCGGTATGTCATCGTCATTGAAAGATATCACATTGTTGTTGAAAATGTGATCAGCCAGATGTTGAATTTTTTCCACATCCACTGATTTTGGCAAGTAGGCTTCTTTCAAAACCTTTGTAAAATCTTCCTGTGATCCTCAAAAGTTAACACCAAGTCTAGTATTGAAATTTGATGGGGAGCTTCTCTTAAGCTTAAAACCACATTGGCTTCATTATGACCCATGGGAATTTTCCCCTTTGATTTGATGGTAGACTTCATCACCCGTTGGGGAATATACAGTGGATTCGCCTTCGACACAGCAGCAGTTGTATGCGAGGTGGATCCTTCACCTTCTTTATAATTCAACGGAACTGTGTGCAGGCTAACAATAGAATATTGTGCTCTGCATGGTAAGTTGATTGGCTCGGGAGCGGCCACTTTCAAAGGATTGTTGCTTCCTCTGAGTTGAATTGCTGTTATAGTGAGTGGCTTGACAATTCCATTAGCCTCAGTGGAGATAACTACTACCAATCCCTTCCATTTAGTAGGATAGATGTTCTCACTACCACGTAGCACAGTATCATCTTCTGCTATCTGCAGGTCACCGCTATCAATGAGATTCTGTATAAGGTGGTGGAGTGCCCAGCATTCTTCTGTGCTGTGACCGCGAGAATGGGAGTGATATTTACATACTGCATCAGAATTGTACCGTCCTGAACGGGGATTGATTGGAGGCAGAAGGGAATTAATCCTTCCATCATTGATTAGCATTTGAAGGATTTCCTCCATAGGTTGGCCCAGATATGTAAATTCCCTTCCGTTGGCAAAATCCCAACGAGCTTTGGATTTCGCTCTCTTTGCCACTTTGTCCTCCATTGTTTCACTCTCTGGAGGTGAAGAGGGAATATTCATGACAAGAGGAATGAGACTAGCATGCTCCTGGCTGGTTAATTGGCGTGTGACTTGATGCTGGTATGTCACCAGTTCTGCTAATTGCTCAATTTGCTTGCATAGAGCTTTCATATTTCGTTCCATTGAGAACTGGAACTTGGCATAATTCCATTTGTCAGCATCGTCTTTGGTGATCTGGGATGCTTCACCGTTATAATTGGAACTTTGTCCACTGCTCCAATTAATCATGTTGACTTCTTCCTCTTTGCGTGGAGGAAAAGGGTTGTCTTGCACGTGAGGTTGATCCGGTTTGGTGACCACAATCTCACCGTTGTCTATCAGGTCTTGGATCTTATGTTTCAAGGCCCAACAATCTTGAGTATCATGTTTAGGTGCCCCGGCATGATAAGCACATTTTCGAGCATCATTGAAACCCCTACCATTAGGGTTGGCTGGTGGAAGAAGATGAGTGATTTTCTTCTGCGTGGTCAGAAGAGTGAGAATATTCTCGAGAGAGTCCCCTAAGGGTGTGAACACTCGAGGGCGTTTGACTTTTCCACCTTTTCCTATTGGAGGGTTTGACGATTGTGCTGAAATGGAGTGTA